>SJXO01004214.1:138896-191524 GCA_006408615.1 Connochaetes taurinus | reverse complement strand
CCTGGTGGTAAAACATCTACCTGCCGATGCAAGAGATGCAGCTTCGATCCCTGGGTTGGGAAGGCCCCCTGGAGACAGGCACAGCAACCCACTCCAGTATTCTTGCCTGGGCTATCTCAGGGACCAGGGACCCTGGCGGGCTACAGTCCAGGGGGTCGCAGAGAGCTGGCCACAGCTGAGCAACTAAGCAGACGTATGAGTTTAAGCTTTAAGAATCTGAAGCTTCTTCCCAAGGAAGAGGACACTTTTTCACTTGCTTCTCATGGTTTTAAAATTCTAAGAAAATGGGCCAGTTTTAACCTTGAAAAATACTCGCAATGAGGGCCTGGGCTTTTCTGGGGCAGATATAGAAAATCTCCACGTATGTAAAACTGAGCAGGCCTTGAAGCAGGACCCCCTGCCATCAGGGCTGTGCCATAGCTGGGGTCAGAGCCTGGGGTACCTCGTGTGAGTGCGTGACGGTGACATGCATGTTGGCTGACACGAACAGTGACCCTCCCCGTGGGCCAGGCTCCGAGGCCCCAGGAAGGCCCTGTACCAGGGGCCTCGGCATGGAGCACGGTGGGAGGGCTGCCGGGGGACGGCGTGGCTCAGGGTCACGCAGGGCGGCCCAGGGACCTCAGCCCAAGAGGAGACGTGGTCATCACTCGGCCTCGTTCCTCGGCCCGTGGCTGGACCAGTATCTTGTCTCCTAACGTTGAACCTGTCTGTAAGCGTTACCGGTCTGGAAGCCCCGCTGGGAACCGTCTTCTACCCATAAACCTGCATTTCCACCCGCCGCGGCCCCAGAGGCGAGGTGGTGGGAGACCTGTCCTCAGCTCCCTGCAGACGCACCGGGCCAGGCAGGGGCCGCGTGGGGAGGACAGGGCATGGCCAGCGGGTCCCTGTGCGCCGCACGGCTTCTCTCCCCCTCATCTCCGTGTGGAGTGCCGTCCCCACTCGGGCCCATCAGAGAGGCCACCTCCGAGGCCGAGGCGGTTTAAACCTTCCCGGACACGTTTCTCACCAGGATGTGTTTGGGCTGGGTGTTGACCGCTGTCCACCCCATGTGATGTCCCTGGTCCCGAAGATGATTGCGACGACCCCCGCGAGTGCTCACATCAGACTTTGAAATGCTTCCGCCTCCCACTGTGCACTGGAACACAGCAGACTCGATCGCCTCGTCAGTGGGGAGACAGGACTCTGGCAGCCAAGAGCAGCCTGGGGTCCCGAGTGCTGGGCGGGTGACCCCTCCAGTCTCACCTGGGTTGGCCACAACGCGAGCAGAAGGCAATCTTGGGGGGTCCCCGGAGACCTCCTGGTCCCTGGGTCCCGCGTCCCAGCCCAGCTGCTGGTTTGGAGGGGAGAGGGCTTGCTGAGGCTCCGGCTGGTCTTTGCCACATGTGCGAATGGTTACAAATCTAAAGGGACAAGGAGGGAGCCAGGAAAGTTCCAGAAAAGCCCTGACTGGGAGGAGGGTCATGAGGGAGGTTATAGAAGGGCAGCCAGGGAGCCGCAGCCCTGCTGTGAGGTCAAGCTCACACCTACCAGCTCTCACAACAGGGACGCCTCCTGCGGCTTTCGACCCGGACAGTCCAGCGAAGCCACCCCTTCCGTACGGCTCCACAGGGCTCTCCCCCACCCTGCCCTGGTGAGCAAGGTCAGCGGGGGCCCTGTTTCCACCCCAGGAGGATGGCCATGCGGGCCACCTGTCCTGGCGGGAGGAGCCGGAGCTGGGACTCGAACTTGGGGCTCGCTGACTCTGAGGCGAGCATCCTTCCACCTGCCCAGAAGCATCTGCAAGCGTCAGTAGATTCCAGCACAACGGGGTCCTTAGATCTGCTGGTTCCTACTATGGTCATCATCTAATTATTGTATCTCAACTTTATTTTCACCACAAATATTAATAAAGGACAAGGAAGCCTGGCGTGCTGCAGTTCACAGGGTCGTAAAGAGTAGGACACGACTTAGCAATTGAACAATGGCAACACAAATTATATGAATGGTGTGTAGGTTTTATGAAATCAGAGGTTTAATGGGGATTTTATGAAATTAGTGTTGGGTCTTAATTTTTCTCTTTTGGGGAGGGGCACGGTGATAAACTGGCCCATTAAAAATAACCAAGGTGTCTCTGTCACTTTGCTGTGAGGGGTTTGGAAACTTACCTCCCCTCAGGTCTCTGCCGTTGCCAGCATCCCCGCCTCAGACCCTGGGGTGCAGGTCACCAGGCTGCTCTGAGGAGGTCGTAACCATCCCTCTAAGTTATGCTCAGTTCAGATTCAGCTTCAGAGGGAAGAGCATCGTGGGAGACCCCAGGGTCCCTACACGCAGTGTAGACGTCTCCCTCCTCGGGAGCTTGCCACCCTGGTTTCCAGCCCTTGTCCCGATGTAGTTGCCAACACCGCCTCCTTGCTCGTCCAGGAGGGGGCCTCACTGGGGTGGTCCTGCTGAGAGCTGACACCGGCTGACCCCTCTTCCTACAAGGACCCTGGGGTCATATTGGATTTGGGACTGCTGGGGCTTCCTGGGAGACTCAGACGGATAAATATCCACCTGCAGTGCGGGAGACCTGGGTTTGATCTCTGGGTCGAGAAGATCCCCTGGAGAAGGAAATGGCAACCCACTCCAGTATTCTTGCCTGGAGAATTCTATGGGCAGAGGAGCTTGGCGGGCGACAGTCCACGGGGTCGCAAAGGGTCAGACACGACTGAGCGACTAACACGCACTTTCACACTGCTCCAGGGCGAGCTCGTCCTTCCTAACTACAGCGACAACNTCGAGAAGATCCCCTGGAGAAGGAAATGGCAACCCACTCCAGTATTCTTGCCTGGAGAATTCTATGGGCAGAGGAGCTTGGCGGGCGACAGTCCACGGGGTCGCAAAGGGTCAGACACGACTGAGCGACTAACACGCACTTTCACACTGCTCCAGGGCGAGCTCGTCCTTCCTAACTACAGCGACAACTCCGCTGTTTCTAAATAAGGCCACAGTCAGCAGCCTTGGGGTAGGGCCTTCTCCTGTCCTGTGGGGATACCGTCCAACCATAGCACACCCGTGGAGGGAAAGCTCGGCCTAAGACGAGAGTCTAACAACACGAGGTCCAGGCTCTGACCGTTCCGTGCAGGTGCCGGGTGGACCAGACAGGGCGCCAGCCAGGAGTGGGCACCGTCCATGGACTCCTGATCAGGCCCCTCCCAGCCCGGCCGGGCAGTGTCCTTGGCCCCTGGCCAGGCTGAGTGGGCCTGAGGGTGAGCCTGGGTGGCTCTGCCAGTGCCTTGGAGCCGGACGGTGCTAAAGCAGAGACTGGACACACCCCGTGTAGAGCAAGGGAGCAGCGGCCGAGGTGAGGCACCTGCCCCTCCTGCCTGTCACGTGGGGAGGAGCGTCCTAGGCTGGCACGGAGACAGCCAGGCCCACTTGCTCGAGGGCGGGAGGCCCCGCGACCGTCAGGGCAAACAAGGCCAGTTGCCCTCCTGACACCGACTCGTGGCCTGAAGGCACTCCGTCTCTCCAGCTGAACCTGTAAAGGCCGGGCAGACACCAGCTGCCCTCGGAGATGGAGAGAGTCCTGGGGGGCAGGAGGGCCCAGCCCTGCCCCCATCCTGCTCCCCTGTGTCCTGGAACCAGGGGTTTCAGGATCTGGCACTGAGGAGGAAGAACTCAAAATAAAAGCAGACCCAAGTTTCTGAGGTTCTCTGGGTTCTTAAGCTGCAGCGTCTCCACCAGGGAAACTGTGTTCCTCGTGATCATTCAAATCTCCCACCGGAAACCCCTTAAATGGAGGAAGGCGGGTCCTCAGTGCTGACTCTTGTGTCGGGGAAGGGCCGACAGCCTCCAGTGCCCCCACTGGCCTCTGGGCATCCCCCCTGGGACCCCACCAGCTCCAGCTCTCTCTGGTTTGCCTGAGCTGAGAACCTGTCTCCTTGTGAAGAAGTTTTCTTTCTCCCCTGACGTCTTTAACTTAAAAACAAAAATCAAAGAGTTGTGGGATTCCCAGCGGGACATGTTATGCAGGAGAAAATTATTCCCATTAGAACCCGGTGAATTTCACATGTATC
Organism: Connochaetes taurinus; assembly: GCA_006408615.1. Lineage (NCBI taxonomy): Eukaryota > Metazoa > Chordata > Mammalia > Artiodactyla > Bovidae > Connochaetes > Connochaetes taurinus. Next base: position 187,487 of record SJXO01004214.1, on the reverse strand, counting down.
CAGAAGTGCTTTTATAATAAAAAATAAATGCTCTGTAAGTGACGGTGCCAGGGGAATTTCGCCAGTTCTGACATGCCTGGCTGATTGGGCTCAGAAGTCAGTTTCTCTGTCTCCTCTTTATTTGCCATCTCCCTGAGTCTCCACCCCTCACAGTGCAGCTTCATTTCACGGCATCTAATACCTGATGGGTGTTCTCGGAAATGACACTTTATTGGTGCCTTAAACATGCTTCGTTTAGATAGGTCTGGGGTCCGGGCCCGGTGCGCGGGGCAGAGGGGGGCGGACGCAGGCAGCCGGGGTCTCACATGTACTGTGAGATGACAGCTGAGAGATGATGGAAACAGTCACCCACACACGAGGAGAGTAAGACCCGGGCTCACGAGCGCACCCAGCGTGACCAGTGGCAGGAAAGGCGGGACTGGGGGCGCTGCTGGGCTGCTGGTGAGAGAGCAGGTGCCGCCTGCCCAGGACGGGGCCAGGGCCCGGGCGCCTGCACTCGGGGCCAGCTCTGATTTAGAACTGACTGTGGGATCGGGAGGAGAATAAAGCAAGTGTGTCATCCGCTGGGAGTTACGAGACCCCAAGCATGGGGAGGAAACGTCAAACTCAGACTCAGTTGTGTACAGATTGGGCTGTGAAATAAAATCCGAGTGTGCCCCCACCCTGCCTCGATTTTGGCTCTTTCCCTTTTACAAGTGCACACACACACATTGACACACTCATTCACACACACAGACTGAAAACCACACTTTATTTGTGGGTCTCTGCAAAGTTCGCAGCTCTCAGGTGGGCAGACGCCCTGCACATAAGCCTTTGAGCCTTTGTTTCTCTAGGTTCCTTCCATCCTGCGGGGCAGGAAGAGTCCGCAGAGAAGAGCCCGGGAGGCCTGTGGTCCGGGAGCTGTCCCAGCCTCTTAGAAGTGAAGCCCTCTTTGTGTTAATTAGAGAAAAACAATGTTTGGTTTCCATGTTTTTTTTTTTTTTTTTTTTTTTTTTAGTGGAATAAAGCAATTTCTTCTCCATCGCGCGACCCCCTGTGAGATTTAACGGGAGAACATTGTGTATAGACTTCAGCATCACCTCCTGCTCGTGGCTGGGAGCCGCCCGGGGATGCAGAGTCTGAAGGCGGACGCCCCCGGGGCCCGCGGAGACTCCGGGCGTCCGTCCCCGCGGCTCTCCCTGGGCGCCGCGAGGGCCCGGGCCGACTCTGGCTCACGCACAGTGCACAGCGCTAACTGGGTGCCACGTGGGTGGGGGCGCTCCTGCCTGTCCACTGCCGCCGGGAGGGGCCGTCTCCATAGCGACGAGAGGCGCAGCTCCTGCCGCCTCATTGGTATTCGCTCCCCGTCCAGGTTCATTGTGCTTGTGCTAATGACAGGGTTGTCTCGGTAATAAGGATGGTGCACTGGAGAAATTTGCTGCCGTGGTACATTTTCCCTGGCAGCAAACTACTCAGAGACTGCAGTCGGCAAGGAGGGTGACTGGCAGGCGGAAGAGGCTGCCGCGGCATATGGGGGAAGGCGGCTGCTCCGTGCCGCTTGCATATGCTGCCATTAAACTCCAGCTTTGCGCTTTGTGTGCTCCTGGGCTTGTGCCAGGGAACCCACCTGCTGCAAGAGTACTTGCAAAGCCCAACTCAAAAGTGATTGAAAAGCTACTAGAATAAACCGTAATAACACAGCGCCTCACAGATGGGACATAATTGCAAGCTGAAGTGTGCAGCCCCAGCCGTAATGAAAACACGAGCCATTAAATTAAAATCATAAGGGAGAAAACGATAAAAGTCTGTGGGGTTTTTTTCCCCCTAGTTTTATTGCAAAAACTTCAATTTCCCTGCCCTCATTAATCAAATACCATAAAACGATAGCGCGACTTTGTTCTGGTGGAGGTTCAGGCAATTAGAATGATGAATGTTGATGAAAAATGATGTAACTTTTGTTATCCGCGTGCTCGGCTAACTTCAACCCTCTGTCACCGGGGCCGCCCGGGGCTGACACACATCCATCAACCCGCGGTTGAAAGAGGCTTTGGGTTGTGCCCTGAGGGTTCACAGAGGGTGGTTCATCCACGTTCGTCCAAGGCCAGGGCATGTGAAAACGGAACGCGGGGCTTTTTGCTATAAATTGGTATGTGTGCCGGGTGAATCCTTTCTCCCTAGCCAGGCTGATCTTTTTTTTTTCTTAAATATTGGTTATTTCCCATGTTTTCGGACAATTCAGAGATGGTTGTCAAGCTGTAAACCCAGGCCCTGCTGGAGAGCCGGGGCTGCGGCTGTGGCTGGGGGAGGCTGGCATGTAGCAAGCGAGCGGCCGCGTGCAGCGGGGAGGCTGGGGCTGAACGGGCCGGGCCAGGACGGGGCTGAACATGGGCCTCTCGGGCCATCTCCGGGGCCGCCCGGGGCTGACACACATCCATCAACCCGCGGTTGAAAGAGGCTTTGGTTGTGCCCTGAGGGTTCACAGAGGGTGGTTCGTCCACGTTCGTCCAAGGCCAGGGCATGTGAAAACGGAATGCGGGGCTTTTTGCTATAAATTGGTATGTGTGCCGGGTGAATCCTTTCTCCCTAGCCAGGCTGATCTTTTTTTTTTCTTGAATATTGGTTATTTCCCATGTTTTCGGACAATTCAGAGATGGTTGTCAAGCTGTAAACCCAGGCGCTGCTGGAGAGCCGGGGCTGCGGCTGTGGCTGGGGGAGGCTGGCATGTAGCAAGTGAGCGGCCGCGTGCAGCGGGGAGGCTGGGGCTGAACGGGCCGGGCCAGGACGGGGCTGAACATGGGCCTCTCGGGCCATCCATGCGGGCCCCCGCACCGCTGTTCTGTTCTCCCAGCAGTAGGCCCGGGGAGGACAAAGGGAGACTGTCACCCGCGTCACCCAAGCAAACAGCCTTTTTAGAAGACTTTCTCTTTTCATTTTTAATTATGCATTTCTTAGGCATTCCTCATGGTGAAGTGGAAGCATTCCCATCTATTTTAAAAAAAAAAAAAGCCTGGCACCAACAGGATAAATATGTTTTCAATTTACCAACAGAGACAGGTGTGCCGCCTCGGGGTGTCTCACTCACTTTCACAGAGAAAAAGGACATGGAGTTTGCAGAGGTCCTTTGACCTGCCCCTCCAGCCCCGGGGAGGGTGTGGACTTGTTTCTCGGGGCGGGCTTCCCCGGCTCCACGGTCTCCTGGTTACTGGAGGTGCTGGTGGGTCACCCTGAGGCGGCCTCAGCTCCTGGGCTCCAGAGCAGCCACAGCTGTTTGGCGGCAGGTTCAGGAACTCATCGCAGAGCCTAGCTCGTGGCAGGGTCCCTGCCTGAGGCTGGCTGCGGAGCCAGGAAGGACTGGGGTGAGCGGGACGTGGCCTCGCCCGCTCCCTGGGGTTACTCCCCAGATGTGAGGCCTGCAGACGTGGTCGGGCACAGTCTGTCTCGGTCGGAGGCTGGCCGGGAGCTCGGCCGGGGCCGGCCTCGTTGCCCTAGTTGGGGTGTCCCCCTGGGAGGACCCATGATCTGTCTTGGCCGGGGCTGGCCTCTGCTGCCCTGGTTGGGGTGTCCCTCAGGGCTAGCCTCCTCTGCCCTGGTTGGGTGTCCTCCCTGGGGCCGGCCTCCACTGCCCTGGTTGGGGTGTCCCTCAGGGCCGGCCTCCCCTGCCCTGGTTGGGGTGTCCCTCAGGGCTGGCCTCCCCTGCCCTGGTTGGGGTGTCCCTCAGGGCTAGCCTCCTCTGCCCTGGTTGGGTGTCCTCCCTGGGGCCGGCCTCCACTGCCCTGGTTGGGGTGTCCCTCAGGGCCGGCCTCCCCTGCCCTGGTTGGGGTGTCCCTCAGGGCTGGCCTCCCCTGCCCTGGTTGGGGTGTCCCTCAGGGCTAGCCTCCTCTGCCCTGGTTGGGTGTCCTCCCTGGGGCCGGCCTCCACTGCCCTGGTTGGGGTGTCCCTCAGGGCCGGCCTCCCCTGCCCTGGTTGGGGTGTCCCTCAGGGCTGGCCTCCCCTGCCCTGGTTGGGGTGTCCCTCAGGGCTAGCCTCCTCTGCCCTGGTTGGGTGTCCTCCCTGGGGCCGGCCTCCACTGCCCTGGTTGGGGTGTCCCTCAGGGCCGGCCTCCCCTGCCCTGGTTGGGGTGTCCCTCAGGGCTGGCCTCCCCTGCCCTGGTTGGGGTGTCCCTCAGGGCTAGCCTCCTCTGCCCTGGTTGGGTGTCCTCCCTGGGGCCGGCCTCCACTGCCCTGGTTGGGGTGTCCCTCAGGGCCGGCCTCCCCTGCCCTGGTTGGGGTGTCCCCCGGGGGACCCGTGCCCTGCAGCTGGCAGCCTGTGCTCACAGCACAGAGGCCCGCCTCCCTGGAGGTGGTCTCACCGCTGTCCCTCTGCTTCCCTGTATGTCCGCCTCTCCCTGCCCCACCGGGACCCTTCCAGAACCCCTCTGCATTTGTGTCCTGGACTGCAAAGCAGAGCGCTAAAGGCATCTCAGGATGCTGGTTCCCTGACTTTTACCAAATGTCCTCGCGAACAGCCCCTTCGGGAGCAAGGTGCCCCAGGTGGCAGCCGGGTCGGTATCACTCGGGGCTGGCCTGTCCCTTCCAAGCGGCCCTGCTGGGCATCCGGAAGGCAAGAGAGGCCTGGAGAGGGTCAGACTGGATGAAAGGTGGGGAAGGAATGTTGGTCTCACTGAACCCAGGAGACGCTGCCAGCCTCCCTGGGGTGGGTCTCGCGTGATCCGCCCAGCTGAGCGCGGAGGCAGGGGCAGCTGCATCCTTCCGGCCCCCCGTGGGGCTGGGCTCAAGCCCCTGACCCCTGCCCTCTGCCCCAGACGGAGCTGTGGCCATGTCCGGCCCCTCTAGCCGGTGAAGACGCGGCCCTGCGTCAGGCGTGAGGGGAGATTGGTGTTCATGAGCTATGAGGGAAGCCTTGCTGATGGCACAGATTCATCTAAACCACTGATCATGAAAAGAGCCTGGAAGTGTCTGCTCCAGCTTAGATGCTGCCGCCAGAACACGCGTGCTCCCCTCTGAGATTTGGGAGAACTATCCAAAAGCCAGCATGCGGCCTCTGGAGAAACACGATGTGAAAATAACTCTCAGGGAGGCCTGACAGGCTGCAGTCCAAGGGGTCACAGAGTCAGACATGACTGAGCAACTGAACAACAACTAATTAACCTGAAGGCCCTGAACGGCCCCCGCCAGGGAGTAATGTTAGAATACTCGGAACTCCAAGAGCCTGAATGAGTTTCTCCATGGCGCAGCCTGGCTGCATGTATAGTCCGTGGGCATCTTGATCTGAAATTTCAGATGCCACGGAAGCCCCCTGGAGACTCAGGAAGTCATCCTCGAAGGCACGTCGGCTCAGAAGAGCTGCCCCAGAGTGAAGGTTCCTACGCTGCTTAGAACCAGTTCTAAGAATCCCTTTTATGACTGTGCTTCTCTTACTTTTTTAAAAAAGTGTAGTTGACCCTTAAACAACACGAGTTTGAGCTGTATGAGTCTGCTTACTCTAAAATTTTTTTCAATAAAGATATTGGAAAATTTTTTTGAGAACTGTGACAATTTGAAAAAACTCACAGGTGGACTGTGTGACCTCGAAATATTGAAAAAAAAAGAAAATTTAGGTGTGTCTTGAAAGCATAAAATTTTATAAAAATATGTGTTAACTGAGTGATTGTATTATTGATAAGGTTTCTGGTCAATAATAGGCAATTAGTAGCTAAGTTTGGGGGTCTTCCCTGGTGGCTCACTGGTAAAGAATCTGCCTGCAATGCAGGAGACCTGGGTTGCATCCCTGGGTCGGGAAGATCCCCTGGAGATGGAAATGGCAACCAGTATTCTTGCCTGGGGAATCCCATGGACGGAGGGGCCTGGCAGGGCTACAGTCCATGAGATCACAAAGAGTCAGACGTGACTGGAGCGACTAATACTTTCACTTTGGGGGCAGTCAAAATTTACACCTGAGGTTTGACTGTGTGGGGGGTCAGCACCCCTAATCCCCACATGTTCAAGGGTCGACGGTGTTTGTGAATGGGTCTAACGGCCACGTGAACACCAGCTTGCAAGACCACGCTCATGCCCTGTAGGGTTGTTGGTGGCCTAATGAACACAAGGCTGTCAGCTCGGTGAACATTTTGTCCTTTGGAGGCAAACGGCTATTTTCAGTGCTGGCTCCGCCTTTTCCCGCATTCTTTCTAATTCCCAAGTCCAGACCTGGGGGTGCTCACTCCGTCACCCCCGCCTAACAGGGCAGCTGAGGTGGACGCAGTCTGTGGTTGCAGGGTCCTGTCCCCAGGGTCTCCCTTCCCATCGCAGGTGCCATCTTTGGGGGTGGATCTTGTTGGCTTTCAAATCGGGCCAGTTGTTTCCTGTCTACCTGAATAAGATGTTTTAAAAGCAAACGGCCATTTCTCTTGCAGTAGAACACTTCTGGGGAGGATTTGAGGCCACGGGATGCAAATGGACGCTATTCAAAGGGAGGACTAAGCAGTCACGCCGTAGGTCACCGTAAAGAATCGTGAAATCAGAGAGCTGCGTTTGTGCCCCTCTGCTTCACTCATTTCACCAACTTGTGATCTTACCGAGGATCGGGAAGACAGTTGCTTCACTTCTTAGCGTCTCAGCTAAGTGTAGCCATTTCTCGGGCCTGTGGCACATCAAACCCGACACCTTATTTGTGCATAAAATGCATGCCGCCCGATGGACTCAGTCACTGTGGCCACTCCCTGCCCCTCAGGGACCAGGGCACGGAGAATCATTCAGACGACACGACTGTCCCCATCTCGGGCTGTTGGACCAGACGCCTTTGCTGACAGCCTCTGCTGGGCTGGGCTGCAGACGTGGAGGACCGACTGTGCTCGCTGTGAAACCCTCAGCCCCTGCCCGGCCTGGAGCCTCTCAGCTGCGTCTTGACGTCCGTCTGTTCGTCAGGCGTTGCCCGTGTCTTCTCCTCCCCGGCGTTCGCCCACTTCCTCCCCCGTGTGCAGCCCTCCCGAGTCCAGGGTCACGCCCCCCCCGGAAGTGACCTGCAGGTGGATGAGGGAAGTGTCTTTGCTGATTTCAGGCCTCGGCTTCCCGTGACAGGGGGCTTGCTTTTGCCGTGGGCTGGATACCTGTCTGCATGCAGCCAGTGGAAGCTTCCGCATGCATCCGTGTCATCATGGGGTGAATTCAGAGAGAACGTGCAAGGCCCTACTTGTGCCCCTTGGAGGCGAATATAAGGAGAACTCACCTGAGGAGTCCTGTTGGGGTCCGAGGGGTGTTAATCCTTGTTCAGTGCTCAAGGCCACCCTTAATTACGGACGGCTCCTCCTGCCTGGGGGCAGTCGCAGCTCTGCTGAGCTCGAGGCTGGCCGTCTGCCCTCCTGCAAGAGCGTGCTGACTCCGGTGGGTCTGATTAAACCACTCAGCTCCACCCCACCCCTGTGACCTACCCGGCTGTCATGGCCAGTCAGGACGGCCAGCGGGCCTGGGGGTCCTCCTGGCTCGGCTAGTGGCCCATCTCCTTGTGAGGGGAGGGCCCCGCTGACTCTTTGGGCTGCGGGGCGCTGACCCCTTCCAGCCTCCAGGGTTCTGACCATTGGCCGGAAGTATGCAGAGAGAACGCAGTCCTGAGCCCGATGACCCTTCTCGGCTGCCCTCGGCGGTCAGTGGAGCAGAGGTGTGGAGGATGCTGGGGTGCTGGCAGATCGGTGAATTTTATTTCAGAAGCCAACCCCTGCCTGGTCTTCATCCCTTAATGGGCCAGCCTGCCACCCCAGCAGGTGTAGGGCCTGGCTCCCTTCTCAGGACTGTGGGAGTGTGCGTGTGTGCATGCACGTGCGAGTGTGTGCACGTGTGCATGTGAGCGTGTGTGCACACATGTCTGCGTGTGTGTGCACACGTGTGTGCATGCATTGTGTGTGTCACATGTGTGTGCCTGTGTGCACATGCCTGCTGTCGCCACGGTGAAAGGCTTCTGGGACTTTACGGCACCGTTGGACCAGAGCAGGGGTAGCGGGTTCCTTGTGACCCCCTGCACCCGCAGTCCACATGGCTCCCTCTGATGGAGATCCCCATGCAGGGCTGGGCTGAGGCGCGGTCTACAGAGACCTTGGCAGTCCCGCGGGAAGCTCGGCCCTTCAGAGTCCTCAGACTCAGGCCTGCTTTCGAAAGGCCTGGCAGTGCAGCGGTGTAGCTGGAACACAAATCACGGCACCCCAGGCAAACCGCGGGATGTGCTGTCTGATGGCTCTGGAGAGCAGAAGTCTGGAGCTCGGTGTCAGCTGTGGGCATCTTCCCTGTGTCTTCTGGCTCTGCTGCCCCGAGGCATGTAGGAGCGTCTCTCCAAGATGCCACATGGCATCTTCTGCCCGTGTCTGTGTCCCCTCTCACGAGGACACCAGTCACCTTAAATCCACCTCCACCCCCACCCCCTATATAACCTCATCTCAACTGATAAATCTACAAAGACCCTATTTGCAAACCAGGTCGCATTCTGAGAGTCCTGTGGTCAGAAGCCTGGGGGACGCTAACACAGATGGTGAGCTTCCTCCAGCCGAGATGCTTCTCCAGAAGGTCTCAGCCATGAGCCGTCGACCCTCCCTGAGCTGAGGGTCAGGGCTGTGGCCCGGGGGTGGGAAGTCTGTTGTCCAGGCCGCCCACCCCATCCCTGTCTGCCCTCACCCGGAGCTCTTCCTGGGCTCAGGGGAGGGGGTGAGGTCAGACACGAGGGTGAATGCACCCAAGTGAGGATGCTGAGTCTCAACCCCACGCTTGGTCCTGGGAGGCGCGGAATCCCTGCCTGTCCACTGGCCTGGGAGGCGCGGAACCCCTGCCTCTCCGCTGGCCTGCTGACCCCGCCGCCTCTGCCAGCCCCTTCCTTGGCGCCCTGGACTTGCCCGAGTCCCGGACGCTGTGCCTGCCCACTGCCTCCTCTCCACGCCCGTTTCTCCTCCTCAGCTCCTGCTCCTGCAGACAGCCCGCGGAGCCAAGGCCTCCTCTGGGCTTAGGGTGGAAGGAGCTTTGCAGGAAACAGGCTCTTAGTGCTGGCAGGGCGAGTGAGCCCTTCTGAGGATGAAACGGGAGCCAGAGGGCTGTGTAGGGGCCGCCTGGACGGCAGGCTCCCGGGGGGTCCACCCACACACACTGTCGCCCGGGGCTGACCGCAGGGCGAGGACCCACCATGACCCCTTGAAGCCTCATCCACCTCCAGACAGCGTAAGACAGCTTGCTTGACAGTCTCACTAGAGACCGTCACCAGAACTGCCCAGTCAGGCCCCTGAGTGCCTGATCCCCGGGTTATCCCACTTGAGATATGGGGATTGAAATGTGAAGCATCATAAATGTTTACTGCTGTCTGGAACAAAACAAAGCAAGAGGCCGCGTGTCTGATGATGTGGGATCAAGTTCTCCTAAAATCAAGGAATGAACGGTGCACCAGAGACCAAGCTCCCCAGCCACATCCACCAGGGAGTCCCATGTGGTCCTCGGCGGTTCCCAAGGTGAGAAGGTACCCTGGGGCGCAAAGTGTGCCCTCCAAATCCGTGTCCTTCCCGGAACCTCAGGATGGGGGCTTCGTAGAAAGCAGAGCCCCTGCAGACGTCCTAGGCGAGGTACGCTGTGGTCACAGCAGAGAAGGCGGGCCCTTCACCCAATATGATGCCAGTTCTTCTACAGGGGAGAGAGGTGCTGTGGGAAGAGGGCAGGCCTGGAGCCAGGGACGGAGCGCCGAGGTGCCGCGCGCCGGGTGCCGCACGCCGGGGAGGGGAGGAAGCAGCTCCGCTGGACCCTTGATCTCGGCCCTCGGCCTACAAACTGCGAGGGTCCATTCCTGTGACTGAGACAGCCTGGGGCACGGACACAGAGGGTCCAGCCATTTCTAACGGGCACAGAAGTAGGTGGTCCTGGAGGGATGCTTGGGGTCGGGAGTGGGGGTTTGGGGAATCAGCGAGGATTCCTGGCAGGTGGGGGCTGCTGCGGGCTTTGTGATCATGCAGGGTCGCGGTCCGGGCCGGGGTCTGGGCTGGGGTCTGGGGTCTGTAGTCTGGGTCGTGGTCTGGGGTCTTGGGTCTGTGGTCCAGGTCATGGTCTGGGCTCGAGTCTGGGGTCTGGGGTCCATGGTCTGGGCCAGGGTCTGGGGTCTGGGGTCTGGGCCAGGGTCTGGGGTCTTGGGTCTGTGGTCCAGGTTGTGGTCTGGGCTCGAGTCTGGGGTCTGGGGTCCATGGTCTGGGCCAGGGTCTGGGGTCTGGGGTCTGGGCCGGGGTCTGGGGTCTTGGGTCTGTGGTCCAGGTTGTGGTCTGGGCTCGAGTCTGGGGTCTGGGGTCCAATGTCTGGGCCAGGGTCTGGGGTCTGGGGTCTGGGGTTTGGGGTCCAGGTCATGGTCTGGGGTCCGTGGTCTGGGCCAGGCCCTGAGATCCAGTCCGGGGTCTTGGCTGGGGTCTGGGGTCCAGGCTGGCCCAGGAGATGGGACCGAGGGGGTTGAGTCCTTCCCTCCAGGGACGTCAGTGGCCTTCCAGCACCCTCTCTGCCCCCCTCCCCGCCCTGGGCCCCGCCCTGGGCTCCAGCAGCAGAACAGCAATTTATTTTCCTTCTCAGCTGCAATTAGGCTTCCAAGCAGGGCGGGCCGTCCCCTCCATCCCGACTGGAGGCCGCGGGCGCATGCGCAGGGCAAGCCTCGCCACCGGGCAGCGCTTTATTCGGGGGCTCAGGCCTGGGGCGTGAGGGCCCTTCTTTCTGCAGCAAGACCCACGGCTGCATGTGAAACGCCATCAGAGCCCCCGTCCTCCAGGGCTGCTTCTCTTTAGAATAACAAAAACACATCAGTGGTGAGTTTCAGGGTTAGTTTTAATAAAAGAAACCCTTTAATTTACATATATTTCAGGCTAAGTAAATGAAAATGCATTATATTGCCACTGTTCTAGGGAATAATGAGCTGCAGCTTCAGAAGAACGTGTGCCTTTCAGAGTCCGCACTCCCCTCGCTCTTGGGAGGGGCCGGGGCCTCGCTCCTGCTCTGTGATCTGAGCCAAAAGTGCCCCCATGGGAGGCTGGGGGACAAACGGATTTGACGTCCAGCTGCAGACCTAAACCTTTTCACCCGGGGCATGCGCCCTGCAGGTGCATGGAGCTCGTTTCCACAGGGCAGGAGGGCCCTGAGGTGGGCACTTCTGTCTCCTCAGAGCCAGGCTGGTAGCGCTGACCCTCCAACACCCACACAGAGCCAGCCGGGGAACCAAAGAAAGGACGCACGTGCACACACATGCCCCCCCATGCGTGAACACACATGTACACGACACGTGCACACATGTACACACTTGCGTGCATGCACACGTGCACACACGTGAATACATGCACACGTGCACACACGCACACACAGATACACATGGTCACACATATACACACACATGCACACGCACACACACATGCTCACACACACACACTTAGGTGCACACACAGACACCACTTCCCTGCACTGTAGTGGAAGGAACGCCTCCTTGGGAATCCCTGAAAACCAACATTTCCAGACCTTAGTGGAGCCTGGCGTTTCCCATCCTCTGAAGGGCCCCCCCCAGAGGCCGTGCTGGAGCCAAGAGTTGTCGTGAGGCACGTGGGGCCTCAGTCTGGCCCCGAGGACCGTCCGTCAGCTGGAGGTGTTGTCGCTGCGAGTCCTGGGTCACAAGCACCTCGGCCGACCCCAGTGGGGGCCAGGCTTCCCTCCAGGAGGACGCCCCCTTGTCCATCTCAGTAAAGAGGACAGCTGGGAAGGGAGTGTGCCAGGAACCAGCGCAGGGGTTGCAACTAGAGAAGCGCCCCCACAGCCACTGGGCAAGGACTCGAGGGTTTGGGCCAGGTCCAAGTGGCGTCTATTGGCGTGAGGATGGGGGAGACTTGGCGGGTGGTCCTGGTCAGGAGCTGGGTGTCCGTGCTCCGTACATCAGGCGTCTGTGGGAATTCCCTCTCTCCCCTCTCAGGCCTCGGTTTCCTGTGGGCGCCCCTCAGTTTCTCCCTTTCACGTCCTGGTTTTGTTTTAGGTTAAAACCCTTTTGGGTTCTCGGACCGTGAGCATTTGTTCAGGTCTGGGAGTCCAGACGGGCTGGGCTGAAGGAGGGAACCACCAGCTTGGAGCCCCTCCATCGTGTCTGGACCTTTCCCTGACGTGGAGGAGGTGGTCTGGCAAGCGGAGCTGTGAGCCGGGCCTGGAGTGGTGGGCGGGGGCTTCACGGAGGAGGCGGGGGCTTTCCTGCTGGCCCAGGAGGGCAGCAGAGGATGGAGCCGGTCACCTGCAGGGCGAGGAGTGCCGAGCGGCCCCGGGTGCCCTCAGAGCTGCAGCGGCAGCCTCCGTCCCCTGGCCTCTCAGTGGCATCTGCACCCCGGCCTCCATCCCCTGGCCTCTCAGTGGCATCTGCACCCCGGCCTCCGTCCCCTGGCCTCTCAGTGGCATCTGCACCCCGGGGAAGAGAGACACTGTCTTCTCTGTTTCTGCAGTGAATCAGGTGACTTGAAAGCAGATGAGAGCACTTCCACCCTGAAGGCGCGCCTGCGGAGGCGGGGGGAGAGCCCGCTTTCTGAGCAGTGGAGTCACTGGCGAGGCCTGGAGCCACCGCGTTTCTAGGTTCACGGCCACAGAAAATCCGGAAAGGGACAGCTATACTTTTTCTCCCAAAAGTGCTGCTTTTTCACTCTTGCAACAATAAAACGCCCATGAAGGCGCTTCGGAGGGCCCTGTCTTGAAGCTCAATGACTGGATAATTTCCCCAGAAGGCTGTCTGCGCTCCTATGTGATGCATTTGTTAATCTGGGCGGCAGGTCATGAGCTGGACTCATGCATTCCCCACTCCCCGACCTCCCAGGGACTATCGGTCATCGATGAAGATGCGAGTGTACCTGCTGAAGCGGCTCACTGGGAATCAGAGACCCTGGTGTGTGCGGGAATACATGGCCACCTGGGCACAGCTCCTGTCTGCTTGTAAAATCCTAAGCAGACACTCAGCGAACAGTACAAGGCAGCCAGCTGCTGGCTCTGCCTTATCATCGAAGTCACGGCAAGACCGTTACTAAGAGCCAGGGTGACCCTCCTGGGGGCTTCCCAGGTGACGCTCGTGGTGGAGAATCCGCCTGCCGATGCAGGAGATTCGGGTTCAACCCCTGCGTCAGGAAGATCCCCTGGGGGAGGAAATGGCAGCCCACTCCAGCGCTCCTGTCTGGAGAATCCCATGGACAGAGGAGCCTGGCAGGTGCAGTCCATGGGGTCATACGTGGTCGGACACAGCTGAGGTGACTTAGACGCTTGTTCCGCTCCTGATGTTTAGAGAAAGGAGTCAGACAGTCTGCACCTAGAGGCCGGGGAAGGGCTGTGTCCCCGCGGAAATTTCCGGGGGGACGTGCTGCTTTCATGGCGGTGCCACGCGTCTCCCCTCTTGTTTCTAAACCGAGAGGAGCGGGAGCGAGTCCTGCTCCAGCCTGGCCCCTGGGGCAGCTGCCCTGCGGCACCAGGCCTTCCTGGGGGAGGGCGCGCCGTGCCCCCAGCCTGCGTCCGCGGCTCCACGCTCTTCGTCCCCAGGCCGCCCACCCTGATGGCGTGTCGGTGACAGATGCCTTCTGACACACTGAGCAGAATCTTCTGCCACTCAGAGGGGTCAGGGGAAAGTTGTGTTAGAATCTTCCTCTTCCTGTTTCTCTCCCCATGGGGACGCAGCCTGGCCAAGCTTGCCTGAGCGGGTCCTCTTGGGGGCTAGATGGGGTACGGAGGCTCTCTGAGCAGCAGCAAGGCTCCGGAGGGTGATGCTGAGCCAGAAGGGCGTGCCTTCCTGGTGAATCCTGGGTCCTCTGTGTGGAGGGGCCTCGAGCTGGGGGAGGAGGGCCAGGGCTGCAGAGCAAGAGCGAGGACCTCCCGGGTCTGTGGGCGTCGGGTGGGGTTCTTGAGTCAGGCACACATCGCCGCTTCGGGAAGGCCTTCCCGGCTCCTTGTCTTCAGCATGGCGTCTGCGATTATGTCAGTGGTGGAGTGGCTCCGTGGACAGCAAGCTCCGTGAGGGGACCACGCCATCCTTGCTGGGGTCCCCGGGGAACACAGGACCCCTCAGGGAAGGACGGACAGCTCACGGTCGGTGTGGCTGGGCCCAGGTGCCCCCAGCTACGCTGCTCAGGGACCAAGGCCACAGCCAGAAGGCCCTTTGACTGTCCCACCCTGAACGCTTTGCAGGTCGAAGCAGGTGACTGCCCAGGATGGTTTTTTTTCTTATCTTGAATCATCTGAATTGGGATTGTGGGGCTGTTTTCCAAGTTTGGGGGGGAGGTCGTCACTGTCAGAAGCGTGATAGCAACTGTCAAAAGTGCATGAAATCAGCCGTGCAGATGGTGAAACAGAAGTCACGGCTGCCTTTGTTCTGTGACAGGGGGAACGTTTCAAATTCTTCATCAAGGAGCAAACGGAATTCCAACAGTTCCACATCTAATAAAGGGGCCCGACCCCTTCTGGGGCCTCATAGCTGATGCTGGGCTGTGCAGAGCAGGTCAGGCCCTCTAGCTCAGGAGGACAGGCTGGTAGACTGCGGAGACATCCTCACCAGTTTTGTCAGATATGAAATCTGAATCCATGCGGTGGCCAAGACACATGTTCAGAGACGACCCAGGCCCACCCTCTGCGCTCCAGGCTCCTGGGTCCTGCACACGGACGGGGGTCTCCCCCCTGGCTCCCGCACACGGATGGGGGTCTCCCCCCTGGCTCCCGCACACGGATGGGGGTCTCCCCCCTGGCTCCCGCACACGGATGGGGGTCTCCCCCTTGGCTCCCACACACAGATGGGGTCTCCCTACAGAGAAGAGGCTCCCAGAGACCTGCTTTGTCTCCACCTCCTCCGTCGTCCATTCCCGGGCCTGGAACAGACCCTCCCCGGGGCTCTGCAGCTCTGGGTCCCCTTGCTTCCCAACCTCAGTGGTCCTCGTGGGGTGGCCGCCTGTGTCCTGGGTGGGAAGACCAGAGGGTCTCTGGATGGAGTGCGGCTTGGCTGGTCAGCCACCCGATGGATTCCTGGGGAGACCATGCAGATGAGACCGCCAGATGCCTAGAGTTCCTCAGAAACTCCCCTTCTCGGGGGCAGACTCGGAGCTTCATGGTCTTGACCTGGCTCAGAGGGCCAGGAGGGTGTGACTGGGTGTCGCATGTGTGTGCGCTCAGTGGCTTCAGTCGCCTGACCCTCTGTGACCCATGGGCTGTAGCTCCCCAGGCTCCTCTGCCCATGGGACTCTCCAGGCAAGAACACTGGAGTGGGGCGCCATGCCCTCCTCCAGGGATCTTCCCGACCCGGGGACTGAACCCGCGGCTCCTGTGTCTCCTGCACTGCAGGCGGGCTCTTTACTCCTGAGTCGCCGGGAAGCGGAGCTGAGTGTCAGGAGCTCCCAAGCGTCCTGCTGGGGCGGCTGTCTTCCTGCCCCTGCTCAGACTAAACGGCACATGTACGGGTCAGCGGGGCCCACGATCGGGGTGGGGTGGGGATGCTCCCAGGAGGCGGCTCCACTGTCTCCTCTCCCCAGCCACCAGCTGCCCCTGGCGGGGAGGGACACGAGGGAGGAGCGGAGTGGCGGGGCCAGGGGCTCGCTCCATTTCTGGCTCCTGAGGACCCTCCGTACTGTCTCCAAAGTGGCCGCACCCACTTAGCCCCTCAATGGTGCACAAGCCTTCCCTTTGCGCCACACCCTCTCCAGCGCTTGTTATCTGTGCTCTTTTGGATACCAGCCCCTCTGACAGGTACGAGTTGACAGCTCGTTGGGTTCTGACTTGCTTTTTCCCGGTGATTAGTGATGTTTCCAGGCACCCTTTGGCCATTTTCACGTCTTCTTTGGAAAAATGTCTATTCGGGTCTTCTGTGCATTTTTAAATCTTTTTCTTTTTCTTGATATGAGTTATATGAGTTATTATGC
Organism: Connochaetes taurinus; assembly: GCA_006408615.1. Taxonomy (NCBI): domain Eukaryota; kingdom Metazoa; phylum Chordata; class Mammalia; order Artiodactyla; family Bovidae; genus Connochaetes; species Connochaetes taurinus. The sequence continues at coordinate 171,637 of SJXO01004214.1, read as the reverse complement.
TAAATGAAATGTCAGAAGGAGAAAGACAAACCAGGCATGCTTCCACTTACATGCGGCCTCTGAACAACAAAACGGATGAACAGACAGAGCAAAGTGGAGGTAGCCTCACAGCAATCTAGCGGCTACAAGAAGGGCGGAGAGCGAGGGGCGGGCACGACAGGTGAGGGGCATTAAGTGGTGGAAATTACCAGTTAGAAAGTGAGTGAGTCATGGGGAGGTAATACCCAGCACAGGCGAAACAGTCAATATTATAACAGCTCTCTACAGTACACAATCTATAGAAATACTGACGCAATCAGCGTGTCGCACACCCGAATTAATGTAATATTGTAAGTCACTGTACTTCACTCTCAAAAATGACTGTTAAAAAGGGGCAGCTTTGAAATCTACACATCCCCATCCAAATACAGGTTTTCCTCTAACAGAAGGAGATTAGGACTCAGTCCCTGTGTACCTTTAATTCACATCAGGAAGAAAGCTTGGCTCCTATGTCTTTTAGACCGTCATGCGATGGGGTCAAAACAAATATGCTGCGAGGTCCTCTGTGCATGATCCAAATAGATACGGTGGGTGGGCGGCTCTGAGCACACCTGTCTGATCAGCCTTGACTATGAACAAAGTGTCTACGTTTCTCTGGGTTGTACACGCCTTAGACTTTCATTCCAAATGCTAGAAACCCCACTCAAACTAACTTGAGCAAAACAGGGGCAGTCCTCAGCTGGTTATCCCACGTGTGTGTCTACGTCCTGATACCCTCCTCTAAGGAAACCAGTCGCCCGCCCACGTGGCCTCACTAATTTAATCGCCTTTTTAAAAGCCCAACTCCGAGGGCAGTCACACTCTGAGTCCTGGGGGGCTAGGGCTTCAGCATGTGGTTCTGGGGGGACACAGTTCAGTCCACAGCAGCAGCCCTCCCCAGCCTTGCCCTGTACACATGGCCCTTGTCCCCAGATTGTGGCCCGGTGTCTAGCAGCAACGCTCAGAGTCCGTGCTGCCAGGAATCTGGTCCAGCCTCGTGAGTTTAATAGGGCTTTGTCAGTCATGTTTCAGGAATAAGAACAATGCTTTCCAGTTTAAAATATCTAAAAATATTAAATATTTAAAATATTAAACTATCTAAAAATAACCTCCATGTTATCATTTTCTTCTTAGGTTTTCCACACATTTTTCCCCCATAATTAAAAAAAGCATGGTAAGAAACTAAAATTATCAGTGCTTTTAAATTCGGAAATTTTTGCTGAGAAAACGTGAGCCCTGGTTGTTTAAAATAGATGTCCACCTTTCAGAGGGTGCTTCCCCAAGCGTGGGCATGCACCCCAGGGACCGCGGTCTAGGGGCTGAGACGGGACCGCGGTAGCCTTGCTCTGATACATACCTGTCACTGGTCTTCAGTGGATTTGGGGGAAGGGACCCTCTCCCACCGTTAAGGTGCCCTGAGAGGATTAATCTGCTTTTGTAACCCTGCCAGAAATGCCAGCTGTAATCCAGCTGTTGACGAAGTCAGGCCGGGCAGGGCTGGGGTGCGTGGCCTGCTGCTCTGCCCCTGAGCCCTTGGTCCCCGCAGCACTGTGTCGAGCATCCTGCTTCTTTTGTGGCTGTCTGTTCCTGTGCCTATCCTGTAACTTCCCACTGCCACTTACTCTGTGGAACGTGAGTTGCTGATCCACGAGAGAACCACTGCCGAAGTGCACGTGAACTGCTGGGAATTACCCAAGGGAATGATGCGTCGTGCAATTTTATACTTAGCAAGGTGATCTCAATGTGAAGCTGGGTACTTTTTTATTTGAAAGACTGGGCTGTACGTATAACGATCTGGTTAAGCCTGTTAGTGTATGCCTAGAATTTTGGTTCCAAAATATAGCTTTTAACCAAATGGGAAAGCTTCCTAGAGGACGCAGGACTTGGATCGGCCTTTTGAGTAGGGCTGAGTGACAGGCTTGGGGCAGCAAAGCGCTGCACACCGGGGCCTGGGGTGGGCGGGCAGGGAAGCAGGGGTGAGTGTCCTGGGCCCCTCGCTGGGTCCCAGGCTCGCCACGCGGCCTGCTCTCCTGGGCCGGACTCGCCCGCATGGGGACAGAGCAGGGCTGGCAGGAAGTCCGCTTCCTGTTTGAGGTGATGTTTCTCTGCGGCTTCTCTGGCTGTTTTGTTATTAGCGATGCTTACCCAGTGCCAGGCTTGCGGCGTGTACAATTAGCAGAAGCCCCGCTTTCCGTCAGTTCAGACGTGAAAAATCTATCTAAGGAAAGTGGAGCGGAGCAGAGCCGGCAGGGAGGGGGCGGGCGGAGTGGCATCAGTGCTCCTGGTCAGGGCGGTCAGCCTGGGGGACCCGTCGCACTCGGGCACACGGGCGGTCATCCATCTGACACAGGCCCTCTGATAGTGAGTCGTCTGTGATTTTGCTGTGATTTGGAGTCAGTGTCTCCAGCTTCCTGCAGACTCTGAAAAATGCACATTCTCACTCTATGGGACCCGGGAGGGGAGGGACATGAGCCTGTGTTTCCAGCAGCTCCCAGGAGATGCTGGAGCTTTGGGGACCATGCTCAGTGCAGCGAGGCCCCGGGCCCCTCTAAGTGGAGTCTGAGGACCATTGGTCCCTGAGCCTGGCACCTGCCGGGTTGGAACCCCTGGGAGGGAGGACCCTGGCTGCAGGACAGAATGTGTATCCTGGCCCAGCAGGGCTCCCCCTGAAGGGGCCCCTCCCTGGCTCTGCCCCATCCTAGACCTGGGGCGCCTGAGCCAGCTCGCCTGCCTTGAAGTTCCCAGAAGGAGATGCTGGGGCACCAGTTCAAGTCAGGCTGGTTATTTGGGAGGGAAGAAAGCTGAGCATTGAAGAATGGATGTTTTGAACTGTGGTGCTGGAGAAGACTCTTGAGAGTCCCTTGGACTGCAAGGAGATCCAACCCGTCCATTCTAAAGGAGAGCAGTCCCGAGTGTTCACTGGAAGGACTGATGCTGAAGCTAAAACTCCAGTCCTTTGGCCACCTAATGCAAAGAGCTGACTCATTGGAAAAGACCCTGATGCTGGGAAAGATTGAAGGCTGGAGGAGAAGGGGACGACAGAGGATGGGATGGTTGGATGGCATCACTGACTCAGTGGACATGAGTTTGAGCGAGCTCCGGGAATTGGTGATGGACAGGGAGGCCTGGCGTGCTGCAGTCCAGGGGGTCGCAGAGAGTCAGACACGACTGAGCGACCGAACTGACTGAGCTGAGGGGCTGACACTGAGCCCCTTGCTCTGCTTAGGCCTCCGCAGAAGAGATGCCTCCTCGTCGTCCAGGTCAGAAAATGCGCTTTCTTCCCCTAAGCCTTTTCCCATCCAGCCTCCATCCTGTCTCCTAAGTATCTGGAAGCCCCTTCTCTGAACCTTTATCACGGCCGCCTGCTCTGGGCGTGGACCCCCAGCTGGCCTGCACTCTGCTCTCTGCCTGGTCCCAGCCCACGGGTCTGTCCAGAAATCTTGGCTTTCCTGCGCTTTCCTGCAGAGGTGCCTGGCGGCTCCTCCTTGTCCTCGGGAGGGGCTCCAAAGCCTTCAGTGAGGCTGCGGAGGCTATGTCGTCGGCCCCCACCTACTCCAACCTCACGTCACACCTGTCACCCCGGGTCTAGGAATCACCCCTTACTGTGGGACCCTAACCCGGACACTGCAGGGGTTACCCAGCTGCCTGGCATAATGCTGGGGAGGGCCACGTGTGGAGGCATTTCTTACCAGGCAGTGGGCAGTGGTTGGTCAGGACAGGTAGACGGCATGGTGAATAAACTAATAAACGTTTGTTGGCGGGACGTGTGTTCTCCCATCAGAGGGCTCCCGTGTCGGGAGGGGCTTCGGTGAAGAGTCTGACCAAGCCTGTCCGTCACTCTGGGCTCCTGCGTCCCCCTCACAGTGGTCCACAGGGGGCAGCTGAAGCGCCAGCAGCTGACCGCCCCTCTGCTCTTCACCACGGGCAGCCTTTTCTCGTGAAAGGACTCTTCTCAAGACTCTCTATCCTCGTCATCTTCGTCTGTTTAAACTTGATGTTCCTCCATCTCCATCTCGTCTATTCTAGGGTTTTTTCACTTTACCTCTAGTGGGTTTTAAACTTGTATCTTAATCTTCCCTCTCCCTCATCTTTTGAGCTTTTTATCTCAATGGATTTTGGATTTAGCTTTTATTTAAATCTCATCAATCATATCTTATTTTCAATATTACTTCCCTTTTATAGGAGTATTCCCACACGCAAGCACTCTGCATCAGACAGTTCAAACACAAAGTATTTCCGTGTGAAATTCATAAAGATGTTTTCCCTTTACTTTCTTCTAAATGATAAGAGAACGCTGTCACACGCAGGCTACTAATGCCGGGGTTTTGTACATGAAGTGAGGTGGGGAGCCGGCTTCTGGGTTTCTCTGGATGACCAGGGGTCCTGTTCTCACCTTGCTCATCCACAAGACCTGTTGGAAATCAGCCTTCCCACGTGTGGACCCATTTCTAGCCCCTATACTGGACTTCACTTGTTCATCAGCCACCACCATGCCCTCTTGATTACTAAAACTACACAGCAAGTCTCTGAGTCTGGTTTATGATTTTCCTGCTTTGAGCTGCCTGTGTGGTATTTACAGTGATGTGGGTTTTAATGTTTTTTGTGCAAAAGTAACCTCGAAGTCCTGTGTGCACATGGCTTTTATTTGCTAATGATTTTGTCAGTATTTTTGCATTTGTGTACATGGGGGTTTTTGTTCATGCGAAAGGTTGGCCTGTCGTCTCTCTTATATTATCCGTGATTTTGGTGACCAGCCCAATAGGATGAGCTGAAGGAACGTTTGTTCTTTCTACGTTCTCTGGAATAGTTGACTGATGGAGCTATGCAATGATAGGTAGCACTCGTCTGTAAAACTATCTGTATTTTCTTTGCAGATAGATTTTAAAATATTGATTCAAGGCATTTAACGGTTTCAAGATCATTCAGTCCTATAGGGGTCAGTTTAGATAACTTGTTTTATGTAGGAATTTGTTATTTTCACATTTTTTGCAGATTATTTGTCCTAGATGTATTCTAATAATCTTTGATATTTAAATTTTGTTGTTTATACATAGTTAGCTAATTTTTCATTTATGCTATGCGTATTTTATCTTGGCTTTTCTTACGTTTATATTCTTCTAAGGTCTGTTAATCTGACTAATCTTTTTGAGGAGTCAAGCTGGGGCTTTGCTTGTCCTTTCTCCCTTCATTTCCAGCTGCACGGCCTCTCGTTCATTACCGTCTTCCTTCTCTTGCTCTGTTGACTCTGTTCTGCTGTTCTTGCAGGCTAGTCCATTCTTCCAGGCTTTTAAAATTGTCTGATATAATTTGTGCATGTGTGCTAAGTCACTTCAGGTATGTCTGACTGTTTGCAGCCCTATGGAGTGTAACCTACCAGGCTCCTCTGTCTGTGAAATTCTCTAGGTGAGAATACTGGAGTGGGTTGCCTTTCCCTTCTTCAGGGGATCTCCCCAGTCCAGGGATTGAACTCGCATCTCTTACATCTCCTGAATTGGCAGGCGGGTTCTTTACCACTAGCACCACCTGGGAAGCTTCTAGTATAAATTAAGACTATAAATTTGCCTTTTATCATGCCCTTGGCTGCATCTCACAGTTACTGACACCTGGTATTCTTAGTGAGTATTTTCTAACTTCCATAATGATTACTATTTTGACCCAGGAGGCTTTTTCTTCTTCTACTTGTATTGAGCTATAATTGACATCAAGTGCTGTATAAGCTCTAAGTGTACAGCATAAGGATTTGACATCATGAAATGATTGTAAGGTTTTTGAAAGTGTATGTTTTGCTTCACATGAATTTGTGTTAAAATCATTTAATTGTTGATTTTCAACTTAACATATTTATTGGACCTAAAATGCTACACAAGATGTATTAAGATTTCAGAAAGGTTAAGATGTAGGAAAATGGCAACAGTAAGAGCCCCTGATTGTAAGACACATCCCAATTTAGAGATACTAAAAAATGGAAAAGAAGACTGTGTTTTAGAATCTATAGAATTGTGTTGAAGTCAGAAATGATGAGGCTATATCAACGTATTAAAATACGGTGCAGTTAACTTTGTTTCCTAGTACATAGTATTTGTAAACATTTCTGGAGTTTGAAAAAATTTGATTCTTATCTCTGTTATATCCTAATTTTATCAACTTCTTTCAGAGTATTATTCATATATTTTATATCCGTACTGAATTTTGTCTATTTGGTCTATTGCTTATTCACGGAATGTATTTTAAAATCTGCTTCTCTGATGCTGGATTTCTCAAATCTTCCTTATAATTTCACCTATTTTTGTTTTATGTATTTTGATCAAGTTGTCAGGAACAGAAGTGCTTAAAATTGTTATACTTTCCTGTTGAATTGAGCTGTTTATGCCTTTTATCAATATGTAATAACTCTTTTTAAAAAAATGTAACCATTAACACCTTTGGCCTTAATTTTTTTGTTTTCAACTTATACCAATATATCAATATCAGTGTCCCTTGGTTACTTTTTTTAGAACATATTTTTCCTTATTGTTTTTGAGTTTTGCCTGTCTAAGCTCTTATATTTTTTTATCTATCTCTTATAAACAACATATAACTGGGATTTTTAAAATTCAGCATGATAATGCTAACCTTTTAATTAGAAAGTTTTATTCATTAGTACTTATTGTGACTAGTGATAACTGAAATTTCTTTCTACTATTTTACTTCGTGCTTTCTATTGAATATTTGTCCTCCCTTTCTGAGGCTTCTTTCTGTTCTTACATCCTTCTAAATTAATTGATTTTTAATTCCTTCCCATCTTATTTTCCAACTCAGTTTGGAATAGATTCTATTTCTAGGGTATTGCTGATTACCGTAAAGTGTTAATAATCCATAAGTCATTTGACTTGACAAAGGATACTGCTAGTGTTTACCCTCTTTACAGATGATACAAGAGACTTGGAGTCCTTTTATCATAAATTATATGTTATAGTTGTTCTGTTCCTTAGTTCCATTTTGTTATTTTTAACCACACAAATTATATGTTATTATTTTCCACAGCTAATGTTTGTTTAGACTTATCCACATATTTACTATTTTCTTTGATAAACATTCTTTGTATCTCAGATCTTTTTTCTGGGGTCCTTTCTCTCTTCCTAGAGTTTTCCTCTAATGAGGGTCAATCGTGAGATTTTTGAAATATACTTCATCAACATTTTTTAAAATACATTGAACTGACCTATAATTTAAACATCTATTTTTTCTCAGCAGTTTAGATATTATGCCACAGTCTTCTAGTTTTCCCTATTACTGTTGAGAAATCAGCCATATTTCTAAATCCTGTTTTCTTTTAGAAAATCTATTTCTTTCCTCCCATTTAAGAAGTTTCTCTTTGTCATTTGTATCCATCAATGTCATGAGAATGTGTTTGAATGTGAATTATTTTTGATTACCCTTCTTGGGGTCTATGGACATCCTAAATATGAGCAGTCATGTCTTTTAAAAAATACTCGGGAAATTTCAACTCTTCTTTCTTGAAATACTGTGTCTCTTCCATTCTGTGTTTCCTCTAGCATTCTGATCAGGAGCAGCTCTGCTTTCCCACATTATGCTGCCCCTGTAAGAGTCATGTCTTTTAAAAAATACTTGGGAAATTTCAACTCTTCTTTCTTGAAATACTGTGTCTCTTCCATTCTGTGTTTCCTCTAGCATTCTGATCAGGAGCAGCTCTGCTTTCCCACATTATGCTGCCCCTGTAAGAGGCTAGTCTGTACCCTTTCTCTTTCCTTTCTTTCTCTGCTCCATCCTGGGAATGTTCCTGCCAATGAGGTCCATCTTCCAATCATATGATTCTCCCTTTAGCTCTATCTAGTCTGCTTTGTAACTTTTCTATTACAGTTTCCATTTTCAATTATCAAAATTTTCATTCTTTCAAAACTTTAAGTCTCAGGCCTCCATTCTACATACAGTCAAGAAAGAGTTTAGCTGTGCTAGTACACGTCACTCGTTGCTATCACTGTCACCCGTGGAAAGCACTTTAGGAAGAATGAGATGGTTGTCTGATGTCACTGACCTTCCCTTAAGTCTTGACTCTGAGGCCAGAAATTGATTAGGGCGTTTGTCGTAGCAGCTCAAGAGAAACCCGTATTTACTGATGTTTAAACCAAACTTTTGCACCAATACTCCTTTGAGCTGTGGCCAGTCTGTCCAAATAGGGAGGAATCCCAGCGGGAAGAACAAACTGTGCTAGAGATCCTTTTTCATTTAGATGACTACTTAACGACTGAATACTAGTTTAGACAAGCTGGGTACCTACCACCTCCTTGACAGACAGGATATATGTTCTCCTGTGGGTTCTCATAAAGTAACATTTTGTGGCAAACCCTGACACCGGCTGCTGTGAAGCTATGTATGATCTGGATACCATTTGTTGTGAATGTTCATACACTTCACTGCAGAAATTTGTTTGACTATGGTCTGCTGCCCGAGATCCCCTCGGCTTGTTAAATCAGATTAGTATTTTGTAGCATTTCCTTTCTAAAATACAAAAAGTTATTGATTCTGAAAAACAACTGGCCTTGGGGGTGTTAGGTAAGGGATCGTGGCCCCTTAATACTTAATGCCATTGTGTTCTAGCAAGAATGACACACCACAAAGTGTAGACTTTACACACTGCTTGGTTAGAGTAAACCCTCGATGAGCCCGAGAGCTCTGGCGGTTGTTATCAGACCACTCTGAGCCCCTCTGATTGTCGTACTTCCTAAAGTGGTCTTGGGGACAAGGGACAGGAAACGTGGAACTTGGCCCCTTGATGCTTATGTGATGTCTTGCATTTTACATGCCAGTGTGCCAGCAACATGAGCTTTTGGAAATTCACTAGGCAGTGATGTGCTTGGAGCCAGCCAGACTGAGAACTGAAATCTAAGTGGCTCGTGGGAATGTGGAACGGCGAGCCTGAGAAATCAAATGAATGAACACAGAATTGTAAGACCCTCCCCAGGCCCTTAGAAGGGGCCATGCAAGAGGGAGGCCAAAGTCTCAGCCTCGGTGGCTTCTCACTGGACACGAGCCCTGACTGGATGCAGTCTCAGCTCCCGTGCAAACCGCGCTTTCGGAGCATCCCTCTGGGTTGGCCGTTGGTTGTGGCCCTGCCCTTCCTTCGCCCCCAAGTTCATCACAGAAGGTTTGCAGGGCCCTGAGCCCTCAGCCCCCTTCATCTCCGCTCAGTCTGGAAGGAATGGGTGTCTCTTCCAGGCAAAGTCTGACGGACTTGAGGCTGAGCCCTTCCAGGAACAGATCCAGCTCCGTGACCCCGGCTGCTTTCTGAGCACAGCCGTGGGCCACTCGCGGCTGCTAATTAGGAAGGCCAGATAAAGGGCGTGCTCTTGGAGTGAGGAGGGAGGGGCCAAGCCCAGAGGGGCGCCTCACTGATCAAGGCCATAGTTTGGGTGCAGGAAGTGGGGGTCCAAGTTCACGTCGCTGTGCATCCAGAATAATCTGGAATCTAAGGCGGGCAAGAGGTCTCGCTGGCCTGCTCACTGCTGACCCCCAGCCCCTCGACCGTGACACACCTGTCGAGTGCCGGATTCACAGAAGAGGGCTCTGAGCGGGGCAGGAAGGCGACCAGGACTCCAAGGAGCGGGGTTGATGCCAGAGGGAGTTGGAGATAAAACAGAGGTGAGTCCTCCTCTCTGAAAGAAAACGAGGCCTGCCAAGGAGTCCGGAGACAGATTCCAAGCCACTGGTTGGAGAAAGATGGGGAAGTCGTTACCCGACGGCTCCGGGGTGAAAGCAGGTCTCAGGGAACCGACTCTGGCGCCTGGCAAGGGCCAGCCACGCGGTCCCGAAGCCGCCTGGCCTGCTCGCTTCCAAACAGTACCTCCCCGGGGCGTTCCCTCCCCAACCCGCCGCCCCTCCCGCCGCGACGGGGGCGGCCGCAGCGGCCTGGCAATGCCTGGGCCTGGGAAGGTCTAACTGGTGTTAACCGCAGCCGGGACGTGCTCCGCTGACCCAGGCCGGGACTCGGAGGACACGCGTCACACTGGGAGAGCTGGAGCGCAACAAACCAAGCAGCAGCATCGAGTCAGCGCAGCCCCGCAGCTACCACGGCTGGCGCCCTCAAATGCCAAATTGCTGCGCGCCAAGGCTCTGAAAGTCTGCAGCCGTTTTAAAGCAAGAGGAAAAACCACTTTGCGAAGTAAGCGTGTTAAATTATAGAAGCCTAAAATATAATCTAGGATTCAGCAACACGCTCAACGTGTTAAACATGTCTTGAGGTGGGAAGAAGCTGAACTGGGAGAACTCAAACCTGGGGTGTGAGGTCGCGTTTCCACCGAACCGCTTGGCGAAGGGGTTGAAGTGATGTTTACCCGACACGTTTACCGGGAAATAAGACCATTGAAAGACGGGATGGGAGACCGGGAGAGAGGGGTTCCCTTCAAACCGTTAAGCTAGCCCACGTGGAAAGAAGTAAACACGGGCCTAAGGGCTGGATTAGGCAGAGTAGAGGAGTCTTTCCCGGGAGGGCGCTGAGCGCGTCCTTCGGGGGCCCCGCCGGGAAGGGAGGCCAGGGCTGCTGGGCGCCAGGGCGGCCCCGCCGTCGCTGCCCCTTGGCCCAGAGGAGCGGGAGGAAGGCCAGGCCCGCTCGGGCGGCGGCTCCAGCGCCAGGGCGGTGCGGGCCTCGCGGGCCACCGCCGCCGGCTGCCCCCGCGGAGCCCGAGTGCTTGGCGCGCGGCTCGGTGGTCGCGCCGGATGCCCCCGCGGAGCCCCAGTGCTTGGCGCGCGGCTCGGTGGTCGCGCCGGATGCCCCCGCGGAGCCCCAGTGCTTGGCGCGCGGCTCGGTGGTCGCGCTCTCCCTTCTAGGAGTAACACCCACCGACCGCGAGCTCCGGGCCGCTTTGCCAGGTAGGACCCGACACCGCCTCTGGAGCAAGAGAGAACCTGGGCGAGCGGGATACTTCACAGACGGAGGGAACCAGACAGGCGCGGCCGCGGCGCCCACCGCCAGGGAAGTTAGCCTTAGGCTTCCATCCGATTCTCTGTGTTTGAATTCTCAGCCTAAGGAATGACTTGACGGGCCGGGTCCTGAGCCCCAAGAGGCCTCACTTGGCGATGCTTCCTCATCACTGGGGCTGCCCAGTGGGCCAGTAGTAACCCCACCTGCAATGCAGCAGACGCAGGACAGAGAGATGCTGTTCGATCCCTGGGTGGTGAAGATCCCCTGGAGGAGGGCACGGCAATCCACCCCAGTATTCTTGCCTGGAGAATCCCATGGACGGAGGAGCCAGGAGGGCTACGGTCCATGGGGTTGCAAAGAGTCAGGCAGGACTGAAGGAACTGAGCACCTCATTGTTTGCTTTTTAAAAAAATTATATTGAGTATGATTGCTCTAATTGAAAAAAAATAAATGCATGCTTATTATAGGAAAAGTGGCTGTTTTAGAGATAAAGTAGAGATCATTATATATGAGAAAGTTTATATCCTGTGCTTACACTTGGCATCATATCATGAAAATTTCCCCATGAAATGCTTTTCTAAAGTGATTTTTGAATAGTATGCAATGGTCCCTTATAAATGCACAGTTAAGGCAATTTATTTTGAAGAATTTTCCTCTTGATGAATATTTAGGTTTTTATTCCCCAAGTTTGATATAGAAAATGACAATTTAAGTCTTTGGTCATAATCTTAGTGTTTCTTTCCAATTATTTCCTCAGGGGACAAACTACAGTTACTGGTTCAACAGGAGGGAAACATTTTTGAGATACCTGAAGATCCGGACGCCAGCAGAAATTTTGCACAAATGAACACACCCATCAACAAGGTAGGGAACAGTTTCTGATTCCTAGCTGCACTTGGCAATCTGAGTGTTGATATTTTTTAAATGTTTGCCGCTTCCACCACAAACAATGGTATTGAGTTTAAGTTGTTTGCTTTTGGTCATTAGTGAGGATGAAGAGTTTTCCTCTGGTGACTGGCTGTTTATTGGTCTGCCTTTTTGTAGCCATAGTCTGTTCTTCTGCAGGGTTACTTTATTCTCCTGTTGATTTGCAAGCTCTTTTTACATATTAGGATTTTTATGGCTTTTTGGGTATTGTATATATTTTAAATACTTCCCCATGGGCATTTTTAACAGTAAAAAGATATGAACATTTTATGTTGTCAAATCTATCAAAATTTTTCCAAGTGTTTCTATTTCAATGCTATGTTTACAGAGTCTGTCTTCACACTCTTAGAAGTAAGCATATAAAATTTCCTTCCTCTGTTTTTTTCTGGTTTATTTGTTGGCGGTTATCTTGTAGTTTATTTAGATGTGTGATGTGAGTACGTGTCAAATTTTACTTATTACTAATAGCAAAGCAATTATATTGGAAGAATTCACTTAATAATTTTCTCTCCACTGATTTAAAATGCATTTTTACATCACATTAAAGACGTAGTTTGTTCTATTTCTGCTTTTTTGTTCTATGCTCTTGGACTGTTTACCTCACCTCTGGCCGTTGCATGCGGCTTGAGTTAGTGTTATCCCAGGTTTCATGCTTTAATAGGGAGCTGTAGTCCTTCTCAATTATTTCTGTCCTTAATGATCTGTATTTTCCTTGCCCATTCATGCTTTCTCATAAAGTTTGTGGCAACTTGGTTAAAATTTGCAAAACTGTGTTGTTGGTCTTTTTACTGGAATTTCTTTCAGTTTATGAAATAATCTGGGGATGAATTGACATTTCTGGAATACATACTGTGGCTTTCCTATCTACGAATATTAAATACTCCTTATTTTACTTATATCTGTCCCCTCGGGATATATTTGGTTGATAAAGATTTGTTTCATCATATTTTAGCATCTTCTCTGCTGTATGGTTTTTCTAAATGGATTTTTCATCATTGCCAACATTTGGGAATTATATTATTTTGTGTGTTTGTTTTTTTCTGCTGGTTGTCTAAATAGATCTTGAAGTTTCTGTTTAGACATGACTTTGAAATTTATTATTTTTTTGAGAGAGTAGTGGAGGAGAAAATCTTACTGTAGGAAAACAGTGGCAATGTTGCCTCTTGCCAGCTCCTCCAATTTCCAGGTGATGGTGGGCATAGGAATGCAGGGGCATTCTAGCTTTCTCCTGTCAGAGCACCATCACTGTGACGAGCCCCCACTTTGAATTCACTTCTCTTGTGAGCTGTTAAAATAATACATAAATGTTCCCGTTGTTCACCAACTGATCCCTAAATCAAATTTTTCTTATTCTCAATGTTTCCTCTACATTTTTCTATCTAAAGAAATTGTATAGCTTTACCTCTGTTGGTTTGAAGAATATGTGCTATGCTTAGTCGCTCAGTCATATCCACCTCTTTGCGACCATATGAACTGCAGCCCGCCAGGCTCCTCTGTCCATGGGAGTCTCCAGGCAAGGATACTGGCATGGGCTGCCATGCCTTCCTCCAGTGATCTTCCCAACCCAGGGATTGACCCAGGCCTCCCGCATTGCAGGTGGATTCTTTACCATCTGAGCGATCAGGGAAGCCCAAGAATACTACAGTCGGTAGTCTATCCCTTCTCCAGGGGATCTTTCCAACCCAGGAATCGAACTGAGGTCTCCTGCATTGCAGGCAGATTCTTTACCAGCTGAGCTACCAGGGAAGAATAGAAACTTAGGTGTTTTTCTTTATTTAGTGGCAACTCTTGTGTTTCTAAAACCTGAGTTCAATCTGTTGTCCTCTAATTATCAACGTGAGAAAGTAACTCTGCTCTGAAAGACTGGGAACTTTTCTCTCCTCCTCACCTCGAAATAATTTCTAAACATTTAAAATGTAACCTGGGATATTTTAAAGCCAGACAATAGTGAGGATAATTTATAACACTTTGTTTTCCAAGAATATCTTGCATTTTACTTTAAATTTAGAATCACATTTACAATTGTATAGCTGTCATTCTGTGGTTGTAATGGGAGGTGCCCATACTGAGTTCTGTGTTTGTGCCCCCATTGGGTTCCCTGAGCCACACACACTTCATTCAGAGAGACTGGGAAGGTGGTTTTTTTTTTTTTTCCCCCTGATTTCTTCATCTCTGAGAAGTGGTCTTGCTGCTGTTTGCACATGGAATCTACTTGCGTGGGCCGGGGCTTCTCAGCTCAGCACTGTGCACCCCAGAATGTGAGCCCGTGCATCCCTGGCCTCTGGGGCCACAGTGATGGAGCTGGGAGAGCATCACCTTGACTTATTTATCCGTATTTTTACTAGTAACACCTAACTGTAGGATTGTTTTCTCTATGCTTGAGATTTATGGGGGTGGGGGGTCATCTCCCAGCAGGAGGTGTGGGGGGGTCATCTCTCAGCAGGAGGTGGTGTCATCTCCCATCAAGGGGTGGGGTCATCTCCCCATCAGGGGGTGGTTCATCTCCTGATCAGGAGGTGGGATCCTCACCCCACTAGAGGGTAGGGTCATCTCCCCATAGAAGGTGGGGTCATCTTCTCATCAGAGGGTGGGGTCATCTCCCCATCAGGAGGTGGGGTCATCACCCCATTGGTAGATAGGGTCTATTTCCCCACCCTTGGATTCTTGACTGGCTTGTGACCTCCCTTGACCAGTAGTCTGTGGTGGACATGACAAACTGCAGCGTCTGCCTTCGCCCTCCTGACATACCCCGAGCCCCCCGGTAAGGCAGTGGCCTAGCCTGGTGGCCCAGCCGACAGCCACTGCCAACCTCCGGATGAGATTGGTCCAGCCAGCCCTCCAGCTGGAGCCTAGGCAAGGCCAGCCCCGCCCACCCAGACCACCCACGCGATGGAGGACAGCACCTCCTTGTCAGCCACTAAGTTTCGGGGGCGGGTGTTAGGTAGTGAAACTGAACAGACACACAGTCGTCCTGACCCCGAGGAGGAGGGTGACCCCATGAGCTGATGGACTTGACCAACTGAGCTCCCAGAGGACGTTGGGAAGACGGCATCACTGACATTCTGGAGGCCTCTCTGCCCGAGCCGGGCTCACTGCTCCGCTGGAAGCACAGCTGGACTGGACGCAAGTGGTTTGTGGGCACGTGTCTCGTGGGATGACGTGAGCTGAGGGTGAGACACTGAGCCGAGTGGAAGTGAGGGAGCTCTGGGTGGGGCCTGGGGGCTCGAGGGGCAGCACCCCCAGCCCGGAGCATCGATCCCTCCAGACTCAAGGCCCAGATGCCAGGTGTGCGGGCTGACTTGCTCTGCAGGCGGGGTGGACGGAGGACGGGAGGCGTGGAGGGTCTGTGGTCCCTGCTCCTTCCCACTGGCCCCGAGGCACAGGTTCAGGCAGGTCCCTGGCGAGATGGCAGATTCTCCTCTCTCAGAAGGAGTCCACGCCTTTAAAGCCAGTTAAGGAGCTGATGAGATCAGCAGCGACTGGGAGGGGCCTGACAGTTCCTTCCATCCAGCAGACACTTAGGAACACGTGAGGCGGTGCTCACTCAGAGGCGGGGGATGGTTGTGGCCCTGGAGGAGCTAGAAGATGGGTCAAAGGTTGGAGGTCACGGGAAACTACATGAACTTGAGACTCAGGGCTGAGGGAAAGCCAGGTTGAGGCTGCTCGGTGTGGGGGTCATCTTTATGGCCAGAGATGCTGAGTTGGCTCAGCTACTGGCTGGGGAACTGAGGGCTGCAAACAGTCTTCTCTGTCCTGTGCGGCTGGGTCTGGTTGGAGCTGATGTGTCCTGGAGTGAGGTAGTTCTAGAACAAACCAGCATGCCTGGCCGTGTTTCATCAGACGGGCACCACTGTGTCCATGTCTGATGCCAGGACACCGATTTATAGAACAGGACGAGGGCCCCGGGCTCACCAGAGAGCGGCACCCACGGCTGAGTTCTGCCGGACGCGGGTGGAGATCCTTCAGGCAGGGCAGGACGGCTGACTCTGGAAATCCTCTCCCCTCCTCTGCGGAGGGTGCCGGCTGCGGTGGCTATGGCCTTGCCGGGCGGACGTGTGGCCTCTCTCCCCTGGACACGGGCAGGTGGTCCTGGCTGCCCACTCTCTGCGGCTCAGAGGCAGCAGGGTTGGGCCTCTGTTGGTGACCGATTCCCGCCAGCCTGTTCCTCATCCCTCACTGTCTCCATCTCCCGGGGCTGCAGTGACAACCGAGACTCAGGGGGCTCCCAGGTGGGAGGCTGCTCTCCCGCACCCTGGAGCCCGGAGTTCAGAACCGCCGCTCAGCAGGGCCCTGCTCCCCCTGAGCCCGCAGGGAGGCTCCTTGCAGCTTCCGGAGCTGCAGACAGTCTTCAGGGTCCTTGGCCCAATCCCCGCCTCTGTCTGCACATGGTCTGTCTCTGTGCCTCGCCCCGTCTCTGTGCCTCACCCCCTTCTCATCAGGGCACCAGTCACCCTGGGTGAGGAGCCCAGCCTGCTCCGGGGTGACCTCCTCCAACCTAGTCGCATCTTCAATGACCCAGTTTCCAAACAAGGTCAGGCTCACAGGCGCTGGGAGGGAGGCTTGCCAAGCCCAGACCCTGCTCCAGTGCTCTCCCCAGGACTGGCGCCTCCGAGGTACTCAGGCTGGGCCCGTGTGTGCGAGGAAGGGGAGGCAGATGTCAAAGGGGCTGTACACACTCACCCTGTCCCACTTCCTCCCGGTAATCACCTTAATCACCAGCGCCCCTCCATACTGCTTCCGGTCCTGAACCTGCTGGCTCCTCTACTAACTCACGGCGAGTTCTCCTCCTGCAGCCCACAGAGTGATGCAGTGTCACTCAGCTAGACTGTTCAGTGGAAGCAGTATTTTCTGCTGAGATGAACCAACCCGTTTGGGCAGGGAGGATCTAACTGGGGAGAAGGATCTGCATCCCACACAGCCACAGCTAGCCCCCGATTTGGAACAACAGTAGCTTAAGGCAGCTCAGTTGCTCAACCAGAGGAACCCCTGGATGTTAGGATTAACACAACAACAGTTTAGTCCTGGTGGGGCAGCTCTCGAGCTTGGGGTCAAGGATCCAGACCCGCTCTGTCTTAGGCTCATTACATTGCCGCTAAGGCCTGGGATGGTCTCCATCCCAGCAAACTAGAAAGGAGACAGAGAGCTTGGAAGATGCGAGTCACTTTCCTTCATGTTCTGCCGTACCTGCTGCTTGCAAGGCCCAGCAGGAGACACAGAGCTGGACGGGACAAATGGAGCCCTGCCTCATGGAAAGTCTGGTCTTCCTGGGTTCGCGTCACCACTCACCCCATCGGCCAAAGATCACAAGTCAGTCCACTTCTTTCCAACTTGGTTTCCAGCTAGGATTTCTATACCCAGCCCAAATCTCAATCAAGACAGATGTTCGACTCAACATATTCTTCCTTGGATCACCTGCATCTGACCTGCCCCTGCCGGTGTGGACTGTCCTCCCCTCCTGCAGCGGATCACCCACCGTGTGACCCTGTAAACAGGAAATTGGGCTGTGGTGTGGCTTCCTGCACAGTCGTCTCCCAGAAGTTTTTACTCTACTTTCTGGGAGGCTTTTCGCTTGTTATAATCCAGTGTCACTTATGAGCTTTTCATTTCCAACGTCATATACTTCATTTCAGTTGTGGGCTCTGAACGACCCCCTTTGTATAGCCTTTGTCCTTATTCCTCTGATGGAATATCATCCCTTCTCTATTGAAAGACATTAAAGTTCCTGCAAAGTTTGCTTCTTCCTGTATGGTCTTTGGTTTATGGAGATGAATGTTTTCCTGCTCGCTCAATCATCTCATCTGTTTATTTCACATTAGAGCCTCTGCTCACACGTATGTCCGATGACCCTTGGTCCTGGCTCATACTCAGGAGAAGGCCCTAAAGTCTCATCTGAAGCTGAAGGTGGGGGGGAGGTGGGGGGGTGGAAATCGACGATTATGGGATTCAGTGAAGGGAGGGGACTATGCCTTTAAGTTGGGAAATGTTACTACTGGTATCTTTGGGTCTTTTTTCGTTGCCCAGTCAGGTGGCTCAACCTCCTGTCTGGACCATGGAAGGCCTGGCTGCTTGCATTCTGAGACCCTGGATGGGAGGGCCCCGAGGGTGCAAATGTTTGCCTAGTTCCCTGACTTAAATATGGCTCACCTATCATGACTAGACTGAGGCTTCCTGCTTTGCTCACCCAGAGGATCTGGTCTTCTCCAGACTGCCCACTTCTATAGGAAACATTTAACCAACCTGCTTTTTTTTAGTCCCACTTGATTCACAGCTTTCAGAGGTCCCTGGGCAGTTCTGTCCTGTAACGTCTGTCACTCTCAACGCCCCCACCGCAGCCTGAGCTGCAGCCTTCCCAAATCTTGCAGTCAGTTCCAAGCATCGGTCACCTCCCGGCTCCCGGGATGGTGTCACTGCTCTCACCGCCCCTCTCCTCCCTCCCCTGTGGGTTTGTACCTTTGGAAGACACCCTGAACTGTCTCTTTGGTGGGGATTCGGAGCACAATTCAGGGGGAGGGGAGTGCAAGCTCACCCACCTGGGCACAGTAACTCCCCCATCTCTGTCCAACTGCCTGCACGGCCGGCCACGCCCTGCTTTGTTTGGGTCACTCCTCAACCTCAACCACACCATCCAGGGTGCATCTTCAACTGGACGAAATGGGGCCAGCAAGCACAGCGTCTCGGGTCACCCACCTCCACCCTGCCACGGTGGCCTGGCATTCAGTCACGCACTGATTATCAAACGTTTGTAGAAGGGTGTTCTGCTCATATATGCTGAGAGCACAGAGAGATGCAGGACAAGGCTCCTGGCGTTGGGAGGCCGACGCATCCTCGCAGGGTGTGGGTGGAGACCATGTGAGACAGCTAATTCAAATAGCCTTTGAATTAGCGTGTGACCCCACTGTATGCTTTACACACGTCTGCGTATGAAAAATGCGTGCATGTGTGCGCGCTAAGTCGCTCAGTCGCGTCCAACTCTGTGACCCCACAGGCTGGAGCCCACCAGGCTCCTCTGTCCATGGGATTTCCCAGGCAAGAACACTGGAGTGGGCAGCTGTTTCCTTCTCCAGGGGGTCTTCCCAATGCAGGGATCGAATCCAGGTCTTCTGCTCGGCAGGCAGATTCCTTACCAACTGCGCCACCTGGGAAACCTCCATTAAAAACGTATAACACTCAGTATAATTTGTATAACAAATGATATTTTCTTTCAAAATACATCCCAAAGCACACAGAGCTAATATGTGCAACCTTTGCTGCACTGTCGTATTTATTAATGTGATATCATCCTATTACATGTGAGGGACTTCTTCTGAATCTGAAATGTGTGTGTAAGTGAAATACATATGCATTTGCTCATTAATTCATTGGCCATACCTTGCTGGCAGACGGAAGCAATAGGGAGGTAAATTTGTCTGTTTAAGGTTATTTCTCTGTTTCTAAACTGTGAGCTACAGGCAGGAGTTGTGTCTGGCTCATGTCCCCGCCCCGCCCCCCAGTGCCCAGGAAGCAGTTTGCTCAGAGTGCACAGTATATGGAAAAGAATAAATATTTAATAAATGGATAGATGGACTGGTAGGTGAGTGGAGGGATGGGGAGGTGAGTGGATGGACGGGTAGGTGAGTGAATGGATGGACAGGGAGGTGAGTGGATGGACGGGGAGGTGAGTGAATGGATGGACTGGGTGAATGATTACAAATGGACAAATAGTCTTTACTTTTTACTAATGATCTCAAAGTATGGACAGTTTTACAAAAAGTAAGTGACATGACGAGCCAGAAAACACTTGGAAAGCCCCAAGATTAAACGCATGAATTACTAATATTAAAATAAATGCATCACTGTTGGGCTTAAATTGTTTATACTGTGTCTCTTCTCAAGAACTTTATGAAGTGCCCATAAGACCTTGGTACCGATGGCTGCTGATTGGCGTCCATCTGGTTGCTGAAGTAGACAGATGGTCCAATGACCCTTCTGTGCCATTGGTGCTTTTCTCTTTCTTCTGGACCTAAGGACAGGAAATGAGGAAAGGGACAAATGCCCTTTGTATGTTAAAGTGCTGGAGTTAATCAAAAAGAAAGTGCTTCAGAAAGTCAGAATTTTATTTATTAACCATTTGTATCCTATTATTAATTTTATGTCTGATGTTTTTGGTGTAGTTTAGCTTCAAGATTCCTCTTTTTAAAAAAGTAAAAGAAGAAAAGAAATGGTGAGAAATCTTAGGCAATTTTGACTGTTTAGACTATGGGTTTGAATTACCATATTTATTCCTGGGGTGGGGGGGGGCGTGTGGGGGGAAAAAGGTGAAGGACTTTCTTGATTTTCCTGTCCTCAAGATCTGGAACAGTCATTCTCAGTGGTTTTCAACTTGCCAGGGGCAACTTGGCACTATTTGAAGAAATTTTTGATCATCCCCACTGGGAGGGGAAGGGGGCCACCCTGGCATCTGGTGGGTAGGGACCAGGGATGCTGCTGAAGGTACCAGATGGCCCCATACAGCAAAGAGTGACCTGGCCTCAAATACCAACAGCGGGAAGCCCAGGTCTAGATGCAGTGGAAACAGGAAAAGACTCACAGGCTCGTGAATCCTGGAAAGGGGAGGAAGATTTTATGAGACGGTTGTGCACGGAACACCCCTCTCTCAAAGACACCTGAAGACTTACATACCCTCCCTCCTCCAAATCAATGAAAAAAAAAAAACTGGTCTAGAATTTTTTGTTCAGTTTTGTAATAATTGATTTCTCTACTAAATTATCCACCTCATAAGGCAAAGCAGAAATGCCTTCTTGCTAGAATAAAATGTTAAGTCCCAAAAAGCTAATCTGGGAAAGGAAAAAGGAGGAACAACATTTCCAATAATCTCTTCTAAGGACAAGAAAGGCCAGAGTATTTGGCTTTGGAGACCACATCTGTTTTAGTCTAGGATTTTTCTGTGTACACCTTCCTCTCTAGTTCAAGAAATCTACCTGAACATCTAAGATGCAGTCTCCTTTCAGAATCACTACAGTACTCCGTCCAAGATGTTGAGCAAAATCGCGGATCTTTGTTTAGGAGGAAAAAAATAACCAAAATTTACCAAAAGTCTAAAATAC
Source organism: Connochaetes taurinus (assembly GCA_006408615.1). NCBI lineage: Eukaryota > Metazoa > Chordata > Mammalia > Artiodactyla > Bovidae > Connochaetes > Connochaetes taurinus. The sequence goes on along the minus strand of SJXO01004214.1, from coordinate 150,691 downwards.
TAAGTAAAATGATGAGTAGTGGAGAAGAATCCTCAGTGGAGCCACTGGATGGAGAAAAGCTAAGGGTGTTGCTTTAATTGGCTTTCTAATGAGTCTGTATTTCCCTCTTCTGGGCTTTTTTTTTTTTTTTTTAGGGGGGAAAAAAACCCTTAAAACAGGAAGGTTAATCTAACTATACATTTTAAGCTTTTAAAGCCTCCATTACAGGACTTATTATGCTAAGAGGAACATACCTGGCACATCGCAGCTTCTAAATGTATCAGCAACGCGTGTAATGAGTCACTTAAAACACCATGGTCCGAATTCTTCCACGTTATTTCTATGTAAATTGGATGCTTCAAATTACTATAATATGTGTGAAATTCCACTTATTATTTCTTTTAACATAGAAACTTTTATCACTTAACTCACTGGACAGAATATTTGAGCCATTTGCAATCATTAGAGCATCTCTGTTTGGTCAAACCCTTGCGGATTATACTTTGCAAAAGACAGTGAATTATATTCATTGCAAGAAAACAGCAATTTTAAATATATAAGGGGCAGCAGGAAACTTTTCATTTCAGCGCAAATTCAGTATTATATCTTACTACTTTTTACAGCAGGGTAAGCTTTTATCCTTAAGCAGTTTGTAAAAGGCAGCATGGACTAGGCCTGTGGCTCACAGCACAGATCAGGCTGATAGACAAACAGGGTCTCAGGTCAATGAGGTGGAAGCTGAACCTTGCCGGGCGCCAGGGCTGCCGCTTGCGTGTCTGGGAGCCTTCCCTCGTGACCCCGGGGAGGTCCGGCTCACCGCCCTCTCTCCGCTTCCCGCATGGCTGACTGTGTCCTGATACCCCTCCTGGTTGCCCCAGCCCGTCTTTTCCCTGGACACCTGAGTGCCCCATGAACTCTGGGAACCAGCTGGCTGGTAACGGGCCCTTCTAGGAAGAACATTGGAGTTTTTCAAACAGATTTGGAGGAGAAACTTAAAATCAGAAAAAGAGGGGCATTATTACCTATTGAGCGGCTGTCTTTTTGGGTCGAGGGACTCTGGGAATTTGGCGCTCGAAACAAGCATTCCAGTCGTGACTCGGCGTGTTTGGAGGGGCCCTTTCTGCCTCGGTCGTTTGGGATGCTTTCCAGGGAGGAGAAGCAGCAGCAAAGGGGAGATTTGCATGCATGCCACCTGAATTTTAAGACCAAGTCTATGTAGGTTTGTTTTTAATAAATAGAGGAGAAAATTAAAATCAGAACTTGATTAATAGCTAATTATGTAAACATCTAAATTATTGGGCGAGGTTTGTTTCTTTTTTTCTTAAATTGTGCCATTTTAAAATGAGGCAATTTTTCAGTGACATGACATAATATTGATTTCCCAAGTTTTATTCTCCAAACATTAACTAACAAAAACAAGTTGAGAACATCCTATGAAAGCTCTTATATATGGAATAAAAATTAAGTGATTTTTATTTGGACTGTTTTTTCAGCTATATCCCTTAAAGGAAAGATAGCTACATTCTCCCAGAAAATTGAAAATGCCATTGTCATTTTTCTATTAATGTAATGTTACTTCACATTTTGATTGTAATCTTTTTAGGTGCCCATAGGAAATTTGAAATACACCATGTAACAGACCCATGTTTGTTTGTGTGTGTGTGTGTGTGTGTGTGTGTGTGTGTGTGTGTGTATGTGTGTGTGTGTGTATGAATGACTGGTGAATTATGCTTTGGTTTCATCTGAAAGTTACCTTGCATAGATTTAATATTGGAACTATATTATTAATAGTTGAACTTATAATGAGCTTAATCTTTAACTAAGAGTAAAGAAAGAATGGTTTTGCTGTTTAAATAAAAGACGGAGGCTGAAATTCAAGTTCATTACAGGTTCAAATGAAGAAGAGTTAAAAAAAACAATGCAGGCAGGCTAACCAGGCAGGCTGTACCTCTGCGCTCGGGAAGCGAACTGTTGTCAAACCAGCCGGGTTCTCCTAGGCCAGCACTAGCCGGCCCAGCTGCACGGATGGGCATACCAGGTCCTGGACAGGCTGGGCACACCAGGTCCTGGACAGGCTGGGCACACCAGGTCCTGGACAGGCTGGTCACGTAGCCTCACGGAGGAAGGGGACGTGCACACACACACGTACAGCATAATCTGGCCGTATCCTGCAAATGACTGAAAGAAACAGCAGCTACCAAGTACAGGATAAAGGACCCTCAATCTGGGGCAGATTAAATAAAGCGTATAGAGATCACATATCCATTCTCACTTCACTCTCTGGTAGGAATGCATGCATTCCAAATGCCAGGAGGGTGCGTAGACTTCTGACAATGGTGTGGACACCCTGAGAGAATTAAGGACAGAAACCTGGAAAGTGGGCACTCCCCTCTTTGGGCTGAATTATTAGGAACAAACTATTTCATCATTTTAAATGGCTCATCTATTCATAGCGAAAGCAGAAGAAAAGCCAGTATGTTTTTATTCCTTCTTTTTTTTTTAGCCCGCATATTTTCAAAGCCCTCCTATAGTTAACATTATAATATAGTTAGTTGCTACAAATAATCGGGGTGATTAAGGAAAACTGTCAGTGCCGGCTCAAGGTCTGAAAAGGCTGCAGCAAATGGCTTTTCTCTTTGCCATGGAGACTGGGCTCTGTTTTTGTGGTTACTCTGGAAACCAGAGCCTTGCTGTTGTTAGTCCTTTTCAGTTACTTGAGCTATTAAACCCTCCGGTTGAGACAAAAGGAGGGAGGTATGCAGACACTTCCTCGGAAAGAAAACCTTGGGCCCGCGAGGGGCAGTGCCCAGGCCGGGGACAGGCGGTGTGTGTCGACTCCAGGTCTTTACCGAGGAGGGGGCCTGATGGCTGCACCCTCGCCTGGGGAAGCCACCTCTGAACGTCCGGGTTTGTCATCAGATGTCTGCAGCACGCCCCCCACCCCGCACCCTGCTCCTTCCCAAAAGATGGAGTCTGCCCCACCTTAGGGACAGGAACTTACCGCCTCGAGCATCCAAGCCCCTCTGGGCAGGGGCACACATTTTAACGTGGACAGGGGTTAGTGGGCTCAGGACCTAGTTCAGAATCTCTGAGCACAACGGCGTTTCTTTTTTCATGCGAGTGCACGTTTGGAGACTATGCATTTTTTGTTTTTGTTAAGAAATTGGACCCCACGATCAGTCATATTTCTCTTCATCCTACTAATAGATCAAATACTAACCTAAGAAGACGCAGCACCCTGTTAGCAAATATTTCACAGAGCGCGGAGAAGGCGATTGGAATCCAGAGTTAGACTACTGGCCAGCTCCATGGGTCCCTGCGTTTTCTCTTTTTTCTCTCTCTCTCTCTCTCTCTCTCTCTCTTTTTCTTTTTCCTCCAGCTAGGAATGCTTTCTCACCTTCCATGAGAGTTTGTTGTTGCCAGCTTTTACGTTCTCCTCACTTTTTGGTGAAAGTGTTCTCACCAAAAAGGAATCCTCCCCAGAAGCAGCGACAACCTAAAGAGACATCACGTAACAGGCTGCTGGGCAGGACGGAGCTCGATTCCAGCCCGAATGTGGCCGCACGAAGTGGCACTAATCACTGCCGGCCCTGTGGGGAGAGACTGCACGCAGTGGGCTAACTATTCAGTTATTTTCCATTTGGACCATTCGGACCACGCGGCATGCCACCCCAAATCCCCTGTGCTGCTTCTCTCTGTCTGCGCATTGCTAAGGGTCAGGTCCTGGCAGCAGAGTTAAAACTGAAACACTTGCTTTTAAAAGTAGCAACCAAATTAATAACAATGGATATTTGTTAACAAGAAGCAGCTTTAAGAAGGAAAAAAAGAAACACTGTCTTTTTCAATCTACCCCCTGACTGCTGTTCAGAGGTTTTATGTAGTTTGCATCCAAATGCCTGGCAGGCTGGGTTTGCCTGCCCACCCTCCCCGGTATGTGATGTCTGTCCTGTTAGACCCAGGCAGGGGGTGAGGACCTGTGAGCACACCCACACACACGGGAGCCTTTCTGCATCTCTGTTCTGGCAAATCAAAAACAGCAGCAACGCAAAGAAAGTTCGCACCCAAGGGACTGCGGCAGAGTCGTCCCTGGGGTCCCCACCCAGGCCAGTGACGCTCACGGTCAGCATGGCTTCTGCCGGACTCCGCCCTGACGTGACTAGGGTTTTCAGTCATCTGAAACTCAGGATCCGAGTGGCACCAACACCACGCCACAGAAGGCAGTGTTCTTTTAACAATCCTGCCATATTTTCAATCTAAGTCACACTGATTTCTCACCGAACAAAAATTACATGCAAATGGGTAGAGGCTTCCCAGTCAAGATTCAGCTTCTATTTAAAGAGAATTCAGAGCCCAAAGATATACGGTTGGTGACTTACTAATGATCATGAAATTGGCTTTGGTTTTGAAAAAACACAAGTATCAGGGGTTCCAAGAGCTCCACTCCATCGATCTACACTGTCCTTTATCCTCTGGATGACACCCTTCTTCCCTCATTCATTCAGTTTTCCAGGGATCTGCATTTAGCACCTACTGTGTGCTCCGACCCACTCTTGCTGTTAGGAAGAGTGTCCTGAGCAAAGGCAAGCACATCCCTTGGGATTGCCTCTTTAAGGTGCTGTCTGGTAACCAAGAGGCCTCCTCCACCCATGCTAAAGGGAGAGCCTGCTGGGGGTGTGTGTGTGTGTGTGCCCTCCCTGATTAACACACCACTCACAATAATGGAGTGGAGAGAGAGTATTCCGACCCAGGGAAGACTGGGCTCATTCCATATTCCTTTTCTCTTCCAGTTCTCTCTGACCAATCAGGATAGGAAAATCCTGCCAACGGTGAGGGCTGCCTCTTTCCAGCCACTCGATACGTTGTAATATTTGTGTAGCTCAGTTTCTTTTCCTGCTGTCTCTGCTTTATTTAGTGTAGACTAGTGGGTGAAGGGTAACTTTGGACTGATGGCTCATTTGCACGTTTTCACCTTGATATTTCACCAGACACCAGCCTTCTGGATATCCCCTTTGTTTTGCACTTGTTATTAAAATTGTAATTGGATTTTGGTTGACTATTAGTAAATTAGTATTTTCTGTAACTTTGTCAAAGTGCATTGTTTTCCTAAGTGAATTTGGGTGGCTGCTTCGGAGATGCATATAAATTCTTAATTTGAATTTTCTGTTATTGTTCGAAAATGGTTATGCAGTGTGTATGTCCTTTGTGTAATGTCAGACATAACTCTAGGGGTTTATATATTAAAGGCTGCCGTCTTTTATAAATTGCTATTTAAAACTGAGTTATTGCTCCTTTGAAACTAGAGTTTTCCAAACAGGAGCTTGTCATTTATCAGCCTGGATGCCAGATTCACGCTAGAATTTTCAGTCAAATCCTGAGCTCGTTTAAGAGTGATGGCATGGGTTTATACATGCTCAGGAATACCAAGACTGTTGCGGTTTTCCTTGCGAGCCAGATTCTATTCAGACCTCACTGGCTCTTTCCTTGATCACTTCAGCTAAAAGTGAGCCTTTTCTGCTTGATTCATAACACTTATTGCCTGTAGAGCTAATCTGGCTGAGTCCTGTAACGTTTTTACTGTGGTAGTACCGCCGTATTCTCTAAATCTCACTGTAATTTCATTTTCTGCTAGTTTATATCTTATCTCACCCGGTACGCCATTAACTCCTTGAGGGCAAGGGTTATATTTTTAAACGCCTGTGGTATCCTTCCACTCCTAGCCCGGTTCCCCGTTCCGGGTTCGTGAATCCTGCCCTGCTCAAAGTATTGCCTGTGGCTTGAATTGAATCATCACTAGCTGCTAGCATGCTTGTCTGAATGGAAACCATTTCTGATTTGTGGGGACGAGGGGTTGGGATTCCAGCCTAACTCTTTCTCCATGGAAGCATCAAAGCAAGTCACTTGGACCAGGGTCTTGTTCCCTATGAACCTGAGGTGGTGATTCTCTTCTGTGTGGTCTGAGTGCGGGAGGTGACCAGTGAAGAGCCTGGCAGATGGGCAGGCTCGCTGGCGCCAGTGAGAAGGGACAGCAAGGCACAGTGCCCCAAGACCGTGGGGTGGAGGGAGCAGGAAGGCCAGTGGGCCGGGGGATGCCGTGGGCCGGGGGGGCCAAGGCACGGGCGTCTCTTTGGGGATCTTACCTGCCTCTCTCCCCTTTATCTATCCCCACCTGCTTTGCTAACACTGGTATTGAGGGGACTGTCTTCCTACATCAACTGACCTGCTCTTCCACACTACCCCGCTATATCACTATATCCGTACCACGGAGACGCGCATAATGTGGGGCACCCAGTGAGGAGGTTCTGACTTGGAAGGAGCCAAGAGATGGCAGAGTTTGAAGATCTTTGATTTCAGTTGCCTCTTAAATAATATTATGCTCTCTGTGACAATAAGGCTTTTCAGAAAATATGGACACAGTTTATGGAGATTTTCTTTTTACTCATATTTTTAATAGAGTCTTGTATTTTCTCCTCGCTTTGTTATTTGTGCAGAATATATAAAAAATATACAGAAGTGAGTGAACAGATGCAGGGTTAGTCTGTATATTTTTATGCAAAGGATCTTGTATGCCAGGACAGACAATAAACAAGCCTTTCCTTCTCTCTGCTCTGTTCTTTGAATCGCTTCAGGACCAGAAGCCGTGCCCCTTCACAGGTTGGCGGATCTAGTAGTTGCTCCATTGGTCTGTTAGAAGCATAGACAGTTGGTGGGGAGGCTTTCTTTGGAGGAGGGTTGCTTTGAGGATTTTGTAAATACTTTGTTTCTGTGCTCCTTATTTATCTGTGGCCAGTCCACAGTTCTTTAAGGGTCTCTTCTAGGTCAGAAATAGTAGGAAACACTGATAAGACATCCAGTTAGGGTCCAAAAGACAACTCCCGAGGGAAATGTCACTCGTGCATGTTGAGGTGTGTGGAATAATATTGCCGCGCTCTCTCCCGTGGTCTGAACACCTGTAGCGAGTTTCTATTGATACAGGAAGTTTACACCTCCTCCCCAAACGTTTCCTGGGTCTCTTTGATGTTTCCCCTCACTGAATGCCTCTGGACGTCTTTCTCCTAAGTTTTGATGTTACGCTTCATCAAACACGCCCGGGTGCGTGTGCATACACACACGGAAAAGGAAGAACAAAACGCAGAAAAGGGAGGCTCAGGCAGTCTGCACCTAGCAGGAGCCTGCCGGCTGGTGGAAGGCGAATCTCTCGGGGCAGCCTTTGCGGTCCTGGAGCCGAAGGCGGGGCCGAGTCTGCACCGGGGCGCGCGGGCCTGGCCCCCTCGGGAGAGGGTGAGCGCAGCGGTGCGCCTGGACGCAGGGAGACAGCTGCTTCTGGAGCCCGGGCTCGAGACCCGGCCGCTCCAAGATTCCCCCCCCATGGAAAAATCAGAGGTGAAGAGGCTGGGTGTGGTCTCCACAGAGCCCGGGGGATGGAGATGTTCCAGTTACAGCTATTTCAGGGAGCGGGCAGCCACCGCGCTGCGCACGAGGCTTCCCAAGGGACAGAGGGCCTCCCTGTGTTTACGCTTTTTATTACTATATAGGATTAGGTCTGTTGCGCACACCGAAGAGGAAGTCATTTTATTTTACACAAATCAGCTACTTAAAGTAAATTGAGATATATAGAATTTACCAGTGAAATGAGTGATTTGATGTGAATACAAGAGGTGGTGTGTGGTAAATGGACACTGACAGGCAAATGGGGAAAATTGACAGGGCGCTGTAATCACTCCCAACATCCACTGAAGTTATTGATCCAGAACCTCTATAATCCCCTTCACATAACACAGGCAATTTCATATAATACCTGTAATAACGGCGCATTCAGGCTCAAGTAGCCATCTGAGGCATTGTATCTAATGGCAGAGCGGGCCTCCGCGGAGCAAGGGCGGCGGAAAACGCCAGCGGCTCCTGCCTTTCCCAGGTGACAGCCTCCGGCGAGGGCGCGTTCAGAAGGTAAACAGCTTCTAACGCCCGAGAACGCGAGCGATTCATTGCCGGCTTGCTGACTGTGCTGTAAACGCGGGAGCCTGGGCCCTGCGAGGGAGGCTGGCTCGGGGCTGGGGAGCTCCCCGCGCCGCCGCCTCTGATGCTCATTGCGGCCGCGGGCAGAGGCAGCTGAGAGCCGCGGGGCTGCGGGTCGGTGCAGCCTTCCCAGGTGTTTTTCCCATGAAACGTCCCTCCCGTTTTACAAGCTCCTTCCCCACTGATGGATTACTCCGCAGCCTTATCAAAGCCTCGCCAGCTCCTCATTAATATATAGCGCGCTCGGCGCCGTCCTATATGTCATTGTCGTCCTCTTGGGGAGGGTTAATCTGTCAGGCATTATCAGCCCGTCGGCAGAAGGTAGGCAATCAGAACTGACAGCGGAGAATCATGGGAGATCAGCGGGGTTAAATGAGGCTGACAGTTGCGATAATGATGATTATACTATAAATTAAGATATGATGATAAAGGAGAATAAAAGACACAATCCGAAGCAATATTTGGTTTAACATGTCTCTCTTTTTCGTTACTGTTACACGGCCATAACATTTATCACACCGAACAAGAATGGACGTTTANATTCTGCTGCTTCCCGGATCATTTTTATCAATGAAACAATAGGAGCTTAAGCGATGGCCCTCCCGTCAGCCTTCTCCCCCAAATGCACGTTTATTAGGCGCTGATTCAGAGGCCGCGCGAGGGAGGTCTGGGAACGTCTCACTCCCGGCTGAATTCTGGAATAAAGCAGCTCGGATCAGCCAAAGAGGTCCTGTGTGTGGCTTTTCAGAGGAGGCGTTCACAGGCTGCCGTGAAACAAAAGTGACGCACAATTTGCTCTCAAAAATTAAGAAGCAGAGCATCTGATGTGGAGGGCCAGTTATTAAACCGCCTTTACTGACGCATTTCTTTGGGGACAGAGGCTCTAACATTCGAAACCTAGAATAAATTTTGACATCTCCGTGGGAAAAAATTGCTTAAAGGAGGTGCTATGTCTGCCCACACACCCACACGATGACCGCCATGGTGTCTGACCTGTGAGCTTCCCACGCACGTGAACAACGGCCACCATCACCCCATGTCTATGTTCCACGCTACTCACACAGCACAGCAGTCTTCCCCATCCCTGCACATGGGCGGGCTGGCAGGTAGCATGAGGTGTCAACTCCACGGTGCACTTTGCATCCACAGAAGGAAAAGGAGTGTTCTGCTCTTGTTTTCCTGTTTCTAGTAGAATCAGGGATGGAGGAAAAAGAAATCCCTGGGTCCTCCTTGCCTCCTTTGACAGTTTCTCTTTCAGCTGAGAAATAAAAAAGTGTATAGTTGAAAAAAATCCCACTCTGCTCTTTTCTCCTGTTTACATTTCAGGAGCTGGGAAGTTCAGGGAGGAGAAGTTTAACGCCTCAGCTGTATCTGGTGTTGACCGAGCACCAGGCTTTCAGGCTGTGATTTTTTTTCTTGCAACGAATATTTCTCCATTTAAACCAGGGTTTGCAGGGCTCAGTTCCTTGGACATTCGTAATGAGTAGCTCTAGCTGAGGGCAGGCTGTCCTGTGCATTGCAGGATGCCAGCTTCTGTCGCCCACCAACAACAGCCCCACACCCCCCGTGTGACAACCCAACTTGTCCCCAGACATTGCCAAGTGTCCCTCGGGGTAAAGTCACCCCCAGTTGAGAACAACTGATTTAAACCCATACAGTTGGCCCAGAGCTGACCCGAAACCAACGCCTCTAGCTTCCAGAAGCCTTCCCCAGGATTTCGGCATTTCCTCCCGTGCCTGGTGGTTCAGAGGAGAGGAGTGGAGGTGTGTCTGCAGCACGCAGTGCGCATGTTGGAACAACCGCTTCAGGATGTGGGTGCAAGCTGACCTCTGGTCAGTTAACTTTTAAACTGCACATGTATTAACTGACTTCTAGCGTGTACACTCCCTGGAGGAGGGCATGGCAACCCACTCCAGTGTTCTTGCCTGGAGAATCCCATGGACAGAGGAGCCTGGCGGGCTACGGTCCATGGGGTCACACATAGTGGGATACGGCTGAAGCAACTCAGCACACACACCGTGTCTACACTCAGCTTCAGCCAAGCGGAAATCACACGTGTCCTCCATTGAGATGCGAAAGGGAATTACGAGGCTTAGTCTGTAATCCGGTTGGTCTGTTTCGGAAAAGCTCAGGTGAGCTCCATGCTCTGGCATTGGTGTGGACCCCAGAGGGGCCTGCAAAGGCAGTGCCCAGGATGCCCGGAAGGACACTGGCGTGGTTTGAAGCAAGGGCTGTTTGCAGTGGTGCTGGTGCTGAAGAGCGCGCCTGCCAGTGCAGGAGACACAGGAGATGTGGGTCCAACCCCTGGGTGGGAAGATCCCCTGGAGAGGCAAATGGCAGCCCACTCTAGTACTCTTGCCTGGAGAATCCCACGGACAGAGGAGCCTGGCGGGCTCCAGTGCGTGGGGTCGCAGAGTCAGACACGGCTGAGTGACTAAGCGCGCACGTGGTGTGCACCTTGGTTGTGACACGCGGCCTGTGTAGCGTGTAAGCCTCACAGAGTGTGTGTATTAAACTGTCACTGCCGTGACACACTCTGTGCATGAACAGCCCAGGTCCTTTTGCGGCTGTGCCTGGGACACTGTTACTGCTTCAGAGATGAAGCTCACTGTCTCCGTGAGGATGGGGACGTGCTGGCCATTCCCCCTGGGGATCGGTCCTGCGCGACCCCTTCAGTGCACAGGCCGAGCAGCGGCTTCGGGTTCCAGGAGCATGGGTTCTGCCTGTCTGGGGCCGTTTTGGGGTGCCGGGGCTCGACCCCCGCTTCTGAAGGCAGCCCTCCTCAGCCTCTGCCCCAACCTGGCAGCCCTGGGCCCACCTGCCTGTGGGCCAGGACTTATGGACCTTCCCACGCAGGGCCTCGCAGGATGAAAGACCAAACGGCCCCTGGTTTCTGGCAGAAGGACTCATAGATGAGCCGGCGGGCGCGGACCCTCTGAGACCAGGGCGGCGCATGTCCTTTACCCCCTGCCTGTTGGTTCTGGCTCTGGTGCATGAACCGCAGCTGGAAATACCTTGCTCTTTCGCCCGTTTTATTAACTTTGTTCTGCTGGCTGGAGCCGAGCCCTGCATTAGGCCTCGGATAATCACAGCCTCCCGGAGCTCCAGGAGCAGGAACGAGAGGCTTTCTTCCAGGGCCGCGATCCCGCGGAAATGATTCGTACCCCTGGGCTGATTGTCCCCCACGGAAAATGAGAAGCCGGGACATTCAATGCAAAGTAATGCGTTCCGTACAATTACTGGATTAATAATTTTATTCCATTACCGTGCGGGGAGCGGGGACACGGGCCGCAGGTCTGCAATTCTAGTGTATTTCTAAGCGTCCTGTTAAGAGAGTGAGCAAGGGTCAGGAAACTTAATTATGCTATAACTAGATAGAAATTGCCAAGTGATAAAAAGAAACATCCAGACAGATTCGGCAGGAAATTACAGCTTTAATAATATAGCATAATGCCTACTTCTATACAATTATCAGAGAGACCCTGAATGGTTCAGAATAACAGGCTTGAGTTTCCAGGAATGACAAAAAAAATCCCACTGAAAATGACATTTTGCATCTTGCTGTAAATATTTTTTTTTTCCAAAAAAATAAATAGCATCATTATTCGGTGATCAAAAATCTCATTCTCCGGCCAGACCTGATGCGATGACCACGCTGACATTTTGAAATTATGAGAGGGTTGGGCTGTAAGGGAGAGTCATTCACATTTTCAAATTAGGTTTCTGCTGTTATACGTTAAATTAAAAAATTTGTCTACCCCAGTCAGTCTTTGAGAAAGGGAAAAAAAAAATACTCCGGTGGG
>SJXO01004214.1:28082-138636 GCA_006408615.1 Connochaetes taurinus | reverse complement strand
GGGGGGTCCTAGTCGCATGTAGCGTGTGGTCCCGCTGAAGTGGGAGGGCCGGGCGCCCTTCTCAGAAGCCGCGGAGGAGGGTCGTGGATGAGGACGAAGATAATAACCCAGTCCCTAGAAACCGCGGAGGAAGAACTTTCCCGAGAGCACGCGGAGGGAGGCCTGGGGGGAAGCCGGCAGGCTCCGCAACGTGCGGTCGCACAGCCGCGCCCTCCGCACGCGGCTCAGACCCACTGCCTTTGGCGCCGAGTCCTCCCCCCGACCCCGCTTCCGTGGGGGGCAAAGTCATTTCTCGTGCTCGCCCAGGGGAGCCCCGTGTTTCATTTTGTATTCCGAGGACGCAGATTAATCAGCCAGCTCCCTACCCAGAGATGGCCATCCTGCCCAGAAATCTGCATATCTGCATATTACCGTTCTTCCCCGAATTTAATTTCCTACAGGAGCTGATATTAATCACCCTGTTTAAACAGAGGGGATTTGGGGTCTATACAAATATGACTTTTTTTTTCCCGTGGAACTCACAGAATATTTTGCTTGCTTTCTGTTTTTCTTTTTCAATTTAAAGGGGCAATAGCCTTCCTGGCTTAATCCTAAATAGTCGCTGCTGTTGTGTTTTATTTTATTTCCACTTGTTGGCTGGTGATTGGGCCGGTCGCCGTGGGCCCGGATTCGACTTCTCCGACTCGGGAAGCGAGACTAGGAGACGCAGAAATTGAGCGGCATCCTGTCCGCGGCGGGCGACCCGCGTGTCCCTGCGAGGTCCCTCCACCTCTCGGGTGACGGCTGCGCAGGGAGCCTCACCGCTTTCGCAGGCTCTGCTAGGAGCTGGCTGCCGGCAACGCAGCGGGGGCCCCGGGCGGAAGAGGAGACGGGTGGTCTCCGGGCTTGGCGGGGACGCGGTGCGCCCGGCCTCGCCCGCTGGAACCGAGGCCCGCATCCAGCGGAGTGGATGCGCGCCTGCCGTGACCCGGAGCCGCCTGCAGGTCCCGGGGTGGTCTCACCCGGCCTCTGGTGGCCGCGGGGGCTGATTTGCGATGGTGGCTGGGAGCTTTCCCCTCGGGGCCTCGTGCTAAGTCCGAGAGGATGGTGAGAGCTGGAGGGAGGAGCCGAGAAATGCGGGGAAAGATGCGGTTTCAGGGCATCTCTCGAGAGCCAGGTGCCCCCGCCGCCCCCTCGCCCTGGGGTGTCCTGGAGCGGATGTCCTGAAGGGCAGCAAGGCCGTGGGGCCCAGGGATCCGCTGTCCCACCGGGTCCAGCCCTCCTGACGGCCTCACTTGGAGGTTCTTCGGAGCTGTGCTCAGATGCGGCTGGGGCCAGGCCCCTCAGAACCGAGAGGACGATCCCTGGGGCGGTGGGCCTTCCTGCTTTCAGCCGGGTCCCATGGGCACCTGCAGAGAGGGCTTCCGTGACTCCAGGTGGACACTCCATGGGTGACCTCACTTGCTATATATAAGCAGAAACAAAGATGAGGTGTTTAGCATTCTCGTGCTCGGATGAAATAAATGAATGATTTTCTCGTGCTCACGCTCAGTGTTTCCTCAGGTCCGTTTATGCCACTCACGTGAAACCAGGAGCTGCTTTGGGAGCACAGGGCGAGGGCTGGGCTGAGGGGCTGAGCAGGTATGAAGGGCCGGGAATGAGCGTATGGAGCGCCTAGAGAAGGCGTCTCCACAGAGTGTCAGTCTTTCTCAACACAGGGCCTGCTGTATTTTCTTTGCCCATTGTAAATCACAAGGGTATCACCCCAGGCAAATAGCAGCTTAGATTGTTTATCTGTCTGTGCTAATAGCGTTTTATTTGAAGTCTTAAAAAGTCCCAAGTGGCTTAAAAGGGCGCTATTACATGACTTCACATTTTATTGCAAAATGACCGGGTCCAGCTTCGTCTGCTTTGAAGTCTTAATGCTCCTTGGCTGTCAGAGCCCCACGTCCTTTCCTATTTAAACTCGGAGCAGAATCCTCTTGAAATGAGCCTCTTTCTTCTGCAGGGAATCAGGGGCATTTAATAGCTCGTAAAAGTATAGTTTTCAAGAGAGTGAGTGGTTGTCACTCACGCGGTACATCTTACTAACTGCTTTATTGCCAAAATGTCTGAAAAAGATGACAGTGTAAATTTTACTTATTAGGGGAGCATACCTGACTGAAGGGTTGTGGATATTTACTTTCCATTAAATTAATTTGAAACAAAGTCTTCAATACCCACCCCCATCTGACATGTACACAAACAGTAAACACACTGCAAAGTTGTGCAGTCCTTGGAGGAATCAATAAATTCATCCTCAGGAAAGAGGCTGTGCTCAGACACTCAGTCGTGTCCAACTCTCTGCGACCCCATGGACGGTAGCCCATCAGGCTCCTCCGTCCATGAGATTCCCTGGGCAAGAACACTGGAGTGAGTTGCCATTCCCTTCTCCGGGGGATCTTCCCGATTCAGGGCTTGAATCACTGTGTAAACTATAGGTAGGATGCCTGTGGGCTAGGTCACTTCAGTCGTGTCCGACTCTCTGCAACCCCATGGACGGTAGCCCATCAGGCCCTCTGTCCATGGGCTTTCCCAGGCAAGAATACTGGAGTGGGTTGCCATTTCCTCATCCAGGGGACCCTCCCAACCCAGAAATGGAGCCCGCATCTCTGTGTCTCCTGCGCTGGCAGGCAGGTTCTTTACCATTAGCATCACTCATCCTCAGGAAAAAGTGCCACTAAATGTTGGCTTACCCGCAAGCAGTGTTCAGAGCAGTGGAGAAGAGCAGGGCTTCAAGACAAAGCATGATGGGGAAAGGTTGGCAGGGAGCTGAGAGGCGATGTCCACCTTACCGAGGTGCCCTCAGCCACATGTAAATGCTCTGGATTGACACGTGAAGCCCGTGTGGAGAAGGGAGATGCTGGGGAGGAAACCTGGTGGCCGCCGCCTGCAAGCTGTCACCTGGCCGGCCCTCCTGCCTGACAGGCCGTTGTGAACCTTCCGCACCCCAGCCACCCCGTCTGTGGGTCAAAAATAAAGCTGATCCCTCCCCCACAGTGAGGGAACTGGAGAAAATCTTTTAGAATAATCCTCGTAGCACATGCTATCGACACCCCCGCGTCACTTCCAGTGGAGCAGGGGCCCGCTTGTTGCCAGGAGATTCAGGATGGCAAATCGAGGCAGAGACACACAGAGCTATTTGTTTCGATTCATCTCCCTCCCCTTCCCTGCACTTCTGTGCATTTTATGCAGAAGGCAGGAGAGAGCCCAATGTACAGACGCTGGTGTAGAGGAGATGCACGTCGGAAGAAAGGAAATTGACGGCAAATGTCAAATATTAAACCCTATCTGGTTATTACCCAGCGTATTAGCGATGTGAGTAGCTTAACAATCGTAGCCGTGATTGACTAGGTGGGAACCAGGCTCCTAAACATCAACTGCCAGAAGGGATAATTATAACACATTAGCACCTGCGTAGACAAGATTGACAACTCCGGGGTAACATCTGCTGCGTCTCACTTTCATACTTTTCACGTATTTTTCTCCCTTTTGAATGGGGCAACACAAGATTTCCTCGAGGATGACAATACCCCGCATCTATGTTATTCATTCGCATCATCCAGCTGCTGGGTAACTGTGGACATGCTTTCCTGCTGATGCTGGTGCAGTTGAGTGAGGAGGGAGGGGTGGGCTCCCGGCGCCGGGCAGGCACAGTCCCGGGACGTCTCAGCACAATCGCATGTCATTTGATGCGCTGGAAAGGTCTAGCATGTCATTTGATGGTCGAGTTTGTAAGAATACTCACATGCACTGGAGTCGGGTTGGAATCTGAACGATCACATAATCCCACAGTGAAAGCCCAGTAACCATGCGGGCATCCTTCCAAGCCAGTGTCTCACCTGGAGCTCGTGGTGAGCAGGTTGTGCCCTGAGACGAGGGGCACCTGGAACTCCACACCTCCCTTCCACGGAAAGTGTCTGAGAAGCACGTTGCGAAAACCCACCTGTCCTTCCTGGTTCGGGTTGGCTACATTTCTGTGGAACTAAAGGTCCAGAACTCTTACCCATTTATTTAATGACTCCGTACACAGTTGTCCTTTGTTTAACGAGGTCTGTTTTATTACTTCTCTTCTTAGGACAGGAGCTTGGGGCAGATTTTTCTGCTGGACAGTTCCATGCATGCTCAGTGGCTCAGCCGTGTCCGACTCTTTGCAACCCCAAGGACTGTAGCCCGCCAGGCTCCTCTGTCCATGGGATTTTCCAGACAAGAATTCTGGAGTGGGTTGCCGTTTCCTTCTCTCAATTGCAAGGTGAACGCTTAGGTCTATCTGGGCACATCCCCGTGTAACTCCAGGTGGGGCCGTCAGACAGGCAGCAGGTGGGAGAGGGTGGCAGAACCAGACAGATTAGAGTTTAGATTAGATGGGTTAGGGTTAGGGTCTTCTCAGAGGAGCATGGGCTGCGCACTGACGTTTAGTTATGCGTCCATTCGCCTCTCCATCCTCACCACTCATGGGCCCTTTCAGCCGACAGGCACTCAAGGACCTGCTGTGTGCCAGGCCCTCTGCCGGGCTGCATGGGCACCTTGTGGATGAGAGGCAGGCCCAGACTTTGGACTCTCTTGGCCTAAACGCACTCTGATTGGCTCAGCGTGGTCCAGGCCTTGGGAGGGGTGGTCCCTACCTCTGTGGAGCTTACCCCGTGGGAGGAAAGGTGATCACTGAACAGTCACACACAAACATGGCCAGTATTCCTGGGGCAGGGAGAGGGGCTGTGGACCCCTGGAGCTAAGACTCACCTCAGCTGGAAAGAAGTGGTAATTGGAATACTGAAAGATAAGTGAGAATTAGTCAGGAAGAAGTTATTTCCCTCATTAATTTAGCCTCCAAAAGCTGGATGTTTTAAAAAATGTATTAATCAAATCACCTTTGTAGCAGTGGGTACATTTATATCGTAATACCCAGTGTTAGGTAAAAGACGACCAGGTACACCAAAAAATCTCTGACAGGCTTTAATGGCAAAGCGCTCCCGGGCAGGTTCCTGGACCTGAACGGGGCAGGTCGAGGAAATCCGCGTGCCCGGACCGCGGTGGAAGTTTGTTTGTATATGAACGTGGCGAGGAATGGCTGGGCTACCGGATGGGGGTTTGGATAGGCTGCTGGTTCGCGGCGTTGCGAGCTGATAGGTTTCTCTGTGCGGCTGGAGCGGGGCGGCTTATGCAGCTGCGGCAGCGCGGTTCTTGCAGCTAGGGCGGGGTGGCTTCAGCTGGTGGAGTGTGCTGTCCTTGGCCCCGGGATCCGGGAGGCTCCCTCTGTTAGGGACTTCCCCCGCCGGCGGGGGAGAGGAGGGGGTGGCCCATCATGGCCCCCGGGGTCCGACCTTACACCCAGGCCCTGTAATTATGAGTAAAATTCTACAATAAAATAGAGTGTGTTTACAAAGATAAAAGTGAAAAAGTGACAATTTGATTGAATCTTGGAAGATAAGTGAGAGTCATTCAGGAAGAACAGTTGTCTCCCCCATTTAGCTTCCGATGCCCGTAACGACAGAGACCATGCCGCATCTCTTCCCTTCTTGAAATGGCGCCATTTTATTGAAGAAGAACAAGCCTGGTGAATAATTAAAGATTAGCGTGCAGAGGCGAATGATCAGCCTGTGTTAAGACAACGTTGGTAAAATATAAGCTTTGGACAGTCTAAGGTCATAGTTTTGCTGGCAAGATGGGTATTGATTCTGATAAAAAATAAAACAGGAGCCTTTTGATCGGTGCTTTGCCAAGAACTGACGGCAGCCTTGCCCAGGTGCCAGAGCTTCCAGGACCACGCTGGCCTGGGGCGGGGGTCTCGCCTAGAAGGTGTGCCACCAGCCCAGGGAGAGCACTAAGGGAACCTGCCCCAGCCTCCCTCCTGGCCAGGGTGGTCTCGGCAACCTGGCCAGTTGTTCACCCTTCTGTTTTGCCTATTTTGGAGTGTCTGGTAGTAGACTCATACAGCACAGTAGCCTTTTGAGATGAACGTCTTTAACTTGGTAAAAATTGACTCAAGGTCTGTCCATTTGCAGCATGAATCAATAGCCGTTTGGTCCTTACTATTACTGCTCTGAGCATTCCTGCAAAGCTGCTATAAACTCACACACAGCTGTGGGGGGGGGGGGTTGTTTATTTTCTTACTGATAGTGAGAACACAGGGCTTTCCAGCCTGCACCAGTGGCGAGGAACCTGCCTGCCGATGCAGGATACCTAGAGCGTGGGTTCAATCCCTGGGTCAGAAAGATCCCCCAGAGAAGCAAACAGTGATCCAGTCCAGTATTCTTGCCTGGAGAATCCCATGGACAGAGCAGCCAGGTGGGCTACAGTCCATTTAGTACATTATTAGTACTAAGTTTAGTATATGTACATTATAGTACATCTGATTGCAAAGAGTCAGACATGGCTGAAGTGACTTAGCGTGCACGCGTGGGGATTGGTGGGTTTATGGTGCAATTACGTTTAACTTCTTGGGAAATTACCACTGTTTTTAGAAAGTGTCTGGACGTGTTCCCACCAGTAATAAACAAGCAGATCTGTTTCTCTGCATCTTTGCCAACATTTGGTATTGCTCCTTTTAAAAATGTTATTCATTTGGTTTTAATCTTAACCATTCTAATTGACGTGTGATGACTGGTATCTTGTTGAGGTCTGAATTTTCATTTCCTTAATGACTCATGGTGTTGAGCACCTTTTCATGAGCCAAAGCCTGTGAGCCATCAATATATCTTCTTTGGTAAAGTACATGATTGGATATTTTGTCACTTTTTTATTGGCTTGTTCCTTTTTGTTGTTGAGTTTTAAATGTTCTTTATATAGTCTAGACAGGAGGTTTTTTTTTTGGTCAGATACCGATTTACAAGTATTTTCTACCAGCTCTGTGGCCTTTCATCCTTCTAACAGTGTTCTTCACAGAAGACAAGTTTTTCACTTTGATAAAGTAAAATTTATCAAAATTTTCTGAACCATGGTTTGGTGTCATATCTAGAATCACACTCAGTGGATATGAGTTTGAGCAAACCCCAGAAGATGGTGAAATGCAAGCAAGCCTGGCACGCTGCCGTCCATGGAGTCAGAGAGTCAGACAGGGCCGAGTACCTGAACAAGTTCAGTCACATCACCAAACCCAGCGTCAAGCAGGTTTTTTTTTCATAAAAGTTTTATAACTTTACATTTTATACTTAAGCATATGAGCTGCTTTGAGTTGAATTTTTGGATAAAGGGTGAAGTATGTGTCAAGGCTTATTTATTTATTCATTTATTTACGTAGGTCTCGGAGAAGGCGATGGCACCCCACTCCAGTACTCTTGCCTGGAAAATCCCATGGACAGAGGAGCCTGGCGGGCTGCAGTCCATGGGGTCGCTGAGGGTCGGGCACGACTGAGCGACTTCACTTTCACTTTTCTTTCACTTTCATGCATTGGAGAAGGAAATGGCAACCCATTTCAGTGTTCCCACCTGGAGAATCCCAGGGACGGGGGAGCCTGGTGGACTGCCATCTATGGGGTTGCACAGAGTCGGACACAACTGAAGCGCCTTAGCAGCAGCAGCAGCAGCATATGATATTTCTAGTTTTTTAAAAAATCCTTTCTCCATTGAATTGATGTTGCCGTTTTGCCCCACATCAGTTGACACTATTTTTGTGGGTCAATTTCTGAACTTTATCCTGGCCTGTTGATCTACGTCTCCATTCTTTTTCACCACTATCAGGATTACATACGTGAGTTTGAGTAACATGAAGGCTTCCAGTCGGCACTGTCTTGACAATTCTAGTTCCTTTGCCTTCTGCAGAAATTTAGAACCGGCTTGTAAACATCTGCACAAAGCCCTGGTGAGACTTTGATTGAGATGATTATAGATCAGATTCTAGAGAATGGACATCTTGGCAACAGTGAGCCTTCTGTTTCACGCACACAGGACGTCTCTCCCTGATCTCTTCTGCTGGCATTTTGCTGTTTATCGTATGCAGACCCTGCACGTACTTTGTTAGCTTCGTACTTAAGTACTTTATGGTTTGGTATTAGTTTTTCAATTTCAAATTCTAATTGTTCATATTCAAGAGCTCAGCTGGGCTGACGGCTGAGCCGCCAGATGTCAGAACAGCTGATTAAGAAAATAAGCTACAGCCAACCTCCCGTCACCTGGGCCAGATGAAGCCCCAGTGCCCGCACTCCATCCTGCCCGTAGGTTGGCCCCAGCTGGGGTCTGGTGGACCAGAGTGAGCGTCAGATCATCTCACTGCTGAGGCAACCCCAAACAGAAGCTCCCGTGTGTTTTTGGACCCAGGGCTTGCAGAAGCAGGAGGGGAAGGCCTAGGAATTTTAAAGTACTGGGTACTGAGTCAGAGAAAATTTGTCTTAGAGAGTCTCCCCTCCTCCCAGCAAGGAGATCTCAACAGCAGCACCTGAAGAAGGCCCCAGGTAGACAGGCTCCCAAACAGGGATGTCCATCCTGGGACTGTGGACACGCAGGGGCCTGAGGCCTTGGTGCAACTCCCCTTGGAGACGGTGGTGCCTGGCTGTGTCCCAGGTGTGGGGTAGAGGGCACGGCCCCGGCAAAGTCTGCCCAGGAGCATCTTTGTGATTGCTGTGGTCGGGCCTGCGAGATTACACAGAGAGATTACACGTAGGTTTGGGGCCAGGGTCCGTTCTCCTCAGCTGATATACGGGAATACACTGCACCCAGGGACCTTGTTCTGTCCACTTACTGATTTTAGGAGTTTTTGTGGCGATGCCTTTTTGGCGTCTATTAAGACGATCATAGAGTTTCTCAGTTTTGGTGCCTTAATATGGGAACCTTCGTGAGTTCATCCTTGAATTCCTGGGATGGACCCAAGCAGCTGTGCGGTATTATTATGCTTACATGCCACTGGGTTCTATTCGCTGCTTTCTGTGTGTTTATATTTGTATGTCCTTCTTTTTCTTCCTTTCCCGCATTCTCTTGGGTTATTTGGGCATTTTGTATGAGTCCATTTAATCTCCTGTCTTGACCAATAGTTTATAAAGTGAAACTGAGAGTCGCTCAGTTGTGTCCGACTCTTTGCGACCCCATGAACTATACAGTCCATGGAACTCTCCAGGCCAGAATACTAAAGTGGGGAGCTGTTCCCTTCTCCAGGGGATCTTCCCAACCCAGGGACGGAACCCTGGTCTCCCTCATTGCAGGTGGATTCTTTACCATCTGAGCCACAAGGGAAGCCCAAGAATACTGGAGTGGGTAGCCTATCCCTTCTCCAGCGGATCTTCCCGACCCAGAAATCGAACCAGGGTCCTTCCTTGCAGGTGGATTCTTTGCCAGCTGAGACACCAGGGAAGCCCCCAATAGTTTATATCTGTTGAGAAAAATTTTACTAGTTGCCCCACAGTCTAAAATATGTATGTAATTATCAAATATGTGTTTAGGAATTGAGTCTATGCTGAAATAACTTCATACCCATTTTTGTGGCACGTAAGGCCCTTACAACAGTGTATTACCAGTTCTTCTCTCTTCCTGTGCGCTTTCTGTCATAAGCTCCACTTTTACAGGTGCTATACACACGAGGTTCAATGCTGCTAGTTTTCCTTTACACCTGGGGTCAGCAAAGGTTTTCTTTAAAGGCCCAGATATTAAGTATTTAAGGCTTTACTGGCTCCATCATATCTACTGAAACTGCTCAGTTCTCCAGCCACAGCATGAAAACCTGCCTGGATGACACGCAGATGAATGGGTTTAGCTGCTTTCTAGTAAAACAAAAACAGGAGCAGGTCAGCTTTGGCCAGCTGGAGGCACCTCTCCCGCCTCCACTCCAGACTCCAAAGTTCACATTTCAGAGGACGTGAAAAGGGAACGTGTTAGTTGCTGTTGCCCAGCCACCAAGCCGTGTCTGGCTCTGGGAGCCCGTGGACGCAGCACACCAGGCTTCCCTGTCCCTCACATCTCTCACAGTTTGCTTAAGTGCATGCCCACTGGGTTGATGAATTTCAGTTTCCCTTCGTGCATTTTGCTCCAGAGCTTTTCCACTTCTTCGCGCAGATCCAGATCTTGTCTGATCCTGCTTTATCGTGTTCACTGTTGGAATACATCTGCTGACACCAAGTTCCCATCAGTTTTAGTTCTTTCCTGAGAATGTCTTGTGTCTTCTTTCATTTTGAAACACGTTCTCTCTGGGTGTGGGGCACAGGGTTGGCCGTTTTCCCTCCTCCCGCAGTTTTGAGGTGTGATCCCACCGTCTCCTGGCTCCCTTGCTTTCTGGGCACAGAACCTCACCCTCCCACTCCCCTCGGGGCGTCTGCCTCCTGTTGGCAGTGGTTCACCATGATGTCCTAAGTGACTGCCTTTCCTTTGCGTCACACTCATCCTGCTTAGTGTTTTCTGTGCTTATCGGATATGTGGTTTGGTGTCTGTCATTCACTCTTGAGACTTCTTAACCAGTGTTACTGTGTCTCTGATGGACGTGGAGGGGAGACTCAGGTGGGCTTCTGGCCCTTGCTCCCTAGTGCCTGCTGCTTTCCTCCCGGTCTTCACTGGAAGGGCTAATTGTGGGGCTCTCTCCAACCTTTTCCACAAGTGTCTGGTTGACTGAGGAGAGAAAGAACCTGTGAGGTGGTGTGGCCTCCCTGACGCCTGCAGCCCCAGCTCATGCTCACCTCCACCAGCCCCTTGGCCCTCCTGGCTGAATCCCTTCTGACTGCGTCTTGTCCTGTGTCCCCAAGGTAGCCCCACACAGGCATCTCTTCTCTCCCTGAGTGCTGGGTCTCCTTCAGCCTTGGGACAGTGGCTTGCTCTGTGACGTCAGCTTCCTGGCAGGTTCATGCAAAGAGGTGACTTTGAAGTTAGGCTGACTCTCATTTAGGGAGGGGGAGACATTCCCTGCAACCCCACAGTCCTGGGGTTGGAAACCCAAATCTCCAGGACCCTCCTTTGAATAGCACCTGCGGGTGGGTCCAGGCACACTGAATTTGGGGATGTCCACATTCCAGTGGCTGGCAACCTTGGCTGCAGATCAGTTACATCCAGATTTATAGGCATGAGACCCAGCCTTCGGGGTTTTGGAAAGCTCGACAGGTGGATCCAAGGTGAAGCCAAAGCTGGGAACCTGCAATTGAATCCTGCAAGAACCTGCTGTTTGTAATCTGTGCTGGTCACCATGCCTTCCTCTCTAAGGAGCCCTCTTCTAAACCAATGGCTGTTATTTGCTTTTATCCATCCACAGAACAGACACACCAGCAGCCTCCTTGTCACTCTTCCCAAAAATGTGACTCCAACGAGATGAAAAATGGTTTCGATTTCTCTATTTGGCTGCTGGTACTTACTTAAGCCTGCCAAAGGAACTGCTAATTGGAACCTGGTATTATTGGGTTCTCTAGAAACAGAAATAAAATCAGTCTCATATAGTCTTCCCAATTTGGTGACACATACTCTTTTCTTTCCTTTCCTATTTGCCAGCCCAGCCTTCCATTACAGCGTTTCCTTCCTTTCGCACGGCTGCTGTCTGGCATTGACCTCTGCCCCCTCACAAAAGCATCGTGTTTTGGCATCTCATCCTCTCCTTCAACAGCTTTAATTTCATTATTGCCCCCAGAAGCAGTTATGTTCGTTGGAAC
Source organism: Connochaetes taurinus (assembly GCA_006408615.1). Lineage (NCBI taxonomy): Eukaryota > Metazoa > Chordata > Mammalia > Artiodactyla > Bovidae > Connochaetes > Connochaetes taurinus. The sequence continues at coordinate 127,069 of SJXO01004214.1, read as the reverse complement.
GGCTTGAACTGGCTCTCATCTCTGAAAGGAATGGACTCCATTAGGCATCTTCATATTTTAGACAATGCCGCTCCAAGGACTCTCTCTCTCTGTTCCAACCTACGGTCCTCTCTAAGCGCACGGACATTCCAGAGGCCAACAGGCCATTGTTTCCAGGCGTCTCTTATTTTCTCCTCTGCGGAACCAGGTGAGGCGCAGGAACATCTTGTGTTTCCTCAGACTGTCGTCCTGGCCTTGCGGACTCTGGCGAAACATGTCATGCCTCCTGCCTGTCCTGGAGCGGTGCTTCTCAGACGTGTGCTCACGCCTGGTTCCCCGAGGGTCTTCAGATTGCAGAGAGATCAGGTCGAGAGGGCCACCCTGCTTCTCTCAGCAGCCCCAGATGGGGCTGGACATACTCCAAGCATCCAGGCACTAGAGGAATGAAATAATATGTACAAAGATAGATTCTAGAGTTTCTAGAACTTTTTATCCTCTCAATTTTCCAAAATTCCCAGCACAGGTTGTTAGAGCCAAATCTGTGCTTGTGGTCACTCACTCAGTCGTGTCCAGCTCTTTGCAACCCCCGTGGACTGTAGCCCACCAGGCTCCTCTGTCCCTGAGGTTTCCCAGGCAACAGTACTGGCGTGGGTTTCCATTTCCTCCTTCAGGGATCTTCCTGACCTGAGGATCGAAGCTCCCTGTCTCCTGCGCCTTATGCACTGGCAGGTGGCTTCTTTACCACTGAGCTGACGGGAAGCCCCTGAGGTTCAAATTAGTTTTGTGTGATTTTTTTTCCTGATGGTATCCTGGAGGTTTTCCTGCAGTCCTTTGAGGACAGGCCAAGTGGGCACTCAGCATTCATCAGCTGAGAAATCAGTGACCTGCTGGGGTTGGAAGAGGGCAGAGGAGGTAAAGAGGCAGGTGGGCTCAGCCCCCAGCAGAACTTCCCAGTCCTTCCAACTCTACCGAAGCGCAGCCCCGTCTCTGGGTGGACACCCTCTGCACAGCCAACCCAGCAGCTCCCAGTGGCCCCCATTTGTGGGGGAAGCGGGACAGCTGGCAGCCCCTCCCTCTGCTCCTGCCCCGCCCCTACCACATCCACCCCCAGAAGCCTTGCTAGTCGGCCTGACCTTGGTCAGAGCCCAGGCACGGCCTGGAGACACGGCCAAGGGTGGCGCCCCTGGCAAAGGAGCCGGCCGTCCCGTGGGAGCCTGGCTCTGACTCTCCTTCCGGGCCAGGGCTGGGGACTCTCCAGGTATATCTTTTCAGGAGGACCAGGCGACATTTCCCACCTTGAGCTAAGTTTAGAGACCATCCACACCCTGACAGTGATGCCCCACAAGACCCCACACTCTGCGTCCCCTGCAGCTGTCCTTGTGGTCTGTGTGTGTGTGTGTGAGTGTGTGAGACTCACTGACTCTCTGGCTCCCTCTAAATGCAGTATTTCTGGATATTCACTAAAGTGAGAAGGTAGATCACCCTGTCCTCTTGTCCTCTGCAATAGAACGGTCTAGAGAAAACTAACTTCCAGTCACCAGTAGTTGTCCCTAAACTTTTCCAGAGCCACTTGTCCTTTACTTGGCTTCATGGCCATGAGCATGAAGTCGTCCCCCAAAGGTTCAGAGACCTGGGATGGACGCCATGCACGCGGAATCCCTTCACCTTCACTTACTTTTCCACCAGCGCCCGCTGAGCCCCCGTGAGCGGTGAGGCTTGCGGCTGGGACCAGCGCCCCCGAGGAAGCTCCCAACGTGATCCCTTCCAAGAACGTATGACCGAGGAGCCGTGCCAAGAGTCTGAAGGAGGTGGCCCGGCCTCAGCAGAGGTGGTGGGTGAAGGCACCAGGGCGGGGCAAGGTGTCGATGGGTGCCGAGGCGTCCCAGCCCGCTGGCGAGAAGGTGTCTCCACCGGGAAGGGGTGCTGCGCACTGGTCATTTGGAGAAGGGAGACGGTGTCTCCACCGGGAAGGGGCGCTGCGCGCTGGTCATTTGGAAAAGGGAGACGGGTGCCCCTGGGAGATGGCTGTGGTCCTGCTCCTCTGGATTCTCGTGTGCTGTGTACGCTGCATAGCATCTTCCCGTGGCCCCCTGGCCCCCGTGGCATACCCTCGCGGGGCTAGAATCCCCGCCCCCAGGGTGATCTTATTCACGGCTGACCTATGTCCGTGGTGCCCCCAGCCTCGGGTCCTCTTGCCATTGGGCTTTCATTAGATTTCCGTGCAGAATGACGGTCAGTTCGTTCCGTCTAACATGCAGGCTCGGGAAAGCCCTGTTCTCTTGTCTCCAGAGGACACTGGCCCCTCGGCCCAGCATGTGCCAATGCCAGCTTCCTCCTCTCCTGACGTTTGTACGTCTGCTGTGTGTGCGTCTATTTCCTCCGGGCGCGTGTGGGGTGAATTCACCTGCTTTGATAGGATGGCCCCATGCGTGCATACTGAGTCCCTCAGTTGTGTCCGACTCTGTGAGACCCCGTGGACTGTAGCCCGCCAGGCTCCCCTGCCCATGGCATTCCCCAGGCAGGAACACTGGAGTGGGTTGCCATTTCCTTCTCCAGAGGATCTTCCTGACCCAGGCATCACACCCAGGTCTCCTGCGTTGACAGGCAGATTCTCTACCACTGAGCCGCCTGGGAGGCCCTGGATGGTCCCAGTGAACAGGGATTCTTCTACCTCTTCTCTTGCTGTTTTATTTCTATTGTTCTTAGAGGGGCAAGCACAGAATATGCTCTGCTTTATAAAACGTGGCATTTTCCCTGGGTTTTACACTAAATGCAGTGGAAAACGCTGATAATGACCAAATGGACAGGTGGCACATTCTGAAATCAACACTGCAAGCGCCTTTCCTCCATCAGCTCAGAAATCCTCCCAATTGGAGATACGGGGCGAGGAGGACACGATCCCTGTGGGTGAAGGTTTAGGAAGGGGGTCCTTTCTGGGATTGCTCTCCTGGGCTCTTTCCTCCACTGGTCGAAACCCTGATGTAAAGATGGTGCCTTGCGGTTTGTTTGCCGAATGCGTTCACAGAAAGACTCTGGGATGCAGCCCTGTGAGCTGGGCGGTTAGGCAGCCCTGCCATGGCCCAGGGCGGCGAGCGGGCAGGAGAGGGGGAAGGGTTCTGAACGCACACTCACAGGGATGCCCACTGCTGGAGGGGCTGTGGATCGCAGCAGGTGAGCAGGCACAGCACAGGGGCATGGCTCCAGTGCTTGCCGGCATCCCACCCCCCCCACCACGGCCCTCTGCGTGGACACTCTGTGGGGCCCTACTGGACCAGCACGGAAGCGGGCGAGCCTCTGGCTGGCAGAGCGCTCACCCTGTGTCTCTCGGGATTCTCAGCTGCCCATCACTTGAAACCACTCGAGGAACCCCGCAGGAGACTCAGCCACATCCTACTCATAAAATATCATTATTTGCAGTCAACAAAGGGAAAACACATACACTGGCCTTCATCAAAGTGAAAAGCTTGTGTGCATGAAAGGACTCACTTTCCAAGAGTGAAAAGGCGGCCCACAGGACGGGAGGAAAGACTTGCAAATCGGGTATCGGATAAGGGGTTAGTGATCAGAACACAGTGTTTTGTTGCCTTCCTTTGGTCCCCCTTTGCACATACTGTGTTTTTACAAATTGAAGGTTTGTGGCTACCCAGCATTGTCGGGTGATGGTTAGCATTCCTCAGCGATAAAGCATTTTAAATTAAGGTCTGGGCACTGCTCTTTAGACATAATGCTTTGGTACACCTAATAGCCTATGGTGCAGTATAAACATCACTTTTGTATTCAGGGGAAAACAAACAAACAAACAAAAACTCATGTAGCTTGTTTTCCAGTGGCATTTGATTTATTTAGTCATCTGGAGCTGAACCCAAATTCTCTCCAACGTGTGCCTGTACGGAAAAGAAATTATAGTTGCAAACAAACGTTGATACACCAGTGTCCCTGGGGGCGTTGTTCACAGAGGCCAAAAGACAGGAAAAACCCAAAGGTCCGTGAACAGAGGGACAAATGAATGAGAAGTGGAATGTAGATGCACACAATGGAACAGTGTTCCGCCGTGCAAAGGAATAAAACTCCAACACAGGCTACCACGTGGATGATCCTTGAAGACGTGATGCTCAGGGGCCAGGCCCAGAGAGACGGGCATCACGTGATTGCACGGACACAAAGCACCTGGAACAGTCAGATTCGTGGACAGAAAGTAGGCCTGTGGTGACCAGAGGCAGGGAATGTTTCGGGGCAGACCTTCAGTGTGGGAAGATGGAAAGGTTCTGGAGGTGATGCTGGTGGTGGCTACACAGCAATTAATGTGCTCACTGCCTCTGAGCTGTGCCCTTAGAAATGGTTGTGACGGTATCTTTTGCATTACATATCTTTTATGTGACATATATTTTGCTACAATAAAAAAGCAACATGTCAGGAGAGCTGATGCTGGGTGTCAGAAACGCTGTGTCCACCAAGATGTCGTCTTGTGCCTTGCAGGCCTTCCTCTGGGGTGACTGTAATCCCTCGGTTGTTAAAAATTTAAAAAGGAGGACATGGGATAAAGAGGATTCTGAGGGTATTTTGCTCAGATTTTGTCCTAAGATATTCTAAGAGTTGTCTCAGACATGGAATATTGCTTTTGGTTTGGAACGTATATAAATGATGATGGAATCTTGGGTTGGAAGGGACTCAGGAGGTCACCACCTCGTCCCCGCCTGCAGAGGTCACCATCTTGCCCCTGCCTGCAGATACTGTCTCACTTAAATTACCCGAGGTGGATGACAATCTATCTTCTTATGAAAAACTCTCTTCATATTCCATTTGAATTCTAAGCATTTCACTGACATGAGACTACTCTTCATAGATAACCTCATACAGTCACTCTGGCCAGAAGAAATTCAGAGCGTCCACGTGACAGTGCCCTGACTTGGGCACCGCAGGGCCCAGAAGCGGACGGTAACCAGTGAATGAGGTCACTGTCCTCACGACTCACGGTCCTGGGGAGGGGCTGGTTCATCCCGAGCATCACCTGAGGCCCTAAGCTGACCCCACGGACCAAGGGGGCCTCCAGGCAGCCATCGTCCAGTACAGAGCACGGGTGAGACGTGAAGACCAAGAATCACCTCCCGGCCGCCTCCTCTCCAGGCGTGGAATCCCATTTCCTCTCTCACTCCATCCAGGCATCGTTTTCCAAACGTTCAGTCCTCTTTGAACCCTCCGCCATGAGCCCTAAGCATTTCCACAGGCCCCTGTTGCCCATACCTTAGAAACAAGCATGGTTTTCTGGAAAGACTGCGTGGAGTTTAAAAGCAGTGGGATACAGGCCTGTGTTGCACAGTCATTAAAATGGAGGTACACTGCTTCTTCCCAGTATCCCAGAACACTTGCAGAATTTGCCGGGTGGACAAACTCGTCTTCCATTCCTGAAGGCCCCTCACCTGCACGAGGGCTCCGAGGTCAGTGTTAGGACACGGTCAGTCTCTGGCTGGGAAACCTCCTCCCATGCAAGGTGGCGCAAATATACCTCTAGTGCACAGACCTGAGCAACTCAGGTTTCTGGCAAATTCTGCTTTTCCATTTTCAGAGTTTGTGTGTGTGTGTGTGTGTGTGTGTGTGTGTGTGCGCGCGTGTGCGCGCGCGCGCGCACGCGCGCACACATTCAGTCACTTCAGGCAAGTTTGACTTGTTTGTGATCAGGCTCCTCTGTCCAAGGAATTCTCCAGGCGAGAAGCTGGAGTGGGTTGCCATTTCCCCCTCCAGGGGATCCTCCTGGCCCAGGGATTGAAGCCTCATTTCCTGTGTCTCCTGCACTGAGGGTGGACTCTTTACCCCCTGAGGCACCTGGGAAGCCCAACATCTGTTTACATTATTTTATTATCCGGCCACTGAGCAAAACACGTTTACCTGGGACAAGAACTGCCTCACAAGGAACAATGGCTCATCAGGTCATCTTGTCGTTTTGCTCATTGCTCCACTGACGCCTGCTCCCTCTGATCCATCTGTCAGTTTGCTCAGAAGAGTCCCTTATGCGTCATTTGAGACAGATTCCTCTAGATGAGGGAACTGGAGCTTAGGAGGTCATTTTCCTAAACAAGTCAAACTCAAATCCGTGCCTTTGGTCTCCAAATACACGACATCATAATAGAGCCAGTGTGCGCAAGAATTCCAAGTGTCAAACAGGTCACGGACACGGAATGACTTTCCAGAAAATGATACTTGTTTCTAAGGGATGGGGGGAGTGAGATGAAGCCTGGACCGACGGGGGAAGACTGACCAGGGTCCCGTCCATCCGGGGGCTTCTGAGTGTGGCGCTGGTGTTTCTCCATGACTCGCCCGGGCTAATCGGAGGGTGCTGAGTACCGGCGGGAAACCCGGAGGAGTGGGTATTGGTGTACAGATGGACTCAGATGCTATTATAACTTGCAGCCCCTGGTCGAGCTGTTTATCTGCCGTTGTTGCCTGTCACGTTGCCGGACGACTGAACACAGCCGCACTGCCGATCCGCAGAGCGGGGCTGCTCCCTGGGTGATAATTGACCGCGTTGGTATTTCTATTCACGGGTTTTTAAAAAGAAGGTAAAAGTGGGTTGTGTCCAAGTAAGGCATTTGATTGTGCTCGCAAATGCGATAATCAGGTTTGGCTGTACAACAAAGTACCTCCCACGAGTGGCCTGGTGGCCCAACCTGCTGGGCGCCTGTAACCGCAGAAAACCCAGGGCCTCTGCCCCCAGACCGCTGTGTTTGTTGTGTGAGACGGCGTCCACTGTGCCCACTGGAATTGTTTGTTCCAAAAGAACGTTCTACATGACAAGTCACACAAGGAGAACATTTTGCTCCCTGCATTTCCTTCCCTTCCTGCGTCAGTGCTGGAGTTTGAGCATGGGAGGTGGGGGCCCCTCCAAATCCCAGAGAAAGTCCTTTCCAGGCTGGGCTCCTAAGGCCTGTGTGCGAGCTTGTCCTGGTCTCAGCTGGGCAGCCACTGAGACCCACCAGAGTGAGACCCACCCTCCAGAGGGAGACCCGTCCAGGGTGAGGCCCATCCAGGGGGAGCCCCACTCTCCAGGGGGAGCCCCACTCTCCAGGGGGAGCCCCACTCTCCAGGGGGAGCCCCACGCACGGGAGAGCCCCGGGGAGACCCGGGTCCTGGCGGGGCAAAGCCCCACTGTTCTGCATCTGACCAGTTCCAGGGACATCTTCGCAGCTCAGGGCACCTTGCCCTCCTTCCATGGGACTCAGACTCTCGCTGGAGCAGAGGCTCTGGGACTTGAGACTGGCCTTGGGGTGGAAGGTGCTGGGCAGACGTGGGCACGGCTCTGCTTCTGCTGTTTCTGAAAATTAGAAAGCCCTTCAGTCTCCTTCCTCCTCACGTCCTGTGATGCCTCCATCTGTGGTGTGTGCGCGCTCAGTCATGTCCGACTCTCTGCGACCCCTGGACTGTTGTCCGCCAGGCTCCTCTGTCCATGGGCCTCTCCAGAAGTGGGTAGCTACCCTCCTGGAGGAGTGGGCAGCTATTCCCTTCTCCAGGAGAGCTTCCCAACACAGAACCAAACCCGGTTCTACGCCTCCTGCATTGCAGGTGGGTTCTTTAGGGCTGGGCCACCTGAGAAGGCCTCCATCTCTGGAAAGATGCTAGTATTACCCACCACGTGGGTTTACTGTGAGCTCCTGAAAGGGGTCCCACAAAGCCATTGCCTCTCAAAACAGCCACATCAATGTCATGAGCGGTTCTCACATTTATAGTGTTTATTACGTCTTTCTTCCCATGTGGCTCAGCTGGTAAAGAATCTGTCCGCAATGCGGGAGACCTGGGTTCAGTCCCTGGGTTGGGAAGATCCCCTGGAGAAGGGAAAGGCTACCCACTCTATTTTGGCCTGGAGAATCCCATGGACTGTATAGGCCCTTGGGTCACAAAGAGTCAGACACGACTGAGCGGCTTTCACTTAACTTCATACTTTTCTTCCTTAGGCTTTGAATCTTGGAAGTCCAGTTTTCAAGGCAAAACACAGCAGAACAGTGTGATTAAAGTGGGTTATGTGTAAAGAGCTGGGCTTAGTTCTCTGCCCTTGACCTTGTGGGTGGCGGGGTGACCCTGTGTCTGTAGACGCCACTGTCTGCTTTAGACCGGTCTTGAGTGTTGGGGCTGGGGGGATCTTGGGGCTTTTCAGGAGGTGACTGATGGGCGTAATCACCCCCTGCCTCTTCCTTTGCTCCGGGGGCCTGCGAGCTGCTCTTACCTCCATCTATGCTCAGGTAGGTAAAACGCTGCGACCCCCGTGCGCTCTCTGTTTGCAGGAACATCTGAGAAAGCAGAGGGTGAATTAGGGGGTAGTCAGTGTGCAGCCTCCAGCTCGCGGCCACTTATGCAGGGAGCACAGAACGCAGAACCTTTTGGGCAATTGATCTCCGTCTCTATCTCTATGACTCGCATCACCATGGAACCTCAGATCCCAGCAGGCGCGGGCTAAAAACAGAAGCCGGGGGCGGGGGGGAGTGCCCTTCCTGACTCGATCACCGGGAGTTCTGTTCTGGGGACAAAGTAGGAGCAGAGAGTAACTCCCTCCTTCCAGGCGCCGGAGGAGGCCCGGCCTTCAGGCAGCGGGCCGGGCTGCTTCTGAGTGGCGTCTCAGCCTCCAGGAGGGCGTGCTGGTCCAGGGGGCTGCAGCTGGTACCCGGTTCGGGCCTGGGTGCCCGGGGGTCCTGCTGGTGCACGCGCGTGGCGGGGGTCGGGGAGGTCAGCCAGGAGCCAGATGCGGTGCCGGGGCTGGGGTGGCGGCAGGGGGCGGGGGACACGCACGGCCCTGTCCTCCGGGGGAGAGCAGGCCCGTCCGCATGCAGGGCCACTGGAAACCAGGGCTGGGCAGGCGGAGTCCCTGAAGGAGTGCCACGGGGCTCTGGGCATCCTGGAGGCTGAAAGGAGAGAGCGGCGTAAGCAAGGTGGCCAGCAGATGTGGGCAGGACGCTGGGGGGATGAAGTGACCAGAGAACCGGCTGGGCACCTGTGGCCTTGTGGAGGGGCCTGGGGCAGGTGGACACCCCCCCAACCCTACTCAGGGCTTGTTGTCCCATGGACACTTAAGGGGCTCAGGCCATGTCCCCAGACAGCAAGTAAGGGAGCTTCTGGAGCCATCCACCAGGCCAGCGGGGCAATGTGGGTCCAGAAGTCTTCGCCCAGAGACATCACTGACCAGAGGCTTTCAGCGTCTTAGGTGCGGGCCTTCTCCTGGGACATGAGGGGATTTTTAGCCATCGGTCAGCATTCGGTCCCAACAGTTATGCCTTTTCCACAGCCTGCGCAATCATTGACATTCATAGCTTAGTTCTATCCTGGGAAAAGGACCTCCTCTCTGCAGAGTTGTATTTCAGATGTTTTCATCATATACAAGGTATTTTCCGATCCATGGTTTCTGATTCCATGGCACAGGGCTGGTGGAGGGGAGCGGGTGTTTCAGCTGCTGGCAGTGCAGACCAGGACCCAGCACGTGGGCGCCGCTGGCGGGCGGGAGCTGCTGCAGGAGCAGAGTGTTGTTGGTGTAGAGCTGAGGGAGGTCAGGGCTGAGACTCCCCGGGCCTGTCCCCCACTCTGCAGGCTCTGCTGGAGGCCGCGTGTCCGGAACCGTGCGGACTCTGTGATTGTCCTTGCCCCTCCCTTTACTCCTCCCAACTCCCGGCGTGGAGTTTAGCCAAAGTCTTTACCAGCTTGTGGAGGACGGTGTGACGGCCTGTTGTTGTTCAGCCGCTCACACATTAATAGTTGTAATGATTTTATTGTTGCTCTTCGCTTGCTACGTCATGTCCAATTCTGAGACCCCATGGACCAGAGCACGCCAGGCTTCCCCGTCCTTCACCATCTCCCAGAGTTTGCTCAAACTCATGTCCATTGAGTCGGTGATGCCATCCAACCATCTCATCCTCTGTCGTCCCCTTCTCCTCCCGCCCTCAATCTTCCCCAGCATCAGTGATGGGCTCTAAGATCATTCATATATTATACTTTTAAGATAGGAGGATTTATTAACTGGAAGAGCCCAACATCGAGTGATCACATTTCCTCCAGAGTTCCGGGCCTGGGGCTGTTGCTTTTCTTTCCTGGACAGGCTCCCAGGGCAGCCAGTGGCTCTTCCCGTCTGGATGGTGACTCAGGTCAGGCGCCTGTGGGGAGCCGTACCTTCTGGGCAAAGCTTCCTAAGAAGGAGTTGCGTTGAGTCTGGTTGTGAAAGCCACCTGAGTAGACCTTTAGGGTGAGAGCTGACCACGCCAGCCGGCTCTGGGACGCTTACCTGGTGTCTGAGGCTTGAGCCACGTTCCCTGGTGTGCTGAAGCTCTAGTGTCCCGGGGCTTGTGAGTGTGAGCGTGCCTGGAGGAGGTCTGGGAGTACAGCGAGTGCAGATGCGGCCTTGGGGCGGCCCTAAGCCAACGCGATCGGTGTCCATAGGAAGAGGGAGAGTTGGACAGACAGACTCAGACAGAGGCGACGAGAAGACGCGGGCAGAAGGTGGTCACCTGTGAGCCGAGGGGTGGCTGGGTCCACCCCCACCCCAGAGGGGCCCAGGAGCAGAGTCTCCATCACAGCCCCCGGGGAGCCCACCCTGCTGACACCCTTGCCTTGCACTTCCGGCCTCCAGGCTGTGGAAAAGTGCATTTCTGTGACTTAAAGCTGGCGTTTTCAGTACAGCCCTAGGAAATGAATCCACTGACTACTAGAGTTGGTGGCACAGATCAGGCTGGCACCAAGCCAGCTGACCGCTGTGTCACGCAGAACATCTCACTCCCCTTCGCCAAGATGCCCCAGGGATGTCTACTTCTAACAACTCTCTCCTGGAGACGCCACGTCCAGGAGGCGGGGTTTGTCTCTGGGAGAAACGACCGCGTCTAACATGCTGCCTCTCTGGTCCCACCAGCGTCTCTGGAATGATTTCAGGGAATCCAGGGGCAGATCGGGGAAGCTTCCCGTCAGTAATGACGGAGTGGCAGCCTTCACTTCGTCTCTAAATTTCTGATCTTTCTTCAGTTTGGTCGCATCCAGCATGAAGAAAGCTTTTCATCAAATTTGTCCGTTTTTTCTGCCTTTTGTTCTGGCTCTGTTAAAGTGCTCAGCTAGGATCACTTTCAGTTTCATCACTTGGAAAAACCCCGATAATTAGATTTAAATCATAAAATATGCTAATGAATGCAGATAGACGCAGGATAGAGATTTCAAAGGCAACTTAATGGGTTCTTCGCCGGCAGGAACAACGCGCAGCCATGTGGGTAATGGCTTATCTGTTGTTGGAGGTTACGTAAGAGGAGCCCAGAGCCGCCAGGCCGGAGAGCTGGGGGCTGCATGGTGCCTGCAGCAGGCGCATAATGACCCTTGGCTCCCAAATGCCCTCTGGGCGTGGCCAGCTGTGTGCCCAAGCCATTTTGTGATGCTGGGCCTCGGTTCTGCACCCGGGGGTGTCTGCTCCCTGGAGGACACGTGTCATATGCCGCGGGGTCTTGGGGTCTCAGCATCGCCCTGCCCTCAGGGGACCACTTTCAGGGGACAAAGACAATGGACACGGAAGAACCACCCGCTGGGTTGCAGCGGCTCCTGCCTGCCCGGAGCAGAGGGGTGTGTGTGCGGGGAGATGCTGAACCCACAGAACAGTCTCCTCCTAGGAGAGCAGACACCAGCCCCACCAGGGAACCGATGGCCAAACAAGCATGGCCTTGGGGGCTGCCCATCCGCCCACACAGCCCGACCCTGGAAGCCTGCCAGCCTCGTGGAGGAGCCCCGCGCTGCGGCCCAGGAAGGGTCTCTGGGAGGAGCAGGTGGATGGCGGGGCGGGCCAGGGGCTCTGCATCTCTCTCCGGACTCAGGAGGCCTGGGACTTTGGCGTGGGGGCGGCGGAGGGTTCCGGGCCTCATGCCAGAGGTGGGGTTTTAGGGAGCCTCTCGTGGGGGGCTGAAGATGAGGACACTCGGCCCATCAGGAGGGCAAGGGCTCGGGCATGCGAGGCCAGTGGCAGCCGGGCCGACACGGGTCCCAGGAAGCTCCGAGTCTAGATCCATTTCCTCCCCAGGGGGAGAAGGAAGGACAGCGGTCAGCTCTCCAGCCCTGAGACCGGGCCGGCCTCGCCCAGAGGGGCCTGTGGGTACAAATAGGTCTAACGCCTGATGCGCAGGAAGGGGAGTCAAGGAGCTGAAGCTGAAATTCCAACACCTTCCAAAGTGTGAGGCCTGGCCCTGACCTCCCGATAAAAATCTCATCCCCGCACCTGCCCGCCTGGGGCTCCTCCATCTCTGATACATTCTAGCGGATGCTGGTTCTGTGTCCAGCATGGAAAGCCCCGGCTCATTCTCCAGCCCTTCCGATTAGAGCATGGCATCCACAAGGGATGAAGGCTTGGCTCTGCACCAGGCAGACCCAAGTGCTTGGAAGAGAGTGTAGGCTCCGTGTGCTTGTGGACAGAAGGAGGGAAGGAAGGTAGGAGTGAATGGAGAGAGATTTGGGTCCCGCTGCAACGCCCTTGGTAGGGGGCCCACCCAGAGAGAACTGCATGGTGATATGGCTCTGATCGAGTCGAGCTGGATTTCCGCATCCCAGGACCCAGGATGGATCGCCTCATTTTCTGCTTTTTCCTTACGTGGCTCTGTGTGTGGGGTAGCCCAGCAGGCTTATTGAAACTATCAGCTGTCTACTGAACCCCTTTAATGCAGCCATATTTCCTTCAGCAAATGGGGCCTCAGCACAGCAAACCTGAAGCCCAGCCCTCGGGGGTCCCAGCCTTGTGATCAGAGTGGCTGGCCCCCTACAGAATGAGAAGGAGAGACTTCAGAAAGTCACCTGCACTAATCCAGGACCGGGGCCTCGTCACGTTTTTCTAGCTTTAAATCAGAAACTAACAGCGAGTGCTCTTACATCTTCTAAGCAGACTTTCCCTCTGTTCCCTTAGTGAGTACGGTCTCATCCTACCGTGACTGCACTCAGCAGGGGTGCAGTCACTGTGAGATGAATGTGAGTCCCCTGAGGGCACGCCTCATCGCCCACCCGCTCCTGGGACCCTTGGACGAGGGAGGGGATGAGTCAAAGAAAGTACCAGCTGATGACCATGCCCTGGAGCTGAAAGCTGTTGCCCACAGAGTCTGCAGAACCCGAGCCCTCACCTGCCTGTTCTGCCTCTTAGTTCAGAGGCCCCCAAGTCACTGCGTCCTGCGATAGAACAGTGGAAGCTTCCATGTTCGAGCATCCCTGTGATTGTCTGAAGGGCTGTTCTGTTTCTCTGTTGAGATTTAATTATCTGCTGCAAAACAGCATCTGTGAATGAGTGTTGCCCAACTCGTGCTGGAATAGAAACAATCAAATATTTGGTAGCCAGAAGCCAAGTGGTGCTGGGTACACCAAACACGCAGCCTTCCGCTCTGGCTCTCGGGAAACCAAACAGGAGGGCGACGCAGAGGAACAAGGGGGCCTGCAACCGAGACCCGCGGTGACGGTCGCGCTGAGCGGCCTCACTCACTGTACACATGGTCGGCAGCTCTGCCGATGGAGCCCGTGTGTGCGTGCACACACACACATACGCACCTGTGCGTGCACGCACGCATGCGGACACACACACGTACACACGCACGCACACGCACGCACACACAGATGCACATAATGCACACACACGCACACACACGTGTACACACACGCATGCATGCACGCGCACACACGCACGAATGTGGACACACACGTACACATGCACGCGCACACACGCACACGCGCATGCACGCACACGGACACATGCACATGCACGCACGCACACATATGCACACATACACGTGTACACACATGCATGCACACAGGCATGCGGACACACATGCATATGCACACACGATGCACGTGCACACAGACGGACATGCACACACACGCGTACACGCACGCACACACGCATGCTTACACGCACGCACGCATGCACGCACACACAGACACACACGGTCCAGCATGGAGCGTCTGAATTCTGGCACCTGCAACCTGACCTCGGAGTCACTCGCCCCTGGAGCCACATCTCTCCACCTTCGCCCCCACACAGGAGGGCTTCTGAAACCCGGCTGAAACATCTGAATTTCTCCGTAACTCTTGGCATGCCTCCTTTGTCTTTTGTTTGTTTGTGTTACTTGATGCAGGCGAATACATGCCCCGCTTTTAAAATTTGTGATTTTTGTATTGACGTATGTTTGACGTGTACCCTTGTATGAGTTCAGAGTTTACATGGTGACTTGCCATGCTCACATATTGCAGTCTGATGGCCAGTGAAGCGTTAGCTAGTGCCTCTCATGCCGATGCATAATGATAGAAAGTAGAATGGGGTCACAGGAGCCTCAGGATGCAGGAAGAGGTGTGCTTAAGGGCGCATGTTTGCAACTAGTAGGTAGATGCATCCTGGAGCCCTAGCGCCCGCTGGAGCACTTTCAGGCCGCGGTACTGGACACGTGTGTGCATGGCCGGTCCCTCTGCCCTGCACCGCACGTCTCCTTGGAGATGATGTCTTTGAGCCCCAAGGTTCTGCTTCATCTGGACACCTCCTGGTTCCTGCAGTGTGTGGGGCCTTCCCAGCAGCCCTGCGGGAGTGAGGCTCGGCGCGGCACCCCGCATCCCCTCTGAGGCCGCCCTGCAGGGGCCAGCTCCACCTCGGGAAGGGCAGTGCTTCTCCCCTGGGGGTCCCACTAGCGCAGCCACCCCTGAGCGGGTTTCCCACCCCTGTGTGTCAGCTCGTCTGAAGCCGGAGAACAATGTCAGGAGAAGCGAGTCGCTCAACACCCAGACTCAGCGAGTCACGCTTCGGAGCGGGAACAGCGGCACAGAACCTGCCACATGGCGGAGACGTGGCTCCAGGGAGTCCAGCATCTCCCCCTTCAAAGTTGACCAAACATTCAGACAAGTCAGCGTTTCCTGAGTGAGTTGGAAGCCGGTTTTTCTGCCATGGGCCTTGTTGGCCCGGCAAACAAAGGTCATTGCTGGCTTTACTTTTCTCAGCCCCTGTTCACTGTGTTGCTGAGCGCCTGGGTTGTCCTTGGTCTGTGGCCCTGGGGAAGACCCTGGGTGGCTTACACGTGTAGGGTGGAGATGCGGGGAGGGCCCTGCAAGCCAGCTGAGCAGGGCTGGCGGGGGCAGGGGTGGATGAACCCCTGGCCCAGCCCGGCACTCTGCAGCCACGCTAGTTACCCGAGGCCGGCCCAGCTTCCTGGTTCCCCTCCTAGCAGGGAGGAAGGGAGCTGGTGCTCGCCTGCCCAGCGCCCCCCCCACCTGCCAGCTGTGCTCCCCTGACTATGCAGAAAGCTTCCCACACAGGTAGGTACCCAGGCCTGAGCTCTGCAGGCCCGAATCTGCAAGCATGTGACCTCCAGTGCTCGGCTCTGACCTCTGACCCTCCCTGGTCCTGCACCACCTGTGGCCTGAACCAGGACTCTCGTGCTGGGTCTTGGTCCCGTGGGTGTGCTGAGCCTTCCCCAGTCCTGGGGGTTCTCACTGGGGCCTCACAGGCTCTGGGGTCTCCTGAGGGGTCCTGACAATCTCCCACTCCCACCCCACTGTGATGGGGCTGTGGCCACCACCTGACTAGGGGCTGGGCTGGCAGACCAGAAATGTCCAGCACCAGATCAGCCCCTCCCCTTGCCTGTTTCAAGTGTTTCTGAGGTCAGGGCAGAGAGGGCTATGGGGGGAACCGTTGGGCTCACCTCTGCATAGAACTTGAGTGTGAGCTCAGTCGTGTCTGACTCTGTGACCCCATGGACTGCAGCCCGCCAGGCTCCTCCGGCCTTGGGATTCTCCAGGCAAGAACACTGGAGTGGGTTGCCATTCCCTTCTCCAGGGGATCTTCCCCACCCAGGGATCGAACCTGGGTCTCTAGTGCTCCTGAATTGGCAGGCGGATTCTTTACCACTGTGCCACCTGGGAAGCCCTCGCCCCTGAAACACCCCCAACTCTCAACCCCAGAAACACCCCCAACCCTCAACCGCAAGAACACCCCAACCCTCAACCGCAGGAACACCCCCAACCCTCAACCCCAGAAACACCCCCAACCCTCAACCCCAGGAACACCCCAACCCTCAACCCCTGAAACACCCCCAACTACCACGTGAAGCGCAGGACTGGGTCTTCAGGTGAACTGGTTTTCACATCTACTTCAGAGTGATTAATTGCACTGGGGAGTATGAATATGGTGGGCTTTGGTTTCCAATGTACAGATCTGAAAAGAAGGAAATAGAGGTAGGTCAGTGGGAAGGAGGGAAGGATGGGAGGAAGGGAGGGGCACCTAGGAGGCCAGAGACAGTGGCAGCTGAGAAGGGACGAAGCTGACAAAACCAAGATGAGCCAGGAAAAGCAGACCGGCAGTGCGTCAGAGGCACATGTGGTCGAGCAGCTGCGGCCACCGAGACGGGCTCTAGGAACCCATGGACATAGGGAGCCCTTTGAGGAGGGACCCGTTCAGATGCCCTGCAGTTGGCATGGGCCTTCGAGGGACGCAGGCTCTTGGCGGTGGCAGAGAGGTTGCGCCGGGCCTTCTGCTGCGGGCCGCGTCAAGGACCGCGGGCGGCCACCCGCTCTGTTCTGAAGGAGCCGCGCACAGGAGGCTCGCTCCCCGCTCCCCGGGCGGCCAAGCCCCGGCCCACTCTGCTCCCGCGGGAGGACCGGGACCCAGAATCCACGTCGCCGGAGACCAGTGGGCAGGCGTGGCGGCCCCTCGCAGGCCTGAGCGGCCAGACCCTGAGCGGATAGGGGTCAGGATCCCAAAGGGGTGCGATCTGTGTGCAAATCAAATACAAGTCGAGGGCGTCACTCTGCCAACGGGAGTCTCTCTCGACCGCCTCCATCCTCGGCAGGGGGCTCCGCTGCCAGCCCCGGGCCTCGTGCAGGCCCTCTGTTCGCATGACACACTGAGACCAGAGGGCTCCGAGCTGCGCGCACCTGCGTGGCCCTGCCCACGGCGCGGCGGCGTCCTCCTGCGGTGCAGCGCCCGCACCCGGCTGCTGGCCTGCTCTGTCCCGCTGATGACGCGTCTGTTCTCTGTCTCCATCTCCGTGTCCATTCACGGCCACCGTGCGCCTGTCACCGTTTCGGCCACCTGCCCTTTCACAATTTCTATCCCTCATCTCAGTCTCTTTCCTTTTTCCCTTCTCAACTGTGTTCCCCACTTACCGACTCACCACCGTCCCTTTGAGTGACACGAACCCCTCGCCTCTACTTTTGTCTGCTTGCCCCAACCAGCGAATTCCGTCACTCGTGTCCTCCCCGCGGCAAGTGTCTTCTCCCCTGGACTGGACCAGACCGTCAGCGTCCCAAGTGTCTGTTTTGCTCCCGGTGGACGCTGTGTTTGCCCGCATCGTCCACCTCGAGAGCACTGAGTTTCCAGATGAGCGATTTATGATCCAAGGATGTGGCCTCCCAAGTCTAGTCTCTCCTACTGTCTTCTCTTTCGCGTCTTCAGAACAAACCGACGGAAGAGTTCATGACGCCACATGCTGTGTGATAAGGCGCTGAGCAGGACGTCCTCGGATCATGACGCCGCATGCTGTGCGATGAGGCGCTGAGCAAGATGTCCTCGGAACACTGCGTTGTCTGTGGTTTCTCACCAGGTCATCTTTCCCTCGGAGAAGGCAGTGGCAGCCCACTCCAGTACTCTTGCCTGGAAAATCCCATGGACGGACAAGCCTGGTGGGCTGTAGTCCATGAGGTTGCACAGAGTTGGACACGACTGAGCGTCTTCACTTTCACTTTTCACTTTCACTTTTCACTTTCATGCATTGGAGAAGGCAATGGCAACCCACTCCAGTGTTCTTGCCTGGAGAATCCCAGGGACGGGGGAGCCTGGCGGGCTGCCGTCTATGGGGTCGCGCAGAGTCGGACACGACTGAAGCGACTTAGCAGCAGCAGCAGCAGCAGCAGCAGCAGCAGCATCTTTCCCTAAGGTGACTCTTAAGCTGCCTCAAGAACACCAGTGAGGGACTTTCTTGGTGGTCCAGTACTGAAGACTTCACCTTCCAAAGCGGGACGTGTGGGTTCAATTCCTGGCTGGGGAGCTAAGACAGTACAAGCCTCTTGGCCAAAAAACCAAAACATAAAACAGAATCAATATAGTAACAAATGCAATGAAGACTTTAGAAATGATCCTCATAAAAAACAATCTTAAAAAAGAATACCAACGAGCAGATGCCCCAGAGCTTGACTCCAATGTGTTGGTCTGTGTGTGTGTGTTTCTCTGAGTGCACCATCTCTTCGGGTCAGAAGCTCCAAAGCCCTTTGTATCCACTAGGGAATAAACAAGTCCCTGTTCCTTATCGTCCTCGTGAAGCCCTAGATGTACGATGTGCTTGTGGTCACGCCTGGCAGCCTCAGCCTGCAGTCTCCCCGCCCTCTTCCTGCAGGCTCAGGGGTGGGTGTGCCCACCCCTCCATGGGCACTCGCTTCTGGATCTCCCGTGCCGACAGGATCCTGGGTTCCTCACCATCCTCGCTCCTCCTGGGTGAGACATGTGCGTGCCCTCCCCGTTCCAGCCCCCTTCGTGAACGATGAGAGAAAATATTAATTGATTTTTTTTAGGAATTAATTCTCACAACCATGTTCCAGAGTCCCCATTGTCTCTCGGTGACCTCCGACTCCCTCAAATTGCATTAAATTGCATAATTTATCTTCATACTTCCTGGAGCCTCCCTTTCATTTCTGAGCCTGGCTTTCTCACCTATTTTTTTAAAAAAACTTTTTAAACTTCGGTGTGAGATAATCTCGTTCCGCTCTGCCCTGGCGCTCTATCGTGCAGGGCCTTCTCTCTTAGCATTCGTCGTCTCTGTCCTTTCTTCTGCCCTGTGATAACAACACTTAGCATTTATATAGTGCCTTTCCTCCTCGAAGTGCTGCACAAACTTATGGAGGTTTAATTGTCTTGCCCTCTCGGGCGCTGCTGGCTCGCCTACAGGAGGCCCGGACGCTGCTTCTGAGGCTCAGGCAGGGCACCCGCGGGCCCCGCAGGCATCGCCATGGGCTCCCCATTAATTCCGTAGGCAGGGCCTTCTCCGGGCCAAACGAGCAAGCCGTGCCCTGCAGAGGTGGCTGTGGAGCGTGCTCTCGCAGCTCAGCCCATCTCAGCTCTAATCGATTTCTAAACCCGCAGCCCACGGCCACCCTGGGGAACATGGCGCATTGCACACAGGAGGGCAGGGAAGGGGCCCGGACTCCCACGCTGGCTGGGTCACTGCAGCGGTCAGGCCCACGGGGAAGCCAGCTTCCTGGGAGAGGCTGGCCACGACGCGGGGTGGCAGTGTGTGCGAGGTGACCGGCAAATGGGGGCTGACCCGCAGAAGGGGCTGACGGCCGGCAAACATCTGAGGTTGTTTACAGTTGTTACTGCAGATGAAGATGTGCTGAGAGCACGCAGTGACTTGTCTTACAAGAAGCACCAAGCCGACGTCACAGTCAGACGTGAAGTCAGAGCCTCGTTACCGGGCTTCTTCCATCTATGCTTTCTCCAGACAGTCTTCACTGAAAGAAATCACATACCACAATCTTATGACATTTTCCACCCAAAGACTGTCTCACCCAGCCCCCAGAGACCACATTCTCTTCAGATTTTGTCTTCACTTCTATTTCTTTCATTTTTAAACCTCGAAAATTAGTGCCAACACATAACCAATCTGCAGAGTAAACAGTTTCTAGTGGCTACTCTTAATAATCACTGACTCAATGGTCATGCGTTTGAGCAAACTCTGGGTGATGCTGAGTTCACCCAGCAAAGAGTCGGACACGACTGAGTGGCTGAACGGCAGCAGGAACTCTTAATGACACTTCTTGAGCTAATTATTTAAGGAAAAAAAAAAAAACTGGACCTAGTAATACACAAGCTAAACCCCCAGTTCACTGGGGGCTTTTATTCTTCAGTTCAGTCCAGTCGCTCAGTCGTGTCTGACTCTCTGCAACCCCATGGACTGCAGCACGCCAGGCCTCCCTGTCCATCACCAGCTCCCGGAGCTTATTCAAACCCATGTCCATTGAGTCGGTGATGCCATCCAACCATCTCATCCTCTGTTGTCCCCTTCTCCTCCCACCTTCAACCTTTCCTAGCATCAGGGTCTTTTNATGTCCAGTTCTCACTGTTGCTTCCTGACCTGCATACAGATTTCTCAAGAGGCAGGTCAAGTGGTCTGGTATTCCCACCTCTTAAAGAATTTTCCACAGATTGCTGTGATCCACAAAGTCAAAGGCTTTGGCATAGCCAATAAAGCAGAAGGAAATGTTTTTCTGGAACTCTTTTGCTTTTTTGATGATCCAGCAGATGTTGGCAATTTGATCTCTGGTTCCTCTGCCTTTTCTACTTCCAGCTTGAACATCTGGAAGTTCATAGTTCACGTGCTGTTGAAGCCTGGCCTGGAGAATTTTGAGCATTACTTTGCTAGCGTGTGAGATGGGTGCAATTGTGCAGTAGTTTAAACGTTCTTTGGCATTGCTTTTCTTTCTTTATTCTTGTGTAGAGTATAATATATTGATGAGGATATTGATAATTCCGAGGAGTGGCACATTCTGAAGAATCTTCTGAATCATTAAAGAAATATTAAATCATATTTAGATTAATTTTATAGTGAATTGTATCTTTATTCTAACAATTTGGAGCATAGCATTTCTCTTACAGCACACATATCACAAGTTTATGAACTGGATTTCTTGTAGGCCTGGCATACTGCACGTGTTCCTATATGTATAAGAACAAATGACAGAGTGGTGCTTTACTAGGTTGAACGTCTATTTTTAAAGGCATGCGGCTGTTCCAGAGAGGCAGAGGTAAATGGTAACACAGCTCTGGAGGGAATCCTTCTGAAGACACACGCTCATGTCTGGGTGTCGCAATGGAATGCTGGATCAGTTCAGTTCAGTTCAGTTCAGTCGCTCAGTCGTGTCCGACTCTTTGCGATCCCATGAATCGCAGCACGCCGGCCTCCCTGTCCATCACCATCTCCCGGAGTTCACTCAGACTCACGTCCATCGAGTCCGTGATGCCATCCAGCCATCTCATCCTCTGTCGTCCCCTTCTCCTCCTGCCCCTAATCCCTCCCAGCATCACAGTCTTTTCCAATGAGTCAACTCTTCGCATGAGGTGGCCAGAGTACTGGAGTTTCAGCTTCAGCATCATTCCTTCCAAAGAAATCCCAGGGTTGATCTCCTTCAGAATGGACTGGTTGGATCTCCTTGCAGTTCAAGGGACTCTCAAGAGTCTTCTCCAACACCACAGTTCAAAAGCATCAATTCTTCGGTGCTCAGCCTTCTTCACAGTCCAGCTCTCACACCCATACATGACCACTGGAAAAACCGTAGCCTTGACTAGACGGACCTTAGTCGGCAAAGTAATGTCTCTGCTTTTGAATATGCTGTCTAGGTTGGTCATAACTTTTCTTCCAAGGAGTAAGGGTCTTTTAATTTCATGGCTGCAGTCACCATCTGCAGTGATTTTGGAGCCCAAAAAAATAAAGTCTGACTCTGTTTCCACTGTTTCCCCATCTATTTCCCATGAAGTGATGGACCAGATGCCATGATCTTTGTTTTCTGAATGTTGAGCTTTAAGCCAACCTTTTCACTCTCCTCTTTCACCTTCATCACGAGGCTTTTTAGCTCCTCTTCACTTTCTGCCATAAGGGTGGTGTCATCTGCGTATCTGAGGTTATTGATATTTCTCCCGGCAATCTTGATTCCAGCCTGTGTTTCTTCCAGTCCAGCGTTTCTCATGATGTACTCTGCATAGAAGTTAAATAAGCAGGGTGACAATATACAGCCTTGACGTACTCCTTTTCCTATTTGGAACCAGTCTGTTGTTCCATGTCCAGTTCTCACTGTTGCTTCCTGACCTGCATACAGATTTCTCAAGAGGCAGGTTACGTGGTCTGGTATTCCCATCTCTTTCAGAATTTTCCACAGTTGATTGTGATCCACACAGTCAAAGGCTCTGGCGTAGTCAGTAAAGCAGAAGTAGAATGCTGCATGGTTCGAGTTTATAAGACCCGAGAGCCAGATGAGTCAACAGCTGTGTCCCGTGAGCTCAGTCGTGTCTGAGTCTGTGACCCCGTGGACTGTAGCCCTCCAGGCTCCTGTGTTCATGGGCTTCTCCAGGCAAGAATCCTGGCGTGGGTTGCCATTCCCTTCTCCAGGGGGCCTTGCACACTCACGTGCACACTCAGGGACCGAACCTGCGTCTCCCAAGCCTCCTGCACTGGTGGGCCACCTGCAGTCAAGTTGCCCGTAAAGGCTCTAAGGCGTGCACTGCGATGTTTATCGACTTCCCGGAAAACAATCATGTCTTGACCGTGTTACACTCCACACAGGACCCAACCATTCTTCCCAGCCAGGCGATGAGCACACGAACCGCCCCCCGCCCCGGGCATGTGCCCAGACTTTACCCCAGGGTGCTGAGTGACCCCGGGCCCAGTTGGACACCCAAGGGGGATGCTGAGCTGTTCTTCCCCAGCTAATCTTGACCAGACTGGGATTATCTTTCCTTATGGATTTAACTCCAGAACCATGAGCCCTGCCCCCAAATGACCTGCAGCTCCAGCCTCATCCTGACTCTCGGTTCCCGGGGACCAAGTGCAGCTCACCACAGGGAGGGGCGCAGACCCAGGGCTTGCCTACTGGGCGAGAACGTCCCAGGCGTGCTTAGCCCACGGTGTGCTGCTGTGTGGGAAAAGACAGAGAAAGGCCTGCCTGTGCTTTAGGCCAGACAGAGAAGCAGGGAAAGCACGTGGCTTCCGGGGGCCCCAGAGCATCGTGAGCACGGGTCACCTCCCAGGCCTCAGGCTCACCCTGCTGTCGCTGGGGGCCTTGCAGGTGACGAGCTGCTGTCCTGAGACATTTCCGGGGACACTGTGTGGACAGTTCCTTTGGAAAGTGGAGCTCGTCCTGCTCGCTGCACCCAGCCCCCATCTGGGGAGCCGTCTGGGGAGAGACAGGGCTTCTGTCCCCTCCCTCCACAGGGTCACCGTGCTGCTGTGCAAGGACCACCCTCAGCCCACAGCTGTTCTGCCCAAGGCAGCAGGGTGCCCTGAACTCAGACACCCCATCCTGAAGGCACAGGTGGGGGATTTCAGGAGAGGCAGCCCGGGGGTCGACCAGGTGGCCTTCCCTTCTCCACGTGGTCAGTGTTTCCTGGCCTCTGCAGCCCAGCACCAAACCGAGCGGCTTAGAAATAGCAGCAGTGCCCTTACTCCCTGCTCTGGACGCGGGTCTGGGCAGGGCTGGTTGCTCCCTGGGGGCCCAGGAGGGTCTCCCCGGAGGCTCCTGGTGGTCACCCGAGGCCCCTGCTCCCCAGGCCTGTCTCTGTCCACACGGGCCATTTTCTCCTCCTCCTGGGGTCTGTGTCCCTGTGTCTCTTTCCACGCCCGGCTCCAGGGCGACCTCATCCTAACAGATCCCTCTGCAAAGACTGCCCCTTTCCAAATAGGCCATGTTCTGGGGTCTGGGCTCCACCCGTCTTCTGGGGATGCCACTTGGCCCATGGAGTCTGGCTCTCGGTTTTCCCAGGCGGTGCCAGTGGTGAAGAACCCACCTGCCAATGCTGGAGACGCAGGAGACGCGGGTTCGATCCCTGAGTCGGGAAGACGCCCTGGAGAAGGAAACGGCAGCCCACTCCAGTATTCTTGCCTGGAGAATCCCAGGGGCAGAGAGGCCTGGCAGGCTACGGTCCTTGGGGTCACACAGAGTCGGACGCGACTCTGAGAACCCAGGTGCACCAAGGAGGCACTTCACTGGGTGATTGTCACCAAGACCCTCTGGACCAACAGGAGATAGAGAAGCTCACTTGTCCTTGACTTGCTTAAAAGGAAAGTGTAGACTTGCTTCTCTCCCTTCCCCGGGGGGACACTGACCCCAGGTAGCCAGCATCTCAGCACAGCTCTGCCACTCCAGCTGACTTATCAGACTCATACGACCACAGAGAGCCTCACATGGGACCCAGTGAATGCCTCCTACCAAGCCAGCCTGCTCACAGGCGACTCCCTGAGACTCTGAGATTGTAGGTGGCGCTGTCAAAATTTTATTCAATGAAAGTAAGTTTTCAATACTCCTTATGGAGCCTGTTGTGGTCCTGGCTACACTTAGGATAACAGATCCAGGGCATCTGAAATCTCTGTTTCTGATCTGGACCAGCTATGGCCAAGACTTCGTGGCTTGACTCTCTATACACGTGCACCTGCCATTGCATGTCAGGATCACTGTAAGCTTCCGCCATCAGCACAGTGGGCCAGGGAGGTCCTCAGAAAGCCCAGGGTCTTCCTGGAGCACCATCAAATCTTTCTTGTCACCCCTGACTCTCCTATGTAGCTTTCCCCCATCAGAATATACAGCAATTTGTACAAGGCTCATCACCACCTGCCTGGGGACGTAGACTCTCCTCTCTAACTCTGAGTGGAGGGGACTGGCCCACTGCCAAGCTGTCCAGCCTGGGTGACAGGGGCCACGGATGGTTGCACGTGCCCAGAAAGATGGGCCTCGAGCAGCTGCGGGGGTGCCTGGAACTTGGCTGTTCACCCAAATCTGCCGTCCAAATGCTGTCCTTTTTATGTGCCAGGGACAGGCCAGCAGAGCCCTGGGGTGGTGGCTGTCAGGGTCCCCTGGAGGGCGATGCTTCTCATTTGATTCCTAGCCTGACTGCTTCAGGCCTGACCCAAGTTCTGCACAGTGTTAGGTCTATTTCGCATTCAGTCTGCAGGCATTCCATAAACATCCGTTCCCAGGCCCACCTCATCTGTCCTGCTTTAGGCCCAGCAACACTGGGCTGCCCAGGATGCTGCAGAGTCTCACCTCAGGAGAGGCCAAGACGGAGGTCAGGAGGATTGCAGAAGGGCAATCCAGGGGGCAGCTGGGGACGCCACCCAGAGTCGCAGGCAGCAGCAGGCCCTCACGATCTCAGTGGAGTGAGCGGGAAGGCAACCTTTGACCTGGGGCTTGACCACTGGAAGAAGCCAGCAGGTAGACAGCAGGCAGCAAAGGCCTTCCTCCGGGGTGGGACAAGCCTCTCGATGCCCTCCTGGCTGGAGGAGGACTTGGGGAACCATACTGGGCAGGTTTCCCCTGCGCTGGGCCTAGAGCAACTGGGCACTGAGACGTCTGCACCCACTGAGCACACAGCCAGTGCGTCTGGGGAACCGGGAGTTGCCACGACTTCCTCCGCAGTGTGAGATCTGCCCGTTTCCTCGGGTCAGGCGCTCATTCACAGCATCCCGACCAAAAGCAAAGCCCTGCCTCATGACAGAGTAAATAATGTGCCCAGAAGTGGGATTCTGAGCTACGCAGCTGAGATTGAGAGTAATAATTTGTATCTGTGGACTGCTTTTCCTCCTTGACCTTGGAATATTGCTCAGCAGAGCAGGGAAGCCTGTGTGTTTTACACATCCTCAGCAACCCTGTGAGGCAAAGTGGCTAATGATAGTAATAGTGGAAGTAACAGCAGCTAATGTTTACCGAATGCTGACGGCAGCGGAGCTGCGCACACATGAGGCGGCACGTACCTACGCATTTATTAATGTAGGCAGGGTACAATGGCTGTACCGTATACACTATGCTGGTTAATATGCTCTCAGTCAACAAATATCTACTGGCCACCTACTATGTGCCAGGCCTGCTCAAGTACCGAAGTGAACAACGAGACAAAACCTCTGCTCTCAGAGCTTACTCGATTTCCTTTAATCCTCACAAGAGCCAGTGAACGCTTGCTGTTACTATCCCCACTGTAAGATACGATTTCAGAGACCTGGAGAGCTTGGGTAGCTTTTCAAAGTCACATGCCCAGCAAATGTCAAAGCCAGCACTGCCTACAGGGTGCGGTATTGGGGGGAGTCCCTCTACATCGCAAGGTGGAAACACCGCTGGGCTTCACTTTCTCCAAGATCGCAAAGTAGGGGCAGCTCCCGAGGATGGCCTAGTCCTGCCTGACTCCACATAACAACCTAGGAGCTCCCCAGGGCACAGGAAGTGCAGGGAATACCCAGAGGACCTCAGAGCAGGGACACAGGAAGTGCAGGGAACACCCAGGGACCTCAGAGCAGGGACACAGGAAGTGCAGGGAAAACCCAGGGACCTCAGAGCAGGACACATCAGCGGCACTGGATGGCACTAGATGCCCAGGCGCCCCGCCGAGCCGCCGAGGCTCTCAGCTTGTTCTCCCTACGTCACTGTGCTGTGGGAAGGCGCACTCAGCCTGCAATGCGAGAAGAAGCGAAGGTTTCCACGGCGCTAACCGTTTCAGGTCCCAGACTGCAGTCAGAACTGGAACAAAGCAGTGTGTGTCTTTCCAATGACAGCTGTCTGCTTCTCCGGGGACTGGTGGCCTCATGGCCTGGGAACGTCTTCTCGTGGGACAATTTATGACCATTCAGTTTCCTCTTTCCTGGTTAAACCTGGTAATCAGATACACAGAGAAAACCCCAGCCTCCTGTCTCTCAGAGGAATCGCAAGGAGCCCTACTGTTGCAGCCACAGGCGGAGGAACAATGAGGTCCTGGGACTGTGACGAGCTCTGGGCTCCCTGCCCTCAGACGTGGGCGGGGCGGGGGCCAGCGTCGGGTCAGCCTTCATGGGCGCAGGTGTCCTGGCTGGGACGGGCCTGGTGGTGCCTGCTGGCTCTTCTCTTTGTCTCCTCCTTTCCTGGATGTATACTGGGTATCACCCCACACTCAGCAGCCATCCCCACAGCACCCCACACTTAGCAGCCGTCCCCACATTTCATGGGTTAAGAGGACGATCGTCTGGTTCACTCGCAGTTCTGCAGTTTGGGGTTTATGTGGGGGTGGGGGAAGGTCCCCTCGCCCACGTTCTGCACTTTGGGGGTCTACGTGGTGGTGGGCGAAGAAGGTCCCCTCGCCCGCGTTCTGCACTTTGGGGTCTACGTGGCGGTGGGCGAAGGTCCCCTCGCCCGCGTCTGTGCTCGGACCTGCTCTCCCCCGCACCTGCAGCCTTGGCCGGCACACACGCTGACATACTCAGTTCCCCGGCCTCTCAGCCGCCAGCCGGCTGGCCCGGCAGCTCACAAGGATTTGCGCAGAAGGTCAAGGATGAGGGGAGATGCACACAGTGCCCTGGGGTCCTGGGACTGGCTCAGGGTCACTTCTGTGCAGGTCAGAGCCGAGGCCAGTCCACCCTCCAGGAGGGGGCGGTGGTTTCGGCCTCTTGCTGGGAAGAGCTGCCCCATCACCAGCCAAGAGGGGGGCTTCAGGGAGGGGCTGTCCTGGGGTGGTTTCTGCAAAGCTTCCCCCAGGCCCCTGTCCCCGTCTTGTTCCCACCACCCAGACAGAGGGTTTGCAGATGCAGCCCCCCAGTGACTCCCGCCTCCCAACAAGTCACCCAGACATGCCTGTCACCTCGACTCTCCTGGGGTGCCTCACCCCCCGCCATACCCTGGTGTCCCTCACAAGGGTCCCCAAAACAGGACTTAGCTCCAGGCCCACAAACTGTGCCAAAACCATGGATGCAGATGTGCTTTACAGTTTGGAATTTTTAGGTTTCAAAAATAATACATCTGTATATTATCTACACGTATGCATATGGACCATACACAGCACAACGGGCTTCCCTGGGGCTCAGATGCTAAAGAGTCCGCCTGCAATGCAGGAGACCCAGGCTCAGTCCTTGGGTGGGGAAGATCCCCTGGAGAAAGGAATGGCTACCCACACCAGTATTCTTACGTGGAGGAGCCCATGGACAGAGAAGCATAGCAGGCTATAGTCCATAGGGTTGCAAAGAGCCGGACACAGCTGAGGGCCTAACACCTTCATATCGCACAGCCTCTGGATGTCATTTTGTAATCAAGCACAGTAACCTTTCTACATTAAAACATACCGCCTTCGTAGGTAAGGACCATAAACAGTCCCACACAGCTAAAGGTCCTGCTGCCCCGTGAGCTAGTGGCCTTCATCTGCCACCAGTGAGCCACAGCAGGAGAGGACTTCAGTCTTCAGAATGTCTTGGACCCAGAAATGCAGAGAAGGGGCTGGGGATCTTTCTCAACTTCTCCACAGCCTGGTCTCCACTAGGGAGGAGCTGGGCCACCTTCTGGCCCCATCCTGGCCCCGTCCTCTTCCCTGTACTAAGCAGTGGGTCTGAAGCTAAGATACTCATAAAGGTTTGAGATAAATAAGCTAGCACACAACCCCTATGCCAGCCTGTCCCTGGAGGTGTGTTCCCTCTGCACGTGGTTAATTTCTCCTGTTTGAAACCACTTCTTAGCTTCATTGTCAGCGGATGACACATTCTGACCCAGCCACATGTTCTCTTCATGCAGGGGGCTTGCAGACCCAGGCCCTCTGCATGTCCCTGGAGATCTATAGACACCGTGGTAATGACTGTGTTATATGGGATGTTGTGTTTAGATAGCTGGCGGATACCACCCAGGGCACGGCTAGGTACTGGGAGGCAGGGCTGGGAGCGGCTAGAAGCCTTCTGGCCTTTCCTGGGCTGGCTGACCACTCACAGTCTCAGCAGGCAGCGATGACTGTGCTTGCTCTGAGCTCTGCTTTCCCACATCAGTCATTCAGAACATTTCCTAGATGTCCTCCGTGGCAGCCCCATGGTTCTTGGTTCAGGGATTCCCAATTAAGGGGAGTGCTATGCTTAGTCATTCAGTCGGATCCAACTCTTTGCAACCCCGTAGACTGTAGCCCGCCAGGCTCCTCTGTCCCTGGGGATTCTCCAGGCAAGGAGGCATGGGAGGGCTGCCATGCCCTCCCAGGGATCTTCTGGACCCAGGGACTGAACCCAGGTTCTTGCTTTGCAGGCAGATTCTTTACCATCTGAGCCACCAGGGAAAGCCAAGAATACTTGAGTGGGTAGCCTATCCCTTCTCCAGGGGAACTTCCCAACCCAGAAATCAAACCCGGGCCTCCTGCATTGCAGGAGGATTCTTAACCAGCTGAGCTGCCTGGGAGACACATGTAAATTGGGATGATACGCACGTGACCTGTGTATGGTTTGTGGTGTCAGAGCAGCTTGAACACATTCTAGAATATTTCAGAAGGAACTCTCCCTTCTGCATGAGCTCTCCAGAGAGCATTTCCCAACGAAGGTGCCTTCAAACTGGATTTTGAGGCAAGGAAGGCTTGGAAAGTCTTTTCAGGTGGAGAGAAAAGCCTGTGTCAATGTCTGAACCTCCGGTTTGGTGTGTTTGAAACATGGTGTGTATATGGAGTCAGGAGCTGGCAGATAATTTAGTGTTCAGGTTGATTACCAAATCAGCTAAAAATAGGAAGCATGCTCAAAGCTAAATAAAAACAATTTTAAAGCAATCTGATATAAATTCAGTGCAACTGCTCATGTTAACGATACAAAAAGTGTAAGATCAAGTTTCCATCCTAACTAATAGAAATAAGCATAATTTGAGTTTGGGTGAACTCTGGGAGTTGGTGATGGACAGGGAGGCCTGGCTTGCTGCAGTTCATGGGGTCACAGAGTCGGACACGACTGAGCGCCTGAACTGAGCTGGTTGCAGAATCGCTGTGCCAGGGACCCACCTCTTTCTTTGCATCTGTTGGCTCATTCAGTCCTCATCAAGTCTAGACCTCCATTCAGCATTGCCAGCATCCCTGAGCAACAGAGGAGGAAACCGAGGTTCCAGGAAGCAAAGTAGTTTTCTGATGGCCACGCACAACTTAGTGCCAAAGTCAGGAGCTGAGCTGAGTCCCCCGGCTCCTGAGCAGACTCGAGGCCCCAGCAGGGAGCTGAAGCCTGCACCACGTGCGGTCCCTGTAGGAGGGCAAGACCCGCGCACAGCCTTAGAGGCAAACGCAGAAGAACAAGCACAATTTAACACCAAAGCAAGAGGGACCAGCAACATATGCTGGGGGCGGAGAGGGAGCTGAAAACTGCAGGAAGCGTTCGGGAGGGTGTGTGCCTCTTTCCCCAGGATTATTATTTTAGACTCATTATCTGTTCTGTTCGTGCAGATAAATTCTCCCAGAGCCACATTCGAGGCACAAAAGCAATGAACAGATGACAGTCCGTAAATGAAACTACTTTTTCCGGTGGCAACGTGTGTGTCTGGGTTGGGTGCCCATGTGTGGAATTTGGGGGTGCTTGTATGTGTGTATTTGGCTGGAACTTAACAATAAAGTGATCACAGCAAGTGGCTCGCCTGGGGGCTGGGGGTGAGAACTGTTTGCAGAGCGTGGAGATTTCCCGATTGTTTGCCGTGTTGCAGAAAGTTGAGCTGCGTTGGTAAACTGCCAGCTGGCAGGTGGGACAGGCAGCTCTGTCCCTGTCTCCGGGCTCAGCGACTGCGCTGCGTTTGTAGCTGGATTAATTAGCAAGTATCTGATAAAAGCAGAGGCAACGTATTTCTTGTTTTGGAGGTGTCACGATTATGTGAAGTTGTTACTTTAGATCCCAGAATGAGCGGTAAAACGCAGGACAGCTTTGGTGCTGTGCAGCCCTGCAAGGCAAGGAAGCAGCTGGGAAACCAGGGAGCCCGCCCGAGGCCCTCGCCGAGGCCAGTGGGGTTTGTTTGTGGTCATGATGGCAAGTGAAGTTAGAGGGCATCCCCGAGGCGGAGGCCCTGCCCCCGGTGTGTCAGAGCCCAAACCTGTGAGGCCGGCGCCCAGCTGAGCAGCTGTTCCCTGTGAATCTCAGCGTCCGCAGTGACGCTGGCTCATGGGGGTCACCCACTTGACATGAGTGTTTGGAAAGTGCAGCGAGCCCTTCTGCACCATCTAAATCCTTGCTTCCTGGCACTCGCGTGACTGGGCTGGGACGGGGGGTCCAGAGCCCTGCATTTGTGGCTAAATTACATTCCTACTTTCTGCCCCTCAAAAGACGGCATGCTGTTCTTTCTTCTCTCTGCTCAGCCCAAGTCACACACAAGCTTGTCGACCGCCCTTCTGCTCGTCCACACATACACTCGCACAGACATGCACAGTAACAACACACGTCACACCTGGACCTGGATGCTCACACACATACTGAGACTAGCCGCGTTGAGAGGCCGTCCTGGGACTGGGGCCGCGCGCTCTGCTTGTTGTGCCGCCTGCCGGCGAGAGAGCTGGTAATGGGGGCTGGGGGAGGGACTTTCAGTGTAACTGGAGTATGATCATTTCCAGCCTCAGGTCCTGGCTTATGGCTGCCAGGCTGGCCAGCCCGGCCCTGAGACAGAAGCCCCGTGGGGATGGGACTTTGCTTGCCTCGCCTCCTTCCGTCCAGACGTGTCTGTCCACTGAGGGACTGAAGGCATCAGAGGACGCGGCTGGGCCACCTGGAGCCGCCCCCCGTCCCGTCCACGCCTGGACGCCCGTGCTGGCCGCTGACCACCTAGTAAAGAGGCCGCGTCCACGGCAAGCAGCGTTTCAGCTGCTGCTGCTGTCTGGGGGGTCACACACACACACACACACACACACACACACTCACTCACACACACACACACACACACACACACACACACACACACACACACACACACACACACACACGCCAGCGGCTCCCTGGGGACGGCAGGACGCGCTGTGCCCCGAGGTCACTGAGACCGAGTGAGCTGTGCCTGCAGACGGGGCCGCACGGTGCAGCCTCCCCGTCCTGTTGGTTCTTTTCAGGCAAAGACGTTTGGAAGGAAAGCTGCCTGGGAAGCCCATCCCCCAGGACGCCTGCGCGGAACCAGAGGCCAGCCGGACTCCACTGTGGGAGGTGGTCAGCCGGCCTCCCACGGCCTCGGCTGGGGCCGCTGCTGGCTCAGACCAGAGCGGGAGACACGCGGCCCCAGAAGAGCAGGCCCATCCCCGGCCGACCCCTCAGGGTGCACCGGCCTGTGCTGGGCCGCCCTGCTTGCAGGCCCCAAGTCCTTCATTGCCTACAAACCCCAGGGAGCTGCTGCAGGGCGCAGTACCTGCCCAGGGGCCCCAGGGCCTCCGGGACCTCCTGCCGTAGCCCCGCATCTCCCTCCCCACCTGGCCTGGACCTCCAGCCCCACCTCGGGCTCTGTGTTTGGGTCCCGGCCTCCCCCTCCCTCCACCCGCTTCCTCCAGGCCCCACGGAACAAGGGCAGTGACGGGACCCCGCGAGGGTGTTGTTAGGGCTGTCTGCGCTCACAATGGCCCAGCCTGTTGATTGGCAGCTACTTACACTCAGCCTCCCACTGAGCTATTGGCGAGCGTGCTTGTTCTGTGCAATTTTAAGCTGCTCCTGGCCTGAATATTAATATGTGAGGTCCAGTACATGGAGAAAAATAATGGTATTTAAACCCCCTTGCTGTCAGATCTGTGCACAGTGAGGAGATTCTGAAGTCCCGGAAAGGCCTTAGTGAAGGTGAGCTGAGGCGGGGAGGTGAAGGCTGGGGATTCCTCTGTGTGTGTCCGTATCTCTTCACAGGCTCGTCCTAGGCCCTGTCTCAATGAAGACGCTGGAAGGGACTCCACTCGCATTCACATAAAGCGTGATTGTTGTTTAGCCTTTTCTCTTTCTACCCTAAGTGCATTCAGACAGCTTGTAAAAACTTGTCACGGGAGGGATGGCTGGAACCAATTATACATAGCGGGTCATTCTGCACGTCTTTGAGTGTGAAACAACTCTTGCTTTTAATATCATCTCGGTGTGTGATTTTTTGAAGGCAAATGGTCCGGGATGTAAGAAAGCGTGATTTTTTTTTCTCATTTAAAAAGATTAGGTCTCATCGTTCCATCTGCAAAATCAACAGGTTTAAACTTCTGAAAGACCAGCATGGGTGGTCAGGGTTGGAACGTGGGCTGGACTCTGTGAAGGCCACCCACGGCCCCAGAGCGGGGCGGTGTGTCAGGACACACGGGGTCTGTCTGCCCAGCCTAGCCCTCCTCAAGCCCACCTGTCATCTACCCTCAGGGGTGGGCCCTGCAGCCCACTCACCAAGTTCCTCCGATTCGCCTCCGTCACGTCGGGTGGAGCCTGTCCCCCTAACCTCCCCATGGGTGTCACCCTCGCCTGTTGGCCGAGGGTGCGGGCCAGCTTTCTGCCAAGTTCATCTTTCTATGTTGCTGTCTGTCCACCTGGGACGGAAGCCGCCCTGCACAGCCCAGGCTCAGGGAGGAGAGGGTGAAACAGCCGCGTAAATTCCACAAATTGTTTCGCATTCCTTTGCATGGGAGACGTGTCTCTCCGCCCTCGTCTAATGACATATTCAATTATTTATTTACATCACCTGCTGTGATCGCATCCTTCTTAAAGAACTACCGCTCATGACTAACGCTTATGAGGTACACACCACTTGCTCTGAAATGATCTCTCATTGGCTAAAAACAAGCAGGAGTCTAGGGAATGATCCTTAATATATTAACACATTGACGTCCATAAGTACCTTCTAGAAAGAAATGTGTGCATTTAAAGCCACATATCCATAATCTCATTTTATGGTGCTCATTAATTTATTCACACACACACCACAAAACTAGTCTTAGGGATAGTTTCTTGATATTTACCTGTCTCTCTGACACATAGTTTAATCACTCATGTTGGGAGTTTACAGGGACAATTAGGGAGCCCAGGGACTCCCCAATTGTGTGAATTATGTGTGTGAATTAAAGACAGATCTGCCGAACACAATACCATTCTATGTGTTTGGCAATCCATTTGTCCCACCTATCTTCAGGAGTTTTCAGTGCTGGGAATGAGGTGGGAGACCGACCGACAGGGATGTCTCCCTGGGAGCCCCACCACGGTCCAGGCGGGCCGGCAGCCAGGCCTGCGGGTCAGTCGCCCCGTCCTGCCGGACTCTGTGCTTCCCCAGGGACTGTCGCCCACCAGGCTCCTCCGTCCGTGGGATTTCCCAGGCAAGAGGACTGGAGAGGATGGCCGTTTCCTCCTCCAGGGGATCTTCCCAACCCAGGGGCTGAACCCGCGCCTTCTGCTTTTCCTGCACTGGAAGGTGGATTCTTCACCACTGTGAAACCAGGCACCCTTGAGTAAAGAAGGAGAAAAGGCCACTGCCCCCAAGAACAGTAACGAGCCGGTGCTGTGGGTGGGACTTCAGTGCGGACGCAGGCCCGGGGCACTTTCTGAGATGTGTGGCCGGCACGTACTCTTCAAAGTCACTTCACTCTTGAACCACAGTGGCAGGTATCAATATGTAATTTCCTCACGACGGCCACTGTGTCTTCGCACGTAATTTGTAGGTTGAAATAGAGGACAGATGCTGCAGGTATTCCCGGTTGCATGTAATTAGCAGCTCTTAGAAATTTACAGGCCTGCTCACCACCTGTAACAGCGTATCACAGCCCCTCCTTCAACAGCCCAGGGTAGGAGGGACAATTAGGGAGCCTGGGGACCACAGTCAGCTTCACCCCAGAGAGGGGTGTTTCAGGGTAAGAGGTGGCAAGAGCAGGTCTGAAGCTCTGAACTCATACGCGGTTAAGCGCTGAGGAGTAGGAATGTGCATTCCAGGGCTGCGCTTCCACCGCGGCAGAACTCACGGGGACAAAGGCTGGCTTCTTGGGGATCCACCCCTTCAGGCGCCTTCTGGGAAGCGTTTCAGTCCAACATCAGGCGTCTGGCCGCTGGGGCTGCGGTGGGACCCGCGCCCCTACGTGTTATGACTGAAGCGCTGACTCTGATGCTACTATGACGGGGAAGGACATTTCCTGGCTGAGGCCCCTCTCAACCCCTAACAGGGAAGCACGTTTAAAGCCCAGCTTCACCCATCTCCCAGTCCAGCTGATCGGTGCCCAACGTGAGGCTCTTCGTGTGTGGAACCCACCGTCAGCCAGCATGGGCAGCTGGGTCAGCACGCGTTAGTCCTGCCTCATTTCCAGGCTGAACCCCCAGAACTCCACGTTCTGGAGGCCCCAGGGTGGATGGGGAGTGACCTTCCCTCTCTAGAGCTTAGAGTCTAGCAAGGAACACAGACATGGCCCAAAGCTTCGCATTCATCACATCCCCAAGTCCACCCACCCCTCCAGAAAGTGTGAGCAGACCGTGGGCTGGGGTCCCGCAGGGCCGGCAGCCAGCACAGGAAAGTTTGCCCTGAAGCAGTGACGCGGGTGGGAGCCCCAAGAGAGCTAGAAGATTCCAGGAAGGAGAACTGCCTAAGGAGGCTGTCGAGAAGCGTCCAGGGCGGTGGAAGGAAGGAGAAGGTCAGCACGACGTGACAGGGCTCCCTACGCTGGTGTGACGCTGACGCAGGGGGCTCCCCGGGCCCGCAGACTCCAGCTCCCACACCGCCGCGCCCCCAGCCGGCTCCTGCTCCTCCAGGCCGAGCGGGCGCCCCCTGCCCTCTGCGCTGTCCCCTGCAGACACCCCGGGCTCACTCCCTCCCCGCCCGTCCCTGTTCAAACACCTCCCAGCGGGACCCGGGGCACCCTGCTTGGCCCGATCACTGCAGCCTGGGCCCCTGTTCCCGAAGGACTTTTCTAACAGATTTCTGGTTTTCTCAGTTTTCGTTTCACGTCTGACTTCCCCTTGGAAGCTCATCTCCGTGAGGCAGGCATTTCTGTGACTCTTCACAGACGTCGCCCTAGAGGCCAGGACAGCGTGTGGTTCTCCACTAACACTGCAGACAGGGCGGCGGAGGCCGGCCGGGGGCCTGTGGCGGGACAGTGACCCGGCGGCAGCGGCCGAGGGACTGTCCACTGCGGCGGGGCTGTGAGGGGCTCAGGGATTCCAGGGGCAGAGCTGGCTTCCGGTCCTGAAGGTGGAATGACTTCCTCCCTGGGAGCCGTGTGGATTCCCTAGGTCAGGCTCACGTGAACCACCCACCGCGCAGCGCAGCACACATGGCCCCAGGGAGGTGAGCGGCCTGAAAGCGGGAACGCTGGCAGGAGGCAGGTGGCCAGAGTCTACTGATAGAAGTGCGTGTGTATGCGGGTGCGTGTGTGTGTGTGTGCGCGCGCGCGCGTGTGCGTGTGTGTGCGTGTGTGTGTGTGCGTGCGCGTGTGCGTGTGTGTGCGTGCATGTGTGTGTGTGTGTGTGTGTGTGTGTGGTCTTAGGGGAAACTGTTCTGAACCGCAGGGAAAACTAAGAAGGAAACACTCCCGCTGGAAAACTCTGCCTGCCTGCAGGACGAGGGTCAAACTTCCCCTCATGCAGTGGTCGAGATGCCTATACCCTGCGGGGCTCCAAGTACGGTCTGCAGAGGCCTGGGGTCTCCCAGAGCTGACAGAGTGTCCACAAAATCGGACCTGTTTGCACAAGTCAGGGCCCGCCTCCCGGCTGGCGCTCAGTGGTCCGCCCTGGCCCAGGGGCCTGCCCTTACGCGAGGGGGCCCGCCCCGGGCCACGCAGTTCTCTAACTGGTCCTGACGCTGCACTGAGTCAAGGGCTGGAGTCCTCATTCAGCACGGGGGTCCCTTGCCCTCCCTGTGGGGCTCACCTTGTAATGGAGCAGGGGAGGCCCGGGATGAGATGCGCTTACGTCATAAGGAAAACGGGATGTGATGGATATGAAACAGCACGTGTGTGCTGAGGAAGGTGCCCAGCCTGCTGCAAGCCACGGGAAAGGCAGATGATGCCCGGTGCCCTCCTCACGTCCCTGGTTCCGCTGGCAGCAGGTGAACCTGCGGGGCATCGGCACTCCAGAGCGACCTCGCCTCCCTGGGGACCTCGCCCGTGCAGGGAAGAAAGCCAGGTCCTCTCAAGAGTGTTCTGGACAGAGCAGTAAAGAGGGTGCATTTTACTAACTCTTGACCCTTCTCCCACGTCTTCTCAGTGCCTGCGTGACAAAGCTGGGGTAGGCATGAAGCCCCTCTGAAGGGCCACGTTTGTCTCAGGGGAAAACTCAGTTTGCAACCCGAACCACCCCCTTTTCTTGGTAGAGCCTCATTTTTGCCCGAAGGGGTGTTTAATGGGAAAACACCACTTCTGCAGATGTGGGCATTAGGCAGACATTTTCTCAAAACATCACTTCAAAGAAAATAACCGACAGCATTTATTGTCAATAAGAAAAACTGAATGTTCAAGTGAAAATTAGAAAATTTTGAAAACTGATACCCGCCACTGAGAGGCTGAGATGTTCCGGTACTTGAAGACTTTTCCGCTGAGACTTGTGTTGGGTTTCAAAAATATTGTCTAGTAAAATGTGCCAGCCTTTGGAAGATCTGGATACCTCCAGGGCATCAATAATTCCAAACAGTGGCACTCGAGATACAATGTCTTGGGTTCAGAGGGCAAAACACACCAACAGATGTTACAGTAATAGAGTAAGAGTTTATTGATACGGCTTCAGATTTCATAACTAAGCACGGCTGAGTCTTGGTGGAGCCGTGGAGCACACCCGCAGTTCTCTGAAAAGCTATTCAGACACTCCTCGCTTCCCCAGTAACACATCTGCATGAGGCTGAATTTCCTCCACATGATTCAGCCAAACGGCACACAGCAGCAGCCTGAGTACAGAAAGACGAGAACCCAGCTGTCCTCTTCAGCCGAGACTCCGGAGAGGTTTGCAAAATGTAGACCAGTGCTACTCTTCCCACTGATTATTTTTGGGAAAATATCCCATTTTCATAAAAATGCTGTTTCTATGAATGTGCCTTGGGTTTACTGTGTGTGTGTTTCAGTTGTGTCCGGCTTTAAGCCACCCCATGGACTACAGCCCACCAGGCTCCTTTGTTCATGAGATTCTCCAGACAAAAGTACTGGAGAGGGTGTCATTTCCTTCTCCAGGGGATCTTCCCGACCCGGGGATCAAACTTGCGTCTCTCACGTCTCCTTCACTGGCAGGTGTGTTCGTTGCCACTAGCGAAGGATTTATTGTAATTATTGTAAAATGGATTAAAGTAATTAATTAATGCAAAAGTGAAGTCGCTCAGTCATGTCCGACTCTTTGCCACCCCACAGACTGTAGCCCACGAGGCTCCTCCGTCCATGAGATTTTCCAGGCAAGAGTACTGGAGTGAGTTGTCATGTCCTTCTCCAGGGGATCTTCCCGACCCAGGGATTGAACCCAGGCCTCCCGTATTGCTGGCAGTTACCTGGCTTTGCCACCTGAGCCACCAGGAAAGCCTAATGAAAGCAAATGCATCCCTATTTTAATTTCTAGCGTGGTAAACATCAGTAGATACAATCCACAGACACAAGCACTCTTTGTGTTTTCCAGCGATTGGTACAAAGGGATTTGGGGTCAAGGGTGTGAAAACAGATGATGCAATCTACACAGAGCGGGTGGGAGGGAGAGTGTCATCGAGGCAGGCCGAGGAGCTCCTGTCACAGACTGAACTGTGTCCCCAGAAGAGACGCCTGTGTCTGACTCTGAGTGCCTGTGGCCATCACCTTGTTGGGAGGTGGGGCCGCTGCAGAGCTAGCTGGGGCTGGTGCTGCTATGGAAAGGGGGAGTGTGGGCCCAGAGATGGACACTCAGAGAAGGAAGACGGTTGAGGACAGCAGAAGATGACCATGTGGCCATCACGGAGCCGGAGGGGGACAGGAAGGAGGACATCCCCCCTTGACTCTGGACTCTGGCCTCGGGGCTGTGAGACCGTCAGCTTCTGCCATGTGAAGCTGCCAGGAGTGTGGCGCCGCATCCTGGCTGGCTGGGGACACTCCACCACCGCATGTCCATGCCCTGAGCTGGACCAGCGTGAGTGATCGCACCCGCCTTCCAGGAGCCACGGAGAAGTGGCCTCCCATCATCTAACACGACAGGGACAGGAGATGCAGAGGAGCCGGGGCCCGAAGCCCCAGCCTGTCCTGTCTCCCTGGGCTGACTCCAGGGATGACGGCCGTTCCTCTTCCCCAAACCCACTCCTGCGACGCCTCCCGCGTTCACTCACATTGTTGTTGCCGGAAGAACACGCCACATGCGGAGGCAGCATTTACCCTTTAGTGGATGTGATCATACACAAGAAGTCATTAATTACATCGGCCAAGTACCTAACGGGAAAGTTAATAGTTACTGTTTTGACTGCCGAAACTTGTCAGCACTTCCAGCCATCGGTTTTATCAACACACTCAGGATGGGATTCAAGCGACACCCAGTCTCTGCTCTGCAGCAGAGGGTACTGGCCAGGGTGCGAGGGGAGTGGTAACATTCCTGCCCAGAGATGCGTGAACCCGGGAGAGACACAGACAAGGTGCCCTGGGGGGCTCAGTGGACTCGGGGTCCCCTCCGAGAGAAGTGGGCAGAGGAGGAGACTTCGGCCGGGCCAGAGGCAGGTTTGAAGGCTGCCCGGGAACCAGCGGAAGCATGGAGGGGGTTCTCCCCCCATGCTCGCCCAGGGAAGGGGCCTCCCACTGAGGTCTGAGCACCCCTCTTGTGGTTGCTCTGTTTCATCTTTGGGGGAGACTGTGGTCTCTCCTCCTAAATTCCACTCCCCAGGATCAGGAACCCAGACTTTGTTTTTTCTTTCTTTTCCCTGAGATAGTCTACCTTCCAGAAAGATTCTGAAAAAAAAATATCTTTCAAATTAATGCATTAATGATTTTTCTCAGGGGTAGATAAATTTGACTTTTAACAGGGGCAAGAACCTTGTGTAACAGAAGCCAAACGCGCAGCTCCCTGGGGACCAGGGGACCTGGGGACCAGGTCTGGGTAGTCAGGGAGCAGCGGGAGGGGTCACTGTTTGTGAAAGGGGCCCTGACGTCCCAGCCGCCCCGCAGTGGACACTGCTGGACGGAGCCCGACTCTGCGCAGCGCGGTGTCCGCCGCCTCCGCCTGTCTTCAGCACACTTCCTAGGAAACTCTGCTTTCCCCTTCTGTTCTCCACCTTTGAGCCTAAAGTAGGAAGCGCCTGAGCCGGGCTCTGTGGCCGCGCGGGTCGGGAGGCTGCCCCTGAGAGCAGAGCCGCAGGGCCTGTCTGCCGGCCGGGCGGGGTCGCGGCTCTCCGCCGGCCTCCCGAGTCCAGGGCTCACACGCGACCGAGGCGCGCGAGGAGCAGCGGCGGGCAGCAGGCGCGACGACCTGCGCGCGGCGGAGCGCGAGGCTCCCTTTCCGCGTCAAACCCCGCGAACCGACTAGGACCCCGGCAGGTGCGCCTCTTTGCAGCCGTGACCGTCTTCAGATGCCTCGGCTGGGAGGCTGCTCTCAGGGGACGTCCGACAGGTCACCCGGGCCCCGGTGCCGGTCGGGGCTCCAGGGTCCCGGCCCCGGCAGCGCCGCCCCGCGTCCACACGGCTCAGCAGGGAGCCGTCCCCGCCCGGGCCCCTGCAGGGGGTGTCCTGACCGTTTTACCGGCAGAACTCGCGGCTGGTGTTGAAGGGGCGCGGCGGGGATTGTAAGAGACTGATGGAATGGAGAAGCCAGCGAAGAGAGGCCTCTTCCCTGGTGACTGGTGTTAAGTGCACCAAGTCAGGCCGTCCTTAGTGGGAACTGAGCCACGCGCGCCGCAGACCGAGTATCTCCTTCCCCTCAGTGAGCTTGCGGGAGCTTCCTCCATCTCCGTTACACAGAGGGCACGGTGGGTTCTCACCTCTCCTCATTGCACCGCTTTCAGCCAGCAGCAGTCTCTAATGTCTGAGCTGAAAAGGGGCTTTTATAACCCACTGTCTAGCTTCAGACCTAGAAATCCCTTCCCTGGCCTCCTCACGGGGTGGTTCTGTTATGTGAGGTCAAGAGGAGTGACATCCTCTAAGTTTACCCTCTGACAGGGCTGTCCTCGGAGAACCGACCACAGCCTCCCCGTGCTGGAGGGGACACTGGGCTTTCTTTCTTGGACACTTCCTTCAGATGAAAGCCAGGGACTGAAGCCCAGTCTTCTCAGTCTGGACACGATGTTTTCCTTAGAACACAGTGCTAGCTTCTTCATTGAAGCTGGAATTCTTAGATGATCTGCCACTCGGAGCTGGAGACAGAGTCAGGGTTGGCTCTACATTTAGTGACATTTAGGCTCAGATCATGAACTCCTTATTACCAAATTCAGACTTAAATTGAAGAAACTAGGGAAAACGGCTAGACCATTCAGGTATGACCTAAATCAAATCCCTTATGATTGTACAGTGAAGTCAGTAATAAATTTAAGGGCCTAGATCTGATAGATAGAGTGCCTGATGAACTATGGAATGAGGTTTGTGACATTGTACAGGAGACAGGGATCAAGACCATTCCCATGGAAAAGAAATGCAAAAAAGCAAAATGGCTGTCTGGGGAGGCCTTACTAATAGCTGAGAAAAGAAGAGAATCGAAAAGCAAAGGAGAAAAGGAAAGATATAAGCATCTGAACGCAGAGTTCCAAAGAATAGCAAGAAGAGCTAAGAAAGGCTTCTTCAGCGATCAATGCAAAGAAATAGAGGAAAACAATAGAATGGGAAAGACTAGAGATCTCTTCAAGAAAATTAGAGATACCAAGGGAACATTTCATGCAAAGATGGGCTCAATAAAGGACAGAAATGGTATGGACCTAACAGAAGCAGAAGATATTAAGAAGAGGTGGCAAGAATACACAGAAGAACTGTACAAAAAAGATCTTCACGACCCAGATAATCATGATGGTGTGATCACTCACCTAGAGCCAGACATCCTGGAATGTGAAGTCAAGTGGGCCTTAGAAAGCATCACTACGAACAAAGCTAGTGGAGGTGATGGAATTCCAGTTGAGCTATTTCAAATCCTGAAAGATGATGCTGTGAAAGTGCTGCACTCAATATGCCAGCAAATTTGGAAAACTCAGCAGTGGCCACAGGACTGGAAAAGGTCAGTTTTCATTCCAATCCCAAAGAAAGGCAATGCCAAAGAATGCTCAAACTACCGCACAATTGCACTCATCTCACATGCTAGTAAAGTAATGCTCAAAATTCTCCAAGCCAGGCTTCAGCAATACGTGAACCGTGAACTTCCTGATGTTCAAGCTGGTTTTAGAAAAGGCAGAGGAACCAGAGATCAAATTGCCAACATCCGCTGGATCATGGAAAAAGCAAGAGAGTTCCAGAAAAACATCTATTTCTGCTTTATTGACTATGCCAAAGCCTTTGACTGTGTGGATCACAATAAACTGTGGAAAATTCTGAAAGAGATGGGAATACCAGACCACCTGACCTGCCTCTTGAGAAATCTGTATGCAGGTCAGGAAGCAACAGTTAGAACTGGACATGGAACAACAGACTGGTTCCAAATAGGAAAAGGAGTACGTCAAGGCTGTATATTGTCACCCTGCTTATTTAACTTATATGCAGAGTACATCATGAGAAATGCTGGACTGGAAGAAACACAGGCTGGAATCAAGATTGCCGGGAGAAATATCAGTAACCTCAGATATGCAGATGACACCACCCTTATGGCAGAAAGTGAAGAGGAGCTAAAAAGCCTCTTGATGAAAGTGAAAGAGGAGAGTGAAAAATTTGGCTTAAAGCTCAACATTCAGAAAACGAAGATCATGGCATCTGGTCCCATCACTTCATGAAATAGACGGGGAAACAGTGGAAACAGTGTCAGACTTTATTTTTGGGGGCTCCAAAATCACTGCAGATGGCGACTGCAGCCATGAAATTAAAAGACGCTTACTCCTTGGAAGAAATGTTATGACCAACCTAGATAGTATATTCAAAAGCAGAGACATTACTTTGCTGACTAAGGTCTGTCTAGTCAAGGCTATGGTTTTTCCAGTGGTCATGTATGGATGTGAGAGTTGGACTGTGAAGAAGGCTGAGTGCCGAAGAATTGACGCTTTTGAACTGTGGTGTTGGAGAAGACTCTTGAGAGTCCCTTGGACTGCAAGGAGATCCAACCAGTCCATTCTGAAGGAGATCAGCCCTGGGATTTCTTTGGAAGGACTGATGCTAAAGCTGAAGCTCCAGTACTTTGGCCACCTCATGCGAAGAGTTGTCTCAT
Source organism: Connochaetes taurinus (assembly GCA_006408615.1). Lineage (NCBI taxonomy): Eukaryota > Metazoa > Chordata > Mammalia > Artiodactyla > Bovidae > Connochaetes > Connochaetes taurinus. Next base: position 84,455 of record SJXO01004214.1, on the reverse strand, counting down.
TGGAAAAGACTCTGATGCTGGGAGGGGTTGGGGGCAGGAGGAGAAGGGGACAACAGAGGATGAGATGGCTGGATGGCATCACCGACTCGATGGATGTGAGTCTGAGTGACCTCCTGGAGATGGTGATGGACAGGGAGGCCCGGCGTGCTGCGATTCATGGGGTCGCAAAGAGTTGGACACGACTGAGCGACTGAACTGAACAGTGACTTCATCCTCGGTCGAGGAGAACGTTTGTGGCAGGTGTGAAAAGGAGACTGTTGTGCTGGGTCTTTGGGGGCCACTGAGGTGAGCAGGCGGCGTCAGCCAAGCTGCTGGCCATCTGCGTGGATGGCTTCCCCATGGATGAGCCAGGGACCAGAGACTGGATTCAAGGTGACACCCACTGTACTCTGATCATGATTTTGCACCAGCTGATGGACTGCCTGTGTGTCTGAAGGAGTGGGCAGAGGCCTCTCCAGCCCTTGCAATGCCTCTTAGTACTGAGGTCAGTGCTGAAACTGAAAAATCAAAATAGACAGGGAATTAGAACTTGTCCCACGGATTTATTTTCTCAGCAACTTGTGTGTAAAAACAATGATGACGTCACCATTTGGAATCTGAGTTAAAATCCAAATTCAAGGTTATCACCAGCCAACAAAGGTACACGTACATTCAAAGCTATAGTCTTTCCAGTAGTCATGTAGAGATGTGAGAGTTGGATCATAAAGAAGGCTGAGTGCCAGAGAATTGATGCTTTTGAACTGTGGTGTTGGAGAAGAGTCTTGAGAGTCCCTTGGACTGCAAGGAGATCCAACCAGTTCATCCTAAAAGAGATCAGTCCTGAATATTCACTGGAAGGACTGACGCTGAAGCTGACGCTCTAATACTTTGGCCACCTGATGCAAATAGCCGACTCACTGGAAAAGACCCTGATGCTAGGAAAGAGTGAGGGCAGGAGGAGAAGGGGGCGACAGAGGACAAGATGATTGGATGGCATCACTGACTCAATGGACATGAGTTTGGGCAAGCTCCGGGAATTGGTGACGGACAGGAAAGCCTGATGTGCATTCCATGGAGTCACAGATGGCACAGCAACACCACCAGCAGCCAGAGTGGGTGGCTGCCTTTTCCCTTAGTCTGTGGATGTCAGGTAAAGCTGTCGCGCTAGTGATGGCTGACTTTTTCAATGAGCAGCTTGGGTTCAGCTCATGTTCTCTAAGTTGAAAAGCTTGTGTTCCTTTACATTTGGCCCCCAAATGGGAGACTAGTTAATCCGTGATGTGAAGTACACCTTGTCCCATAAAATAAGACACATTTTTCCTAATACTTTCAAATATAATCTGATAATCTGGTAAGTTCTTCCTCCAATGACAAATCTGACTTCAGTTGGTATTAAAGGAAATGAAACAGGAATGTTTGGGGGCTGTGTTAGGATAGACTATTATGGATTCTCAGACTGAAGCTGTGGTCCTGCCTAACTTTCTCTCCTGAGCTGGGGTGTCGTCAGAGGTTTCAACCTAGACGCCTTCCTTCGCTAGAGACAGAAAATAAACACCATCATCTCATTCTAACCAGGGTTTTACTGGATGGAGGAGGGTGACATGCAAAAATAATTGGAAGGCTACTCCTTGGCCTGCCCAAATGAATGTTCCATGGAGGAGGATGTTTAATATGCATCAATTAGGCAATTCCATTCTCTCTGAAATTGGAGGCTTTCAAACTGCTGGAAGCAGCATGAGCAAATGCTGGAATGCGGCAAAATGCTGTGGGCAGGAAGGAAATGTGCAGGAAAGAAGGATCGCGGCCTTTGCATCGGAGGCTCCTGCAATGCGCAAGTGAGGAGGGAGAGCGAGTTACAGGGGATCCAGATATGAGATGGGAGTGTGGGGCTGGGCCGCGCTGTTCGCGGTTCCTGGGAGCTTATGGGATGGACGTGTGTGGCTGGAGGGCTGAGTGGCACGAGGAGCAACCAGAGGACAGGCTGCTGTGGGGACCGCACCCTGGCACGTCGTGGCCCGTACAGCTGTATGTGAGGAGCTTCTGGACGTAAGAAGCATCCAGGGGAACAGTAAGAAATGCGGGGGAAAACCGTGGAGGACAAGATGAAAAGGAGGCTATGCGGGGGCCTAGAGCGGAAAAGGGAAGAGGTGGGCAAACATGGAGACGCGGAGAGGCGTGAGTTCACAGGTACAGGCGCCACGTGGGGAGGACAGGCACGTAAACCCGCGAGCCGGGAGGGGGTGCTTCCGTGTGCCTGCTCCAGGGCTAACGGAGACCGGGCTGATGAGCTGGGCTGCCCTTCAGGATGGGGGGACGCGGAGGTCGCATCGGGAGCCCGGGACGTCGGCTCATTAGGGGGCGGGTCGGCCCGCGCTCCCCGGGAGGGATCACGGCCGTCGTTGGGCCGACACCAGCTGCCCCCTGGGGCAGAGCCCTGGTCCCCTCCCTGTGCAGAGACCAGCTCGGGGCTCGCGAGCCCCGACTCTCCCCAGGAACACTCGGGACCCTCACGCCGGCCGTGAACGGGTTAGTGTCCGACCGCAGGCGCGGCCTCCCGTCCACGAGCTCCCCGGAAACGTCCCTCTTAAACGCGGGGTAGACGCCCCTGGACGCGCACGAGGGCGGCGCTTCGCCACCAGGTGAGGCGGCTTCCGCGGAGACTCAGAGCAGGCATCGCGACGGAAGGCGGGTGCCAGGCGGTCGCGTGCCCGGGGGAGGCTCAGCGCCCTGACTCCCCTCCTGCCGGGCTCCTCCACGGGGCTGCGCCCCACGAGCTGGCTCAGCGTTCCGGAAGCTTCTGCCCTGTGCCCCTGCCTGCCAGCCAGTGCGTCTGTGCAGCCACGGGAGAGAGAGCCGCAGACCCTGAGGGCCCTCCGTGGGATTTGGGGAGTGAATCCCCAGCCGCGCAGGCTGGCTCCGGGGCTGCCCCCTCGCAAAGCGACCACTTCGGGGCGGCCCTCCCGAGCGTGTCCTCGGCCACCAAGCGGTGCGCTCGCGGCTCCCGAGGGCCCGCGGAAGGCTGCGTCGGCAGGCACGCGGGGGCTTCCCCCGGGCGGAGGCGGCGGCCGTCTTCTCCCGCATCCTCCGCAGCCAGCCGTGGAGTCCAGGGCCTGGGCTGGGCGGCATGTCCTCACTCAGCACCCCCACCGGCCCGGGTGCTCCGCTCGGGGCCTTCTTGCCCCCCGGCTGTTTGGACAGTGTCAGCAGGCCCAGCAGCCTCGGGACCCCTGCCCCATCCATCCTGAAGTGCAGCCCCCACGGGACCCTGGAGAGGACCGGGTGCCACGGCTCGAGCCGGGAAAGGGCAGGGTCACCCCAGAAACCTCAGAGCCAGCCGCCCCTGCTTGGTCCTCGCCCTTCCACCCGCGCTCAGCCTGGAGACCTCGCAGGGCCCGGCCCAGGGGCCGCGGCCGCAGGAGCCTGGAGTCCCTTTGTTCCTGCTGCCCTGAAGGCGTGCTGGGAAAACTCCAGCGACCCCCCAGGGGCTTTCTCCGCTCCTCTCGTTCTGCCGAAACGTGACACTCAAAGCAGAGACGGAGCGGGGACCACAGGAGCTGTCACCGCTGTCAACCAGGGTGCGACAGCTCCATCTTCCTAAATTGCCGCTAATCTGCCGGGAGCTCGCCATCCACAGCCTGCATTGCGCTGTTTGCTCACATTCGGTGAACGCTTGAAATTTCCCTTTCCGAGGTGTCACTGTTTGCCATTTAGCGGGTAAGGAGAGCTGTGAGAGCTGCTTCAAGCACACGGATCTGGGAAGCTGGGAAAAGCTGATTAGCTATTCAGGGAGAATAATCTTATTGAGAGTCGTAAGAGCTGTATAAAGAATGCTCTTCCCTTCCCGGGAACAATCTTCTAATTATGTTGTCAAGCTTGCGTTGAGTTCTTTCCCTGTGCCATTAAGAAACCGTTTTCTATGTTAAGAAAGAGATTTCCAGATTGTGATGCTGTTTGCTGTTTTTTTTTTTTTGTTTAAAGAATCTGTATGTATTAAACCAAACATTAAAAAATGATTCATGTGCAGCCTAATTACTGGAGACGAGGTTTGGGGACATGGGTAGGAGGTGAGAGGAGGGGTGGTGGGACCAGGGGCCAGGGGTTTGGATCCCAGTCGATGTGAGGAGGATCTTCCCCAGCATCAGGGTCTTTCCCAAGGAGTCAGTTCTTCCCATCAGGTGGCCAAGGTATTGGAGCTTCAGCTTTAGCATCAGTCCTTCCAGTGAATATTCAGGACTGATCTCCTTTATGATGGACTGGTTGGATCTCCTTGCACTCTAAGAGACTCTCAAGAGCCTTCTCCAACACCACAGTTCAAAAGCATTAATCCTTCGGCATTCAGCTTTCTTTATAGTCCAACTCTCAGATCCATATATGACCACTGAAAAAGCCATAGCTTTGACTAAATGGACCTTTGTTAGCAAAGTAATGTCTCTGCTTTTTAATATGCTACCTAGGTTGGTCATAGTTTTTCTTCCAAGGAGCAAGCATCTTTTAATTTCATGGCTGCAGTCACCATCTGCAGTGATTTTGGAGCCCAAGAAAATAAAGTCTCTCAATTTCCATTGTTTCCCCATCTATTTGCCATGAAGTGATGGGACCAGATGCCATGATCTTAGTTTTCTGAATGTTGAGTTTTAAGCCAACTTTTTCATTCTCCTCTTTCACTTTCGTCAAGAGGCTCTTTAGTTCCTCTTGGCTTTCTGCCATAAGGGTGGCGTCACATGCATATCTGAGGTTAGTGATATTTCTCCTGGAAATCTTGATTCCAGCTTGTGCTTCATCCAGCCCAGCATTTCTCATGATGTATTCTGCATATAAGTTAAATAAGTAGGGTGACAATATACAGCCTTGAAGTACTCCTTTCCCAATTAGGAATCAGTCTGTTTTTCCATGTCCATTTCTAACTGTTGCTTTTTGACCTGCGTACAGATTTCTCATGAGGCAGGTAAGGTGTTCTGGGATTCCCATCTCTTTAAGACTTTTCCACAGTTGTGATCCATAAAGTCAAAGGCTTTGGCATAGTCAATAAAGCAGTAGATGTTTTTCTGGAACTCTCTTGCTTTTTTGATGATCCAACGGATGTTGGCAATTTGATCTCTGCTTCCTCTGCCTTATCTAAATCCAGCTTGAACATCTGGAAGTTCACAGTTCACGTACTGTTGAAGCCTGGCTTGGAGAATTTTGAGCATTACTTTGCTAGTGTGTGAGATGAGTGCCGTCGTGTGGTAGTTTGAACATTCTTTGGCATTGCCTTTCTTTAGCAATGTCTACTGTCTGCTACCTGCTAATTTAAATAATAAACAGCGTGGAGCTTTGTTTCAACCTCTGTGTGAACCAGGGCACAGAGAGTGGGTTTCAGAAGATTTTACTATAACAAAGCCCATCAGAGGAGTGAACATGGAAACCGACCCTGCATGCCCCTCACAGGAACAGCCTGCATTTCTGGGGCATCCTCACCGGTGGACCCACATTCACTCTTTGGGACCCTGCCTCCCTTTTTTCAATACAGTAGGGTTTGGGATTGATTCTGGCAAATCCTACAGTTAGACGGTTTGGAATTAGTATTTTGGGACCTGTGTTGCAACCCCTCCTGGTGTATTTATAAGAGCAGGAAGTGACTGAAGGCACTAATGCTGTCTTTGAACATACATATTTTGCACTAGTCAATACTTACAAAAGGCAAATTTCTTGAAGAGCAATTTGTGGGTAAAAAAGAGTATGAATTTTTGATAGGAAATTGCCAAATTTCTCTCCATAGAGTTTATCCCACTTTGGCAATTCAGGAGACCCTGGTTCGATTCCTGGGTCGGGAAGATCTGCTAGAGAAGGGATAGGCTACCCACTCCAGTATTCTTGGGCTTCCCTTGTGGCCCAGCTGGTAAAGAATCTGCCTGCAATGCGGGAGATATGAGTTTGATTCCTGGTTTGGGAAGATCTCCTGGAGAAGGGAACAGCTACCTACTCCAGTATTCTGGCCTGTAGAATTCCATGGACTGTATGGAATTGCAACCATAGGGTCACAAAGAGTCAGACACGACTGAGTGACTTTTACTTTCACGTTTGATCTTTGAAAACCTGAGAGGGAAACAGTGGTGTCTCACTATAGTTTTAATTCACATTTTTCTTTATATGAGGAAAGTTAGGAGTCTTATGTGCAAGAGGCATTTGTAATTCATTCTCTATGTTCTGTCTGCTCTATTTCTGCCATTAATTTTGCTAGATGGCTGGTCTTTTGCTTATTGACTTTAGAAGTTCTTTATCTACTAGACAAATTAGCACCTGATGATATGAGTTCAAATATTTTGATCCACTTAGTCATTTGTCTTTTGTCTTTTCTCTTTGTTCCTATTTCTTTTTATGATTCAAAACTTTTTTCAAAAATTTTTATGTAAGGTGAGGCAAAGATTTCTTAAGCATGACACCAAAAGCATGATCTATAAAGGAAAAAAATGATAAATTGAACATAATCAAAATTAAGAGCACCTGCTCTTCTAAGGATACTTTAGGACAATGAAAAGACAAGTCACCGACTGGGAGGAAACATTCACAAATCATGTATCTGATAAAGGACTTGCATCCAGAATATAGAAGAAACTTTTAGGACTCTAACAAAAAGACACGAACCCAGTTTAAAAAATGGGCAAAGATGTGAATAGACATTTCACCGAGGAAGAGACATGAATGGCCAGTGAGCGCACGAAAAGACTGCAGCACCATTAATCACGGCGAGAGGCGAACCAAAGCCACAGCGAGACCCCTCTTCTCCAAGGACATGGAAATGTTACGAGCTAAGCCACCTTGCAGAAACCTAAAGATAAGATGGTTCCCTTGGAGAAGTAGCAGAACAGTCACACCTTTTAAAAAATTGGTGCAGCGTAGTTGATTTACAATATTATATTATTCTCAGGTGTACAGCATGGTGATCCAGTATTTGTACAAATCATACTCCAGTAAAAGTTATTACAAGATAATGGCTATGATCCCCATGTCATAGAATATAACCTTGTTTCCTACCTATCGAGTACACAGTCATTTTTCTCTCTTAATCCCATACCCCTGATTGGACCCTCCCCACTTCCTTCTTCCAGAATCCTCCTGCAATGCAGGAGACCTGGGTTCAATCCCTGGATGGGGAAGATCCCTTGAAGAAGGGAAAGGCTACCCACTCCAGTATTCTGGCCTGGAGAATTTCATGGACTGTACAGTCCATGGGGTCACAAAGAGTCAGACACAACTGAGCGACTTTAACTAGGCCAAAGAGGAGGAAATGGCAACCCACTCTAGTTTTCTTGCCCGGAAAATCTCATGCACAGAGGATCCTGGCGAGGTACAGTCCACGGGGTGGCAAAGAGTCAGACACAACTGCGCCGCTCTCCCTTCCACGTCCTTCTTCCGCTTAGTAACCACTGGTTTGCTTTCTGTATCCGTGTTTTCTGTTTTGCACAGACAATTGTTTGTGTTATGTTTTGGATCCCACAGATAAGTGCTCGCACGGTGTTTGTCTCTGGTTTTGCTAAGCGTGTACTGTTCTCTCGGCCCGTCCATGTTGCTGCCGCAACACGCGTGCTTCGCATGGCTGGGTGTCTGTTCCGTTGCTTGGGAGCTCCACGTCCTCTTCATCCGTTCGTCTGCTGACGGGCACTCAGGCTGCTTTCGTGCCTTGGCGATTGTGAGCAGGGTGGCTGCAAACGCTGGGGTGCGTGTATCTCTGTTAGTGTCTCCGTTTTTCCCAAATGTATGCCAGTAGTGGAATTGGTGGATCACATGGTAACTCTATTTTTAGTTTTTTAAGTTTTTTTTCCTGTTCTCCATAGTGACTGCACCCACTCACATCCCCAGCGACAGTGTCGAGAAGCCCTTTCTCCATGCCCTCTCAGCACTTGCTCTTGTGGGCTTTTGATGGTGGCCATCCTGGCTGGTGTGAGGTGATCCCTCATTTTAACTTTGATTTGCGTCTCTTAATAGGAAGTGATCCTGAGCGTCCTTCCATGTGCCTGCTGGCCATCTGTATGTCTCCTTTGGAGAAATGTCTGTGCAGGTCTTCAGCCTATTGGGGGGTGGGTTGTTGGTTTAATCGCACATCAGGCTTGGTCTTAGGGCCCAGTCCTTTGCTTACTGACCCGGACGCCAAGCCCGTTACTCAACCTCTGAGTCTCAGCTGCTGCTCAGACCTCACACAGTTCTCTCCTCCTGGCAGGCAGCCTGCTGGGGCATACAGACACCCACCAGGGTCTGGGCGAGAGTGGCTGCTCTTCTGCTGCTGGGCACCAGGACACAGGAGCGCCAGGAAGCTGGCAGCCTCCTCCGGGCAGGGCCCCCTCCCGCCCCCTCCTCCTGCAATGCAGGAGACCTGGGTTCAATCCCTGGATGGGGAAGATCCCTTGAAGAAGGGAAAGGCTACCCACTCCAGTATTCTGGCCTGGAGAATTTCATGGACTGTACAGTCCATGGGGTCACAAAGAGTCAGACACAACTGAGCGACTTTAACTAGGCCAAAGAGGAGGAAATGGCAACCCACTCTAGTTTTCTTGCCCGGAAAATCTCATGCACAGAGGATCCTGGCGAGGTACAGTCCACGGGGTGGCAAAGAGTCAGACACAACTGCGCCGCTCTCCCTTCCACGTCCTTCTTCCGCTTAGTAACCACTGGTTTGCTTTCTGTATCCGTGTTTTCTGTTTTGCACAGACAATTGTTTGTGTTATGTTTTGGATCCCACAGATAAGTGCTCGCACGGTGTTTGTCTCTGGTTTTGCTAAGCGTGTACTGTTCTCTCGGCCCGTCCATGTTGCTGCCGCAACACGCGTGCTTCGCATGGCTGGGTGTCTGTTCCGTTGCTTGGGAGCTCCACGTCCTCTTCATCCGTTCGTCTGCTGACGGGCACTCAGGCTGCTTTCGTGCCTTGGCGATTGTGAGCAGGGTGGCTGCAAACGCTGGGGTGCGTGTATCTCTGTTAGTGTCTCCGTTTTTCCCAAATGTATGCCAGTAGTGGAATTGGTGGATCACATGGTAACTCTATTTTTAGTTTTTTAAGTTTTTTTTCCTGTTCTCCATAGTGACTGCACCCACTCACATCCCCAGCGACAGTGTCGAGAAGCCCTTTCTCCATGCCCTCTCAGCACTTGCTCTTGTGGGCTTTTGATGGTGGCCATCCTGGCTGGTGTGAGGTGATCCCTCATTTTAACTTTGATTTGCGTCTCTTAATAGGAAGTGATCCTGAGCGTCCTTCCATGTGCCTGCTGGCCATCTGTATGTCTCCTTTGGAGAAATGTCTGTGCAGGTCTTCAGCCTATTGGGGGGTGGGTTGTTGGTTTAATCGCACATCAGGCTTGGTCTTAGGGCCCAGTCCTTTGCTTACTGACCCGGACGCCAAGCCCGTTACTCAACCTCTGAGTCTCAGCTGCTGCTCAGACCTCACACAGTTCTCTCCTCCTGGCAGGCAGCCTGCTGGGGCATACAGACACCCACCAGGGTCTGGGCGAGAGTGGCTGCTCTTCTGCTGCTGGGCACCAGGACACAGGAGCGCCAGGAAGCTGGCAGCCTCCTCCGGGCAGGGCCCCCTCCCGCCCCCTCCCGAGGCTGTGCCCTGCTGTCCGGGTGTCCGGTCCACAGTGTCTGTTAGAAGCCGTGCGGCAGGGCTGGCGAGTGATGAAACTCACACCAGGCCCGATGGACAGGCCACAGGGCCTGTCCCCTGGGCCCTGACATCCTGTTTATTATGAAGGAGCAGCTGCCCACGGCTCCTAAGGCTCCCTGCCAAGCCGCAGCACAGAGCGGGTCTCAGCACCTCTGCGGGCCAGGCCTGCTCCCAGCTGTGCAGGTGAGGAAACGGGGCGTGGTGGAGTCGGGATTTGAACCCGCACGCTTGCCCTGCAGGGCTGACACCCTCGGACACTCCTCCCCACCATCACTGTTTGAAGCAGGGGGCATGAGGCCGAGGCTGCAGGGGGGCCACGGCTTCTGACCTGGGAGGTGGTTCCTGGGGCAGCCTCGGCAGGGCGCGGGCCGGCCTCGTTCACAAGCGCATCTCGGCCAGGCCCTCCTCCATGGGCAGACGCACTTCCCCGGGGTACGCTTGCCCACCAGCCGAGGTCACATAGAGACGAGGAACGGGGGGCGCGGGGTGGGGGCAGCTCTGCCCAGAACCAGCGCGGGGGAGACGGGTGGGCACTGCAGACAGGGACCCCAAGAGCCACGGCGAAGCTCCCAGAAGCGGCCTCCTGGGTGGAAAAGCCACAGGAAAGGGAGTGGAGAGGGCCCCGCCGCCGGCTTCCCCCCGCGGGGTGGCCGACCTTCCCGGGAGCCCTCGCCAGGCTCCATTCCAGTTCAGGTGGCGCTGGGCCACGCTGCTCACGGCGTCACCGCCTGGCCCAGGGCATTCCCCTGCACATGGGCCAGCCGGCTTTGCAGATCCCCGCCTCCTGCTGGAGGAGTCTCCATGAGCTCCAGCCGCCAGCGGCCCTCCACCCTCTCCCCCTGGGCCTCCCCCGGCCCCGGAATCACAGAGACTACCCTCGTCATCCCTGCCCCAGGAACCAGGCGGGAGTGCCGGCTCTGCTTGGCCCTGCGTCCTGCGTTTCCCCTCCTGGGTCCAGCATGAGAGACCCCGAGGGCGGTGGGTCTCCGCGGGCCTCCCAGAGCGGGGCTCAGAGAAGGGCCTGCAGTCACCCAGTGGGGAGACACCTGCTCACTGCCGGGGTGCGGGAGGCTGCGGTGTCCTGCCAGTGATGGACAGTGACGAGCCAGCCCTCCCGTGGGGAGGAGGGCAGCTGTGGGTGGGGGGTGCTTCCCCTGCCTGCCCGGGACTAAGGCCGCCGAGAGGAGGGACGCACCGGCTGTGGACAGAACACAGGCATCCTCGCCCAAGGGGCCGGGCACCGGGGTCTCCTCCTAGAGCAGTAGCCGGCTCCTGTGGCCGCATCTGCAGCGATCGCAGAGGGCACCCCACCCTTGAGTCTTCAAGGGCCCCGCCTGAGAAAGCACGTGAGAGCCGGGCTCGCCTGGCAGGGGGACCCTTCACTGGAGGCGGCAGATAATTGTCCGGAGGGACCACAGGATGCGGGCTGTCGCCTCCTGGCTGTCGCCTCCTGGCTGTCTGAACCTCACAGGCACTTTGTGGGCAGGCTCAGTGGCCTTAGGTGCTTGGGGTTCACCCACAAATGGGGGGGCGATTGTGCCAGAGAGCGTCCTGCTCCCACACGAGGGTTCCAGGACCGAGAGTGCATCCTTGTGGAGTAGTTCTGGAGGCCCTGTGTGCTGGGAGCCAGGGAGGGACACGCTGATGCCCAGAGGTGCAGACGCGCCCCAGGTGCCCTCCAGCCAGTGCCCCGGGCGCCCACGCTGCACCCGTGGCTGGCCGGTGCAGACGCGCGCCCCAGGGTGCCCTCCAGCCAGTGCCCCGGGCGCCCACGCTGCACCCGTGGCTGGCCGCAGCACTTCGTGTGGGTGAGTTTGCACCTCTTGTGCGAGAATGCCAGCTCCAAGGGGGCAGGGAGTTTTGTGGGCCCCCCTGGAGCCCCAAAGAGTCGCTGGTGTGTGCTGGGGGCTTAATCCAGAGGGTGGGATGAGCTCCAAGGAGAACACCCCCCTGCACCCTGCTCCGTCTCACACGGTTGGTGTTGTGCGTAAGGAGCAGCTGGGGCCGCCGGCCTGTCGGGCCATGTCTGGGCTCACATTCACGGACTGTGTCTCAGGTCTTCAGCATGCAATTAGAGTCAGAAGTGCCTTTTCACTGAGGTACCTAATGATTCATGCTGAGAATGTAATTAAAATATCGCGGTAGTTTAAAAATAATGCTCTATTAGGATAATACACCAAAATGGCTAATTCAGACTGAGTGCCTCCTGCTTTGATGACATGATGGGGAGCATAGTATATGAAATGCTTTCATCTAAAACGTGACAGTCTACACAAACACATCGCGATAACGTGCATCGGATTCTGGGTGGATGACATTTCAAACTCTCCGCGTGGTCCAGACACGGCCGAGGGCAGCGTCCGGAGTTCAGGCCGGTGTTTTGAAGTCCCGGCGTCCAGACGAGCAGAGGCTCCTGTAAATATCATCTCTGCTAGCTTACCCAAAGACGAGCTGGACACCCGCCCGGCGACCTTTAGCCTCTGTCCTTTTCAAGTTAACACGGGTTGGAATTCTGAAGCCTGAGCGAGGCTCAGAGGCTGTGCTGCTGGCTGGGGACGGGTCTCAGGGACCCTCCAGTGCAGGAACCTCACAGCCGCTGCTGAGGAAGGGGGATGGGGGTGTGCGGGGTGTGTTGATATCCAGGTCCCCTGTCCTTGGTCCCTCACTGAGCAGCCAGGGCAGCCCGGGGAACCAGGGTTCTGATTGCTTCTCTACTTCTTATGGGTCTTATTTATTTATTTATTGAAGTGTAGTTGATTTACAATGTGTTAATTTGTGCTAACTTTGCCGACTAAGGTCCGTCTAGTCAAGGCTATGGTTTTTCCTCTGGTCATGTATGGATGTGAGGGTTGGACTGTGAAGAAGGCTGAGCGCCGAAGAATTGATGCTTTTGAACTGTGGTGTTGGAGAAGACTCTTGAGAGTCCCTTGAACTACAGGGAGATCCAACCAGTCCATTCTGAAGGAGATCAACCCTGGGATTTCTTTGGAAGGAATGATGCTAAAGCTGAAGCTCCAGTACTTTGGCCACCTCATGTGAAGAGTTGACTCATTGGAAAAGACTCTGATGCTGGGAGGAATTTGGGGCAGGAGGAGAAGGGGACGATAGAGGATGAGATGGCTGGATGGCATCACTGACTCGATGGACGTGAGTCTGAGTGAACTCCGGGAGTTGATGATGGACAAGGAGGCCTGGCGTGCTGCAATTCATGGGGTCGCAAAGAGTCGGACACGACTGAGCGACTGAACTGAACTGAACTGAACTGAATTTCTGCTGTACAGCGAAGTTACTCGGATATACACATATATGCATTCTTTTTCAAAAAATTCTTTCCCATTATGATGTATCCCAGGATGTTGGATATGTTTCCCTGCATACAATTAGCACTGACTAGACTCCTGATGCAAAGAGCCAATTCATTGGAAAAGACCCTGATGCTGGGAAAGATTGAGGGCAGGAGGAGAAGAGGGCGAGAGGATGAGATGGTTGAATGGCATCGCCGACTCGATGGACATGAGTCTGAGCAGACTCCAGGAGTTGGTGCAGGACAGGGAGACCTGATGTGCTGCAGTCCACGGGGTAGCAAAGAGTCAGACAGGACTTGGCGGCTGAACAACAAGGAGGGTCCTGACGCTTACTGAGAGCTTCCCGTAACCAGCCTACAAACTCAGCTCCCTCAGACTCGCCCAGCGGCTGTGTGAAGGCACAGGTCGCTTAGCTGCGGGGGTCTCTGCTTCAGGGGTCCCCATCGCTCACGGGCTTCCCCGGTGATGCCTGAGCTTCCAGTCTGGCCACTGTGGAGCCACCAGCAACATGTCATACCAACAAATGCTCCCGGGGCTCAGGGTCGTCACGGTGACCCTTTGTGTTAACAAAAAATAAAACAAAATTAAATCCGAGGAAGTGCAAAAGGGACAGAGCAGGTAAGAGTTTGCTCTGCTGCACACAGTGTGATCACAGGCCGGTGAGCAGAGGGACTAACACGACCGAAACTGCCTCCCGGGCAGGAACCGCCACCTGCAACCTCTCGGGGCTGCCCAGCCGCGCACACAGAGCACCGCAGACCAGGAGGCTTAGTCCAGAAGTGGATCGACTCATGCAGTCCAGGAGCCGGGGTCCAAGGTCGGGGCCCGCAGGGCTGGCTCCTCATGAGGCTATGCCTGGCCCCCCAAAGAGCTGCTGCTGGGGGCAGCCTGGGCTTGTGGACGTGGCCCCTCAACCTCTGCCTCCATAGCAGCTCCCTCTGCGGGAGTCCACCTCAGCGTCTCTTCTCTGGATGCCACTGGTTGGCATGGGAGCCCCCTATCTACACCTGCCAACCTGCCCCAAGTGAGTCCCCTATGTACGAACGCGTTCTGCTCCCAGAGCACGCTCGTAAGTCCAACAAAGAGAGCCCAGGTACCCAACTGGCATCAGCTGTAGAGTACTTCACTGTAATACTTTTCACAGGAACAATGCAGAGAAACAAGCGCAAATAGAAAACGATTTCATCTTCCAGGACGGCACCTGGAAGGGCACAGTCGTCCAGGACAACAGCTGGCACACAGGCTGGCACCAGGTGGGTGGGCAGGGAGAGTGCCTGACGGCAGCGGGGAGAGGAGGTGCGGGGGGAGGGAGGGGGCAGAGCTGCAGGGGCGTCGCGACGGGAGGCGGAGGGCCGGCCGAGACGCCTCCTACCTGCCGCTGATGGAACGCACCGTCGCATGCCTGAAGTTTGCAAGTTGGAGGTCCTTACGTAGGGGGCTTACTGTATCTCCAAATAAGGTCACATCCCCGGGTTTGGGGCGGGGTTAGGACCCAGGACCTCTGAGCAGAGACACAGCTCATCACAGGGGACACGCCTGGTCACCAGTGCACAGCCACTGCCCGGCGGCCTCCTGGGAAGGCGTGCAGGGCCACTGGGCCAGGAAGAGCCCCTGCCCGCCCCCAGCTGCTCCCTGGTGCGTCCCACAGGCTGAGCGGCCTGAAGCCACAGCCGACGGCGCCTGGGCAGGTGGTCCCCTGGGTGGAGTGGTGCCAGGCCCGGGCCTGGCAGAGGCACAAGAGGCCCCCCAACTTCGGCCTTGGTCAGCCTCAGGCTGAGCGTGACAACACTTTCCCCCCAGGCGTGCCCCTGAGCAGGGCTGGGCATCCTCAGACATCGCCCCAGTCACGTCCCCCCGAGAGTCAGAGCTGGGCGCCCACCCCCTCCGCCGACCATGGCCGCTCCTGGCGCTTCAGGCAGGACGTGTGGGTGGACCTGAAAGTGATGGTCATTGGTCATGACACGCCACGGTGCAGACGCCTCGCGCGGGAAGGACGCAGCGGGCCGAGGGGTGGCCGTGGTGCCTCCCCGTCCACGCGACCGCCCTGCAGGCGCCTCCCTCCGCATTTCTTCTCCCTGAGGACTCAGGTCAGCCCCGCTGGCTTCCTCCTAAACACCACCCATTTACCCGGCAGCTCAGCGTTTCAGGAGACGCAAGAAGCGAGGTGACCTGAACATTTCTGCAAAGAGCCCGTGCCCAGGGCCGCCAGGCCATCAGTGGGCCCGCGTGGCAGCCTCTGCATTACATACGGCTCAGCTCAGCAGTGGACACAGGGGGCCCAGGACCTCGGCTCCACGGATGGGAGGGCTCCCTCTTGACTTTATTTTGCCTGCCTTGTTTGGGGAGCAGGGTTTCTGCTCTTGCCTTGGGTTTGTTTTGAAGATGAATGTAGAAAGAAGGAGAAAGCAGAGGTCAGAGAAGGCGGGGCGGGTCAGCCGTCCCACCAGGCGAACCGCTGTGAGACTTATAAATATTGCACCTCATTCTCCGAGAAACCTGCTCTTCTCAAAGTGAGAAGTGAATTCACGGGCACCCTGCGTGCAAGCAGGGCTGTGGTGCCTCCAGGAGGGAAGGTTTTAGAGTGAGCTCTCGGGGTCCCTGCAGACTGCAGCCTTTCATCGGCGTGGACACCCACATGGCATTGAAGAGCTTTCAGCGGAATGAAGGGGCCTTGTCTGCCATCCTCCACTGTTTCCACACAGGAGCCCGGCTCTCCTGACCAGCACCTTCCCTCCCTGGGAGAAGCATCGCTTGCGGGTGGGAGCGGGCTGCAGCCACGGCTCCTCCGGACTGTCCCTCGAGGGGGGAGGCAGGGGTCTTCTGTCCCTCAAGAGGGAGATAGGGGTCTCCTGGACCCAGGTTCCCTGCAGGGACGGTGTTCAGGTAGGATGGGGCTGGCAGAGGCCGGGAGCAGGTGACAAGGTCCTGACCTCACCCGTGACCCCTGCTCGCCCTCGGAGCCTGTCCACTCACCCCCTGCCCCTCTCCCAGACAGGACCCGGGCAGGTGCACACGGGCAGTGGCCTGGAGCCGCCCGTGGGCTCCACCATGACAGCCATGGCCGCCTCCACCATCAGCACTGTCCAGGCGTCAGCGCCAGGCACTTCCTCTGTCAGAGCAGCTGGTTCCCAAGCCAGGGACGTGGCTCCTGGTACCTGTATTTTATGGGGGAAACCAGAGCTCAGACTCTTCCACTGCTCTGCTAGGCTCACAGACACGTCTAGTGAGTGAGTGAGTGAAAGTCGCTCAGTCGTGTCCGAGTATTTGCGACCCCATGGATGATACTGTCCATGGGATTTTCCAGGCCAGGTGACTGACCCGGGCTGGGTAGCCTTTCCCTTCTCCAGGAGACATCCAGAGCCAACAGGAAATTCAGGTCAGCCTAGGACAGAAGACGGTCCAGCCCTCAGGAGAGCCCAGATCAGCTGCCTCGCGGGGGAGATGACCCGGCCCCTCTGCGGGGGGTGGGGGAGGCTCCAGCCTGGAGGGCACACCCCCCTACTTCCCTCACCCCTGTTTGCCGACGCTCTGGGCCCTTTGTAGATGACAAAGGGAGGAAGGAGGCGTGTTCTAATATTTACTCTGCTTCTTGCCTAAGGCCTGTTGCTGCCTGCTCTCAGTTCAAACAGCAGGTGAATCAGAAGACTGAGACTTCTCTTAGAAAGACCCATCTCTGACACGTAACCCTTTGTTCTTCTCCCGTGGACCGTGAGGCCATCCAGAAGGAAGGTTGGCTGGGCCTCGGGAGGCATATGCGCCACCCTGACCCGAGGGCGTGAGTCAACAAGGAATCCCACTTGCTGATTGTTCTTCTCTCAAAGCTGAGCTGCAGCTGGGAAAACACAGACACACGCAAGCCCGCCCGCCCGGCAACGGCCTCCTGCAAGCCCGCTCACCTGCCCCCGCGCCGCTGACAGCACCCTCACGCGCGTGTGCCCCCGGGTGTGCTAGGGGCCCTGCTCGCCGCGCGCCGGTCCTTCCAGCCGCCTTAGGAGGCCGATCCTGCCACTGTCCCATCTCATGGACCAGGAAGGGGGCCAGCTCCCTCACCCCCATGGCGGGTCCCGCCGCCAGGCTCCTCACTGCAGTCAGCTGCGGAAGCCCCAGCCACATCTCACCAGAAACAGCAGCGGAAGAGTGAAGACTGACCCGCCTGGTGAGCCGCTGTCCACGCACACGAGCAATCCCTGCCAAGGGCCTCATCCCGCCGGCGTGTTGCCGTCCACGGGGGCCTCGTGGGAACAAAGCGGGCTGTCTCCCTGACTCCGCAGGAAACTCCCCTCCTGATTTGCTGCACACTCCTCTCTCCCCTTGGAAGGCCAGTGTTAGCTTCCAACCGGCTCCAGCCCGGGTCAGTCACCTTTATCCGAAGTCATTCTTTCATTCACACTTGTCGGAAGATGACTCCCTGGTGCCTCCAGCCAGTCAGAGATGGAGGCGCATGTCTGTGCTGGACCTGTGAGCCCGTTGTCAGACCCCTTTTGTGACGGCGCCCCTTAAAACGTACTGTCCGTCACTTTCTGAATTAATGCTCTTCTTCAGCAGGGCCCATGCTCTGCTCCAGGTCAGCTGGGTATTTTCAGCCTGAAATCAGTATTTGCTGCAAGAAAGAACTTGGGAGGTTGGATGGCCCTGGACGGGAGGGGCATGGCCGTGGGCGTCTGACCCCGGGCCTGGTGCCGTCGCAGCCCCTGGGACCCAGCGGCGTCTCCGCCTCCACAGCTGGGTCCGTCTCCACGGGCCCAGAACCATGGGGGCGGCCTGGGGTCTTCTCCGCATCCGGGGGGCCCTGCACAGAGGGCTCTGGGGCCCCCACAGTGGACGGAAGGGCTGCTCCTCATCCGTCACCAGGAAGGTTTCCTTTCGGGGGCGACTCAGCTGCTGGCCTCGCCAGGAGCACAGGGCAGGCCGGGAGGCCACGGTGGGATACCTAGCTTGGCAGAGGGTGGGGAGGCGCTGAGCCCCGGAGGCTGACAGGGGCCCGAGCACCCGGGTGGGGGTGGCGGGACCTCCCCGCAGGCCCAGGGGGCACCATGCGTGTACCCAGCCCGCCCCGGGCCCCGGCGGCTGACACAGAGGAGCAGGGCGTCGGGGGGGCCGGGATGAGGAGCCGCCCTGTTTCCGGTTCTGCTCTTCCTCCCGAGGAGGACAGTCGTAGCAGCATTAATGACTGTGATGAGAAATACGCCGCGAGATTGGGGGCGGCGTGTCTTTCCTCATCAATTCCCATTCTTTGGGTCATTAAACCTTGACGTTTTAAATGAAACGGTGCTCGCTGGGCTGGAGCAGGGCCTTGGGGACGCGGCATCAGGGAGGTGCCCAGGTCCCTCCAGGGAGGCGGGACGAGCACGCTCTGCTCCGGCCTGTGTGCTGTGATCGCCCGCTGCCCCTACCCCTTTCGGCCTGCTCTCCGGCCGTGTCCCCAGTCCTGGTGTGTCCCCTGCGCACCTGGAAGGATCGTCTCGAGGGGCCACCAGGGCGGGAGAGCATGTGGTCCCCACCAAGGGTGCTGTGGGCCTCTTGCCGACCACAGCCTGAGCAAGATGCTCTGTGAAGCCAGTGACTGGTCACGCCCACTGCTGCCCGCACCTGGACACGGACGCCTCCGGTCTGGAAGATCACACCCAAGGTCAATACTAAAGCCAAGGCTTTCTGACCAATCCACCATTTTCCCACCCCAGCCACTCCCTGGCAAGCCACCTGGGCTTCCCTCCCGCACTCGCCGATGGGCACAGGGAGGCAGCGGTCAACCACAAAGGCAATTCTCTGTCCTCGTGGGGTTGCAGCCCAGGGGTCACACGTCTCAGATGTTGGCACAAACTGAGACCCAGAGATGCCTGCGGCTGAGTACCTGCACTCCCAAACCCCACTGTCCCAGTTTTGGGGGAGAATTCCTTGAGGAGTGTTAATGAAGAGGATGCGTGCACCTGTGTGCGCGTGCTAAGCTGCTCAGTCCTGTCTGCCTCTTGCAACTCCACGAGCTGTTACCCATCAGGCTCCCCATCCATGGACTCCCCAGACAAAAATACTGGAGTGGGTTGCCATGTCCTTCTCCAGGGGATCTTCTCAACCCAGGGACTGAACCCAGGCTGCCTGCAGTGCAGTCAGATTCTTCACTGTCTGAACCACCAGGCGAGCCCATGAAGGGGATAAAGGTCCTCAAATCTGCGCTTTTAAAAGACTGTTTGCCAGTTGAGAAGGAGTCGGAGGTTGAAGGTCAGCAGGCAGATTCAGGCCCAAGTGGGATGGTGCGAAAGCTGGGGTGGGGGTGGGCTGACAAGCCCTTCTCTGGATGAAGGGGCTGGGGGCACCTACATTCCACACCCAGGGTCAACGGGAGCTGCAGCAGCCCCGCCAGCCACTCCTCACTCACCTCTTCCTGCACACTCGTAACGGAAGGCTGATCAGGGACTCTGATTCCACCACATCCCAATCAGCTCGGCCAGCAGCCAGGACCCTGTGGGACCCAGCTGCCCCCTGACACCCCTCTCGATTGGCACGTGGTTTGGCTGGCATGCTCTTGCTGCTGGACTTGGAGGGTGGATGATGGGCCCAAGAGGGTGGGTCCCCCTGGGGACTCAGGCCGTTGAGCCCGCAGTGTCCTGGGGGCCGGGTCACCTGGCTGCAGCACCCCCGACTCACCCCTGCACTCTCCCTCCGTCCTGGAGTCAAGGTCCCAAGCCCACGTTGGGTCAGTAGCTGAGGGGGCAGAGTTCAAGGGCAGGGTTGGGTGCCCAAGAGAAGGGGCATGTTGAGAGGTGCAGCCGCCTCAGCACACAAGGTCCTGCCTTTGTTCTCAGAGCTGGAAGCTCTCTGCCACGCTCAGAGCAGCGTGCTCTCCTGCGAGGAGGAGGGTGGGTCCCCTGGTGCAGCCTCTGATGGGAAACACCCGGGAGACACCTTGGCTCTCCATGGTCACGGACGCTTCTGGGGACCCAAGTTTACAAAAGCAAAGACAAACTGTAGAAGCTTCTTCAAATACGTGTGAAAATGAAACTCCCATCCATCAGCAGTGAAGGGGATTTCTTGGTGTGGATGGTTCCATTTGCTCTGAGCCAGCCCACCGTCACACAAAGCGCAACAGCAGAGCCGAGGAAAACCCCAGGGCCTTTCTCACCCACCCCACAAATCCACAGCTTCTTCCGTTGCTGGATTTGTGTACCACGCTGCCAGGATGGAGGGCACGGGGTTTTGATACAAGGTCACTTGACGTTTAGAATCTGAGATTTTGGAGTTAATGTGCATTGGTGAAGTTCTGTGTTACGTGGCGTGACCTGAAAGAGCGTACTAGCAAAGCCGATCAGAGTGCGTTCTCTTCACAGGCTGCGGCAGTGTTGCTGGGCAGGGGTAGTTATCTTTTATTACTAATGGAAACATATTCTCCTAATTGTTCCAAATCATCTCAGGACTGATAAGTATACAGTGTAAGCATTTTATAGGTGTAATTCAATTAATCTTCCCAGAAAAATATCTGTTGGACGCACGTAAACATACTGGTTAAACTGCACGTCTTCATTTCTTCCACTCCGATGGCTGAGACTCTGGAGAACAGACTATAAAAATCGCACCGAAGAGCTTTATTCTCTTTTTATCGTCTGTCAAATAATTGCCACGACGCGCCTAGTTGGTGGTGAAACATTGCGTTCCGATGCTGCTAGCAACGAAATGCCATGTGTGAGTTGCACATTGAGTTTAGGTAATGTACCAGAAACTGTTGCATGAAAACACTAATTTTCTCAATATATATTAGTAGACACGGTGTTTACCAGTGAAAAGTGGGGATGTTTTTAAACAGTTTGTTAACTTCGAGTCTTGGCCGGGCTGCGCGTGAACGCTGTCTAGCTGTTGTTAGAACTGGGGGCAGAGGCGGCCTCGGGGCTGGAGGTCTTGGCTGCACGGTTCCCGCCCCGCTGGCCTCATGCGTCCTCCGTCACGTGGGCCCTGGCCCCAGACTCACCTGCTGGTCATGTTTTGGCATTGTCAGTGTTGCTGACATCACTGCAAACAGGCCCAGCTCCCCTCCGCCTCCCTCCATCTCCGCTGGGCTCCCCTCAGCCCCTGACCCCACACCCATCCACCCTCGAGCCGGTCATTCCATGGAAGGAGCAGGAGCCGTTATAACAACTCATCTCATGCTGGTGAGCAAAGAGATGCTTAATTTAATTTGTCTGGCCTGCAAAAAAACAAAATGAGAGAAGTAGAAGATATGTTATTATCAGTCTTGGATGACGCCCGCCTTCCAACATTCCATTACCTTATTATTGAGCAGGGTTTCCAAGAAGAACCTCTTTGTCTCTTAGCCCTTCTTAAGAAACCTATTCTTGAGGAATAGTTGTTGTCTAAGAGCACGAGGAAAATGCAGCCTCTCGCGGATGTTCATGTGGCTGACTGAACACCGTCCGATGTGACTGTCCCGTGGGCTCCGGCCTTTGTTCTGTGACGTGCTTGGACCCGATGTTAGGTGGGCCCCATCCTAAGCCTTTTTTATACACAGTCCTCGCACACAGCACGGGAGGCGGGTCAGTCTGGGCGTGTGCTCCGGCTCCCAAGCCCCACCGAGACATCGGCGGACCCCATGCTGCTGGCAAGGCCATTCTCGTTTTCCTGCTGGAGACGTGGGGCTGAGCCAGGCCGTGGTCTCACTCTAGCAGACAGCTGCCGGGGTCCACGAGAGTGCAGAGCAACCCAGCATGGGAGAGGGGTCTCCTCCTGCACTCGCTGCTGCTGCTGCTAAGTCGCTTCAGTCATGTCGGGCAGTCGTGCAGCCTGCCAGGCTCCTCCATCCCTGGGATTCTCCAGGCAAGAGTACTGGAGTGGGTTGCCATTGCCTTCTCCCCTCCTGCACTCTAGCCCCAGGTAAAATCATGCACAAATTCCACAGCCACGTCGGAATGCCACGGTGCAAAGCAGCTGTGGATGGTGGAACTAGACGCCCGCCACCGCCACGCCTGCAGCCAGCCAGAGGGGGGTCTAGCTGGAGGACGCTTCCTCCAGACTGGAGTCCAGGGCGCTGTGTGCTTTCAGGTGGGCGGCTGGAGTTTGCTTCTGTTTTCCACATATATATTCACAGCACAGTTATTATCGCCTCACAGCGACGTTCTTGTGACCTCAAGGTTAGGACTATGTGGATTATATTGAAAGGACCTAGACAGAATGGAGAGAATTATTTTTCAATGTATTTGATAAACACATTGTTATGCAATTTTAGTTTAGTGCAAGAAACTTTTATGGTACATTTGGAATATATATGTAATCCCAAAGAAGAAAATAAAATCATTCCTAATCTAAAAGGCAGGAGAAGAGGGTGGCAGAGGAGGAGATAGTTGGCTGGCATTGCTGACTCAGTGGAGGTGAGTTTGAAAAAACTCTGGGAGATGGTGAAGGACAGGGAAGCCTGGCGAGCTGGAGTCCCTGGGGTCACAAAGAGTTGGACATGACTGAGCAACTGAACAAGAACAGCAGCCTTATTCCCAGAGAGAAATCTTTGTTGATGGGTGTGGTCTGTCAGATTAGGCGTTTCTGACATAAGCATCCCATCGCTTCTGAAAAGACTGTTTTGCAAAATTTTAGAAACAAGAGCAGGATGGAGCAGACTGTCGAAACCTCTGGCGCTTTGCAGCTGGAGCCCTGGCAGAAATGGGCAGTGGATCCAAACACCCCACCAGGGAACCCATGGCGAGATCCGGAGAACTTGGTGGACGTCAGGACTGGGGTGTCAGGGTCAGAGGCTGTAGGGTCACAGCAAATATTCGTGGGCTTTTTCCATGCTGGGGGCTACGAAATAAACACAATTTATTATGACAATTGGTTGCTTTAATCATATACAGAAAATTACAAGTAAATCTTATTTTTTAAATGTGTTCATCTTGAAATTTTTTTTCTTTCAAAACTTTAACTTCTTTCATTTTTTTAAAGGATAAAAATATTGCTAAGTTCCTTTATATGGGTCTGTGGTTTCTGGGAAAAAAAAAAAATCCACGTGTCTGTGTTATTGTCCCAGAGGAGGGCCTTTTAAAAGAAAAAACATGTAAATTAAAGAACAGCTAAATTAAAAACTCTCCCCCAAGGACGTCAGCAAACGTAATGAGTTGATTGAAGAGGATTTTGTTTCTCTCATCTCAATTTTCTAGGGACAGTTTTTGCTCTGTATCAGTGAAAAAGAAAGAAACGCCCGGGATAAGGATTAAATTTTCCGGTTACAAAAGCAGATCGTTCTCCTGAATGGTGGTGCTGCAGTTTCGGCGGTTTCTGTGCGTCTGTATTAGTTGTCCAGCGTGCGTGGTGGGTTGCTGTGTACATAGCAAAGGAGACTCAGGAAAGACTTTAATTGGTGCAGTCCAGTATGTCAGCTGCTAGTCTCATATAGCTTTAAAATTTAAATTTGGGTTTAAATGATTCAAAACCAAAGAAAATGAGGATGTGGGTCTTTGGACTGGCCACACTTCCATGCTGAGCTCCACCTCGAGCCAGGCTGAGGCCCGTTCCGGGGACCCCGGGCTGCCGATGGTGCTGTGAAGACCCTGGCTTTCTGACGGCCCCCTTGCCCCACGGGGAGGGGCGGCTGCTGCCCCCACCCCCATCTGTCCCACCTTGTGCGTGAGGAGCACACGGCCGTGTCAAACAAGGTGACACCCTTCTTGTGACTGTAAAAATTTTTTCTTTTTTTGATACTGTGAGAAAGAAAAAACAAATTTTATATGAATATGCTTCTGAATTTGGCTTGAAAAAGTGCTCTGGCTCTGAAACCCCTGAGGATTCAGGGGTCCCCAAGACCCCTCAGCTGTGTTCTGGGAAGAGAGGGGGTCCCTCGGGGATGTCTGTGGGACAAGGACCAGAACACAGAGCGGACCCCAGCCCTCGACGGGACAGAGTCACACACAGCCCACCTCCCCCGAGCACGGTCACGACGGCCCCACGTCCTCATTAGGGCAGCGAGTCCCAGCCCCGTGGCAGTCAGAGCCTCTGCAGCGCTCGGCTGTGGGGAGCGTGCCCTAGGGCGGAGCAGAGAAGAGAAAGAGAGGAGTTGAAAGTTTCCCTGCTTTTCAGTTAGTTCAGCCGCTCAGTCATGTCCAACTCTTTGTGACCCCATGGACTGTAGCATGCCAGGCCTCCCTGTCCATCACTAACTCCCGGAGCTTACCCAAACTCATGTCCATTGAGTGGGTGATGCCATCCAGCCATCTCATCCTCTGTCGCCCCCTTCTCCTCCCACTGCCAATCTTACCCTGCTTTTAGGAAACAGCAAGTTCAGAACAATGGACCTGGAATTGTGTGTGTGTGAGAGAGACTGAGGCGTGATTGATTCAGAAAACTGTGTAAGTTCAAGATGTGCAACGCGTCCATCAATAAATGTATCATAAAGGTGACACATTTATGTATCGCAATATGATACTACCATAGCCGTAGCTAACTGGTCTACTCTAATGTAAACAGCCTCTCCTTGTGGTGAGAACATGGATGACCTGTCCGCTGGCAACTTTGAAGTTCACAGAACAGTCTCCATGATGCTCTCACCCTGCCGTGCCCCGGGTCCCTGGACTCACTCACCTGGGTGCGGCTCCGTGCCCTTCAACCAGCATCTCCCTGGCCCCCACCCCCAGCCCCTGGTACCCATCACTCTGTCCCCCGCTTTCATGCATTTGGCCTTTTAAAATTCCGCACAGACATGAGGTCACACGGGGGTGGCCTTTGAGTCGCCTCACTCAGGGCTGGGCACGCAGGTCTGCCCGTGGTGTTGCAGAGGGCAGGGGCTCCTCTCTTGTGGCCGCACAATGGTCTCTCCAGATCTTTAGTGAAAGAAGTGAAAGCAGGATGTCGAAACGGTATCTGCACTCCCTGTTCACTACGGCTTTATTCGCAACTGTGGCCAGGCTACAGAAACCGGCCTCTCATCGGACGTGTGTGCTCTAAGGACCAGGTGTGAGAAGGAAGGAATCCTCCTTCCAGGCCGTAGAAGGCCAGTGCCTTGGGGACCTCCCAGTCTCCAGTTTAACCCACAGGCCTTGGAACCATAGACTGGCAGCCCCAGAGCCCTGGCCAGTGGGGTTGTTCCTTAGCGAGGGTGGAGGGTTTCCCTCACTCCTGCAAGACCCTGTGAGGGGGCGGGCCGACTTATGCCTGACAACATGGAAAGTGTCGTGGGACACAGCCCGACCCTGCCAGCGAGCGGGCACACGCCCTTGGCAGCGGGGCCTTTGAAAGCGGGGCAAGTGTGTGTGGGTGTGCTGGGCTAGGCCCCTGCAGCTGCCGTCTGCTCCCTTTGTTCCTCACAACCTCTTTGCACTGAACCCCAGATGCGAGTGAAGCGGTCACAAAAGAACTATCTGAGTAAAATGCGGGCTAAACAGGTTTAAAATTACTGCTCATTGTCTGCACGCAGATGCGAGCCTCAAACAAATGCAAAGCATCAGGGTGACGTGCAGGGAGGGCAACCGGAGATGGCGCTGGGTGCCACCCTATCCTGAGCCAGGGGTTCGGCCATGGCCCGGCCACCTGCCCACGAGGCTCAGGTCCAGCAGCCGGAGGATGGAGGAGCCGTGGCATGAGCGTGGGGGAGCCAGGAAGGCAACCCTTGTTTCTGTGACACGCTCGATCCCCTGAGTCAGGGTCTTTGCATGCCTGGCGTCCTGGGAAGGCCTGTGGCCCCGAGCCCAAGCTCACCGCTGCCCTCTGTGCTCTGGGCTTCACACGGCTGCCCAGAAGCGTCCCCTGGCACACACCAGGCCCTGTCCCTGCACGGTGGCATCCCGTCACGGTGGCCACCTCACCTCCGCCATCCTTGCTTTTCCCCGGTGCGCCCTCTGTGTTCTGCAGGCTGCCAACAGCTCGAGCTTACTTGGCACTGCCCTGAGCCTGATCTCAGTGCAAATCTGTTGATCCTTTGACAGCAACTGGATAACAGAGCCTGGATCTCTTGACACCAAGCCTTCATGCAAAGTCTTCCTTGTCGTTACGACTCCATTAGAGACGGCTCTGACACGGCTCGCCTATGCTGGGCATTTCAAAGAGCATGCACTCTGCCCTTCGCGCTGGGGACTTGCTCACTGGACGGACTGGGGTCTGAGGCAGGCTGCATCTGCCCAGCTGGGCTCAGGATCGGAGCCCGGCCCGAATCCTCTCTGACGTCTGTGTAGACATCTCTGCCGACTTAAAGGGGGAGGGAGCAGCAACTCCATCTGTTCATTCTCAATATTTTAGGGTCAAGACAATATTTGGGGGAATAAAAGGTGATATGTTACCTTTTAAAATCTGACTTCTGCTCATCCAGACGATTTGCTTGATTCTGCCCCTTGAGTGTTTTGCCCAAGTGGCTGAAAATGAAATCTCAGACCAACTACTTGAAACTTGGTTCACCCTCATGGGGCCACAAAGAGTCGGACACAATGGAGCGACTAGCTTCCTGCCATTGGTAACAACTTAATGTAAAGGGGAATTTAAAACGCCTAAATGCTGCTTAAAAGTATAAACCTTCCGCCGCTTCTCAGCTCTCCATGTGCCATCTGATCCTGTGGGGAGGGGTCCAGTCATCTCTCTAATCTCAGGTTCCTGAGAAGTCAGGGGTGACTGGTGGTGGCTCAGTTAGGACCCGCTCTGCTGGCATCTGAGAGGAGAGAGTGGGGGGGCTGGGGGGGCCTGAGTGGGCCTACCCCCAGAGCAGGCACGGTGCAGCCAGGGCCGTGGGCCACGCAGAAATGCTTCTCCATCTGCTTCACGTCCGAGAACTGAGCGATTCCCCAGAGAAAGCTTCTCCGCGCTGCGTGTGCTGCGTCGACGTCTAAACCCCGGAAGAACCACTGGATGCATGTTTTCTGTATTAATAACATTCTTTTTTTCCACCAACGTGCGTTGAACCCTAAGGCCACAAGGACGGCGAGACATTTTAAGCCCCATTAAAGCCAGGAGGTGTCCTTGAGGCCCCCCCGGGCCCTCACGAGGGACACGAGTGAACTTAGACCATGAGGCTGCTGCGTCCACAACGCGAAGCAGGAAATGGAGACAGAGGGCTAGCGGGCCGAAGACGCAGCGTGCAGGGCCCGGAACCCACATTGCTCCTCCTCTACTGAGTCCAGACGAGAGAAGGGCCCTGCTCGTCCCGGGTGTGCACGAGTGGCTGTCTATAACCCTCACAGGCAACGATTATCTTTATAAACCGCCCGGCGATGCATGGCCCTCAAGTCCTTCTGGAGGGGCCAGTCCAGGGTCCCCTCCCCCAGCCGCACTTTACAAACCACAGGCCCAGAGCCACAGGTCTGACTGGCTCATCACGGTCCAGGGGCGAGGGGAGGCAGAGACCCCAGCGAGGTTCATCACTGGCAACCTGCAGCCCCCCGGCATCTCCGCACCCTGCTCTTTCCAGTTTCCATTAGCTGAGAGCAGATGGGGCCCAGACACAGCAGCCTGTTGAACCTGCCCCTGGAGGCGGTGGGATGGGGGGGCCTCTGGGGATTCACAGAGTGCTGGCCTCTCTGTTTACGTGGGAGGTGCTCCCTGCGGTGCCCAGACCCTCATCTCTCAAGGGAGCCGCGGTCCCCGGGCCCTCCCCTATTCACTTCTAGGAGCCGCCGCGCCGCAGTGGTCTGTCCTTGCAGTGGGCTCACTCTTCCTCATGGGTGAGCTTACGAGCAGCACAGCCTCTCCATGAAGGAGTCTCCACGGGTCGGCAGCTGATGTTTAGAGGAGGGGTGTCTGCCTCCAACCAGGGATGTGATGAATGAGAGGGACAGAGCGGCTTCTGCAAACACACACTCCCATGCTGTTGGCTGTCAGGCATCAGCCGTAGAAACTGCACAACTGGGTGGGTCACCCCAACATCTGAGCCTTTTATCTGTAGTGAAAGTGTTAGCTGCTCAGTCGTGTCTGACTCTCTTCTGACCCAATGAACTGTAGCCCACCAGGCCCCTATGTGGGAATCTCCAGGCAAGAATACTGGAGTGGGTTGCCATTCCCTTCTCCAGAGGATCTTCCTGATCCAGCGATGGAACCCTTGTCTCCCACATTGCAGGCGGATTCTTTCCCATCCGAGCCGCCAGGGAAGCCCCTTTTCTGTGACATGGGAGTGAAAACACCAGCAGAGGGGCCCCGGCACTGTGACTGTAAACTCTGCCAGGCGCTTTAGAGACATCCACATGGAGCCGGCGTCCGGCGTGGTGGGCATGGCGGCACCATTCTGGTGAAGATGTGTGAACTGAAAGCACCCAGGGGTTCTGCAGGCAGAGGCTACCAGCCTGGGTGGCCCTGCCCCTCCAGGGGGCACCGGTGCCTGGGGTGGCCTTGGGGCTTTCCCGGCATGGGGGAGGCTGGAAGCAAGGAAGCTAAAAGCCTGCCGTCTAGGGTCAGTGCTTACAGAGGAGAAAGGGAGGCTTGGCGAGGAAAGTGAAGATGCCCAAGTTGTTTCCAGGGGCAGCTTGGGGACGAAATGGATGAGGAGAGAGAACTCGGTTGAGGAAGGGGTGGGGACTCACGTTTTCTGGGTGCCCTGCCCATGGCAGACCCTGGGACGTGTGCCCCGGCCTCTCTCCCACATTGTAGCTCAAGGAGGTGACTGACCCTTACTACCCGCCCGTGATAGAGACTTGTGGTTCCCACAAAATAGAAGTTCAAGTCAGAGCAGGGAGACTGGAGCTCCTATGAGGAGCTGTAAGCAACACTGAGGATAATAACACATTTCACTGAATACTTAGAGGCAACGTCAATTCGGGTCTAAAAGAAAAGTGGTTCAAGCATCTCCCACCACCACACCTGAAAAGGAAATGAATTTTGTTATACACTTGACTGTTCTCATTTGTGACATGAAAAGTGAAGGTGAAGGTCACTCAGTCATGTCCGACTCTTTGCGACTCCATGGACTATACAGTCCATGGAATTCTCCAGGCCAGAATACTGAAGTGGGTAGCCTTTCCCTTCTCCAGAGATCTTCCTGACCCAGGGATGAAAAACCCAGGTCTCCCGCATTGCAGGCAGATTCTTATTTGTCACATAGACACACACAAATTTCTCCTTACATTCGTAAGAAAACGGGCAGGAAACCAGGCTTCCTGGGGGCAGCAGGAGTCGCTTTGGGATCTGGAGTTCCACTTCCGTGGTGTTGAATTAAGGATGTTTAATGTACTGTGTTTGGGGTAATTGGTTACACGGCAACAGACAGCTGATACAAAGCCCTGCGGGAAACCATGCCCAGGGATTCTGAGTGTGCACCCGAGTGCTCGTGTAGCCAGGGAGCCACAGCGCTTCCTTCTCCTCGGTCACTGGAGGAAGAGCACCGCTCTGTGAGGAGACTTCCCTGGGCTGAGGCTGAAATGCATCCACAGGCTTGGACCATAGGCTGAGGGCTCAGCATGGGGCATCCTCTTTTTTCTTTAGAAGATGGAAAAGCCGCGTGAAAGCAGGGTCCTCTGAGTTGTTGTCTTGCCCTCACATGAGCACCTCCTCCCCAGGCACTCTGACCCCCACCCCAGCCAAGCCGTTCCCCAGACTTTATGAAAATACAGAATGAATATGAGCCAAATTGACCTCAAAAGCCAGCAAACTCTATTTTGGAGGGAAAAAAAGGAATTACTATTCCTTGTTTCGGAGCATGAAAACCCAACTAAAATCATTAAGCATAACACTGAGGATAATAACACATTTCACTGAATACTTAGAGGCAACGTCAATTCGGGTCTAAAAGAAAAGTGGTTCAAGCATCTCCCACCACCACACCTGAAAAGGAAATGAATTTTGTTATACACTTGACTGTTCTCATTTGTGACATGAAAAGTGAAGGTGAAGGTCACTCAGTCATGTCCGACTCTTTGCGACCCTTATTTGAGAAAAAGGTTACCAAAAGCACAACGTGCTTGGGGCTAATTAAACGAGCAGGACCAGAGGCGGTCAGATGCACACGTGTTAAACAGGAGGACTTGATGGCATCCTTAGTAAGCCTGAACGCTTGCTTTCAGCCTGTGTGAAGACAGGCGGGCACAGCCGGGCGCTGGCCGTGGTCCTGACGCTGGGCTCCACCTGGTTTCCCTGTTTGCTCTCCAGCACTGCAACCTGAGCGGCAGGCCTTACCTCCCTCATGATGTACCCCCTGATGCTGAGTGTGATCTGCCCGAGAAAGTCTTCATTTCAAGCCCTAGCGATGCCAGGTGAAGGTTCAGTGATTTATCGACCTTTTGCCCTGTGTCTGGGAGTGAGTCCAGAGCAAGGAAAGCAAGGTGTAGAAGCTAGCCCCTTCATGGAGCGAGTGTGACCCTGCCATCAGGACTCTCTCAGGAGATGCTTGGTACACCTGAGGTCCAGAGAAGCCCAATCCATCAATGTAAGATTCAGCTGGAAAGAAACGGAAGTTGGTGATAATGTCATAAACAGCCTGGGGTAAACCATTAGCCTTTGGGGAGGGAACTAATAATACATTCATTGTAAAAAGTACTTACGCATTATGATTAGGTTGAGTGTCAAGTAAGATACCTCAGAACAAAATTAAAATAATGAAAAAGAAAGAAAGAAAAGAAACACAGAGCAGAACAACCCAGACTGGCATCATGAGTATAAGGTCAGTAGGAACCACATTCTTTCCAGATTCTGTACTACCGTCCGTTGGGAGTGGGCCTTAACCCCAAAGGAGGAGCTGGACTTGCCTCCCAGACACTCCCTGACCCTGACCCTGACCACATCTCGCTCTTCCCTCCGCAGGCCCTGCTGTCTGCCTACACATTCCATCGCGGAGCCTGGCCCGGTGGGCCCCCAGTCCGCCCACCCTCCTGGACACTCTGAGAAGCGGCACGGTCCTTGAAGCCGTGAGGGGCAGGTGCCCCTGGAAGGTCGACGTCTTCAAGAAACAGGAGCGTTTCCTCCTCACCCGTCCTGGTCCTCCTGCCGCACCTGCAGCGCGGGTACTGTGTGCCCGCATCCCGGGGCCAGCCCCCCAACGGCGAGGAGGGCGAGACCCTGCCGGGCACATTCTGACATCTCTGGGTCTGACTGTCTGGAGAGCGATCGGGAGGGAGCTGAATATTCGCCAGGACGGAACTAACAGCATGACAGGCATTGAGAGCCTGTTGGCACAAAATGGACAAACAGTTGTTCAAAGAGCAGTTGTCATCAAACACCTGGACCGCTCTCCAGTGTGGACCCCTCAGGTGGCCGGAGAGCACGAGGGGACGTGGGGACTGAGGGTGTGATGATGGAGAGACGGAGCCGGTGCTCCCAGAGGACCTTCGGGGGACAGGCAGCACAGCCAGTGGCTCGCCAGCCCTTCAGCCGCGTTTCTCTTCCTCCCTGGACTCTCCACGGCGCCCGTGCTCCCTCCTCCTGCCATCTAGGCCAGCGCCTGAAGGCTGGGGCTTGGGCCACACGGAGCTGCACTCCCTGAGGACGGCCGGTCTTAGCCCTGGCTCTTAGACAACTGGGCTCAGGTGGATGCCCGTCTCCACTGCTAAAATCAAGAAGAAGTGGAGACAACGCCCTCCATGCAGCTGAAACTTGCCGGCTTCCTTATCAGCCTCTCAGCCCTGGAGCAGCTAGCCAGGGTCGACACATCAGTGTAGGTCGATTGGAGGTGGATTACAAATGGCACGCGTCTGAGAGGACATGGTGGACTCTGTATCTGAAGGCACACCCCGCAGACAAGGAGGGACCCAGAGGAAGCACGCCTGCCAAGCGCTCAGCCCTCAGGCAGGTAAGTCTGAATGCCCTTCTACTTCTGAGAGGTGATGGACTTCTGTCAGGAGGAAGGTGGAGAAGGTTCTAGCGAACATTTGCTCCACCAAGGCGGTCGTGTGTTCCTGGTGGACGTGGGGGCAGGGGGACTCGTCTCTGGAATCCATGGGTTGTTACTGCTGTTTCGCCGTTTTCCATGTCTTGAAACCTCATAATTTTTCAGATGAGACCTAGATTCAGAACAGACGAGCTCAGATTTGTCATGTTTTCGTGTCATGATTTTAGAAAAGGTGAGGGAGGTGCTGAAAAATAAAGAAAAGATTTGTTAGAATTAGAGAAAGCTGGGTCATAAGAAAAGTTGTAAATTCAATTCAACTAATTTTACAAAGCATTTCAATGCAGAGTGAAAAGCTTGAGTGGCTCTGGGTCTGGGCATTAGGGGAGGAACAAGGTTGTGGATGAGAGGAGCTGTGCCCAGGGCTGGACATCTCTGGGTGGCTGACACTGCCTCTGGCAATGTGCAAAATAGAGCTTCTAGAAGGACAGGGGACAGAGTGGCAGATCCAGCCAAACCTGTGGCTTTTACCTGAAAAAGGTGAAGGCTGTGGAGAGGGCTTGGTTCCCAGGTGTGCCTCAGGGCTCCTCCAGTGCAGTCCACCTGGAAGGGTGTGAAGAAGAAGGCCACACAACATGCACACACACATGCACGTGCACACATAAACACACATGCAAATACATGCGTGCACACAGGCATGTACACACATGCACACAGATATGCGTGTGCACGTGCACACACAGGTACACACGTGCACACAGACATGCTCACAGAGACATGCTCACAGAGACACACATGTGGGCACACACAGGTACACATGTGTGCATGCATGAGCACGTGTACACACAAATGCACACACAGATACACATGGCTGTGCCCAGGCTCTGGCTGGTGGTGAGTAGCCTCACAGCGCTGGCACAGCCCCTAGCGGGGTCCCCATGTCAGTGCACAGATGCAGGATGGAGGCATGTCTGGGAGTTCACACGGGACCAATTTTTCCAAAAGGTGACTGTAAAGTTTCCATGTCTTGAGGACTGTTTATTGTTTTTCTAGTTCTGTTGATAACACATTATCTTAAAGTGTGAAGCAATTGTTTTCTGATGAAAGCGACTGTGGCTGGTCCACTCAAGCTTGTAGCAAAACTGATACCTTCTTCACATCGTCGGGGCGTGAATGTTTTCTGCAGGGACATTTCGCTGTGTGTTTTAAGAGTCACCAGAATGGCGGTCACCAAAGTAACCTTTGACCCACCAGCTCCACTCTCAGGACTTTGTCCTAAGGAGAAGTTAAATAACATACAAGAAACATACATGACAGTCCATTCATCATAGACAAAAGTCAGTAAAAAGCAATAGGAAAATGATTTACAAATTGTGGTGCATAAATCTGTTGAAATTTCTTGCAACTATTTGACATGGGGAAATCAAACTTCTTATTTATTCCATATTCCATATTTAATAATTTTAATTTAATAAGTAATGGTTTGATTTAATAATTTTAATTTAAGCCAAAAGGAAAACTGAAGGGAAGAAACCTCTTTTCTCACCTCTCACTTAGATGTAACAATATTTTATTGTGATTTCTGATAGATATGAGTCTTACTTGGCCCCTTTTTCATGCTTTGTATTTATCTCCTCTTGCCAGAGGCATTATTCTAACGTCCTCAAGATTCCTCCCCGTGGTGAACACAGCTGTGGGTGGACTAGGTTACTGTACTAGACGCTCAGCTGCCCCCGAGGAGGGAGCCTCACGAGGCTGGGAGCCACAGGAGCACCGCCAGGGCGCGGGAGGCCCTGGGACTGAGCGCTCTGAGGAAGGTCATGGGTGTGGGGTCTTGAGGCCACAGGGCAGACGCACATCCTCATTCACCTCCAAGTCTCCCTCTGGGGCTGCCCTGGTGGCTCAGCTGGTACAGAACCCGCCTGCAGTGCAGGAGACCTGGGTCTGATCCCTGGGTTGGGAAGGTCCCCTGGAAAAGGAAAGGGCTACCCACTCCAATACTCTGGCCTGGAGAATTCCATGGACTGTATAGTCCATGGGGTCGCAAAACGTCACACACGACTGAGCAACTTCCACTTTCACGTTCCCTCTAGGAAACAGTGAGTTTACACTCACAGCAGCTGTCCTCAACGCCGTTTACACACTTCTGACCTTCTCCTGCCTCAGAAGTAAGCCCTAGTTTCCGTGTAGTTTCACCTTGCTCTTCTCTTATTAGAGTGAAGTCGAGCTTCTGTTCGTGTATTAAGCTAAAGGCACACTGAGCTGTACACTCAATGGTGGTTAAGACAGTAAATTATGTGTTTCTTACCGCAATTTAAAAAGCTGTTTCCATTCTTTTTCACAAAAGAAACATTCATATTTTACCCACTTTGCAGTCAGTGTGTTTGCCTTCATTCTAGCAGGTGTCAGCGGATTCTTCTAGGTTCCTAGGTAGACACTCATATTTCCTGCAGGTAAGGGTAGCGTCGCATTGCCTTCAGTCACACCGAGGAACAGAGGCGTCCTGTCCTTTCGTCCACTCCCCGGGACTCGGTCACTCTCCTCACCACTGGTTCCCCGGTGCGGTGGCGTGGGCCGTCACTGGAAGAAATCTAGTTCTAGTTCTTTCCCAGGTGGTGCTCGTGGCAGAGAACCCGCCTGCCAGCGCAGGAGATGTAAGAGGCCTTGGCTCGACCCCTGGGTCGGGAAGGTCCCCTGGAGGAGGGCCTGGCAACCAGTTCCAGTGTTCTTGCCTGGAGACTCCATGGACAGAGGAGCCTGGCGGCTGCAGTCCAGGGGGTCCCAAAGCGGCAGACACGGCGCGACGCAGGACGCATCGCTACGCAGGACGCGGGCACTTCTAGTTCTGGTTCCTTAAAACTTCCTTTCGTCTTCTGCTTCCAGCGGGAGTACCCTGTGTTCTGGGAAGAGGTTCAAGCATCGCAAAGAACACAAATAGGAAAAGGGCCCCTCTCCGGCACTTCTTCAACAGGGCCCTCTCACTGGAGTAGTTCAGATGCTCCAGATTCATCGCAGAACAGCTCTGAATGAGAGCTCAGGATCTGTGCCTCAAGCTGTGAGATTTTTAGTGTAATTTAGCCCAGTCGCTCCTGATTACGTTCTGGGATCTTGCATCTTTTCCCTTTTTAAGAAAATTACATTTGTGTTCATTGGGGACGAACAGCACTCTGCCTAGTAAGGCGTCGGGCCTCAGGTTCCTGCTTCCTCTTAGGACAAGTCAGTGTGAAGCAGACCAAACTTCCCGTCAAGAGCATCTAGGGGAACACGGTACGGTTGTTTCAAGACCCGCCTGAGGGCACGGAGAGCTGCCTGGCAGCCTAGATGAGAACCAGGCCCCCGGAGACGGGACACTGGCATAGCCGAGCCCCGTTTGCACAGCCTCCTCTCCAAGGCCTTTCCTGACTGATAGGCACCATGGGCCAGGAAACAGGCAATCTTGGCACGTATCAGAAGCCAAAGGGGCTGGGGATCTGGGGAGAGCTTCTGCACGTCTCACTGGTTTAGAGGGACTCAGGGTTACCAAGACGGGTGGCTGGAGGAACGCGGAGCCCAGCGGGGTGGAAGTATCAACGTGTGGGTGGTTTTCATCATGAAGTGTTTGTTGACTCTTGGCCACGTCGGGTCCTTGGGTAGAGATACTGCTTGAGCGCTAACTCACTTCCGTCTTTTCCGACTCTTTGCGACCCCATGGACCGTAGCCTGCCAGGCTCCTCTGTCCGTGGGGTTCTCTAGGCAAGAACACTGGAGTGGGTTGCCATGCCCTCCTCCAGGGGATCTTCCCGACCCAGGGGACAAATCTGTATCTCTTATGTCTCCTGAGCTGGCAGGCGGGCTCTTTATCAGTATCACCACCTGGGAAGCCCCCGGTGCTGCGTGGGTACGTCCCAGTGTCCATCTGCTACCAAGACTACTATTCTGGATGCTCAGAGGTTGGAGAGACGAGGTAAAATTCAGAAACTCTGATAGAAAATGAAGAAAAGAGTTCTCTAACTGTGGGACAGCCACACCATTCCTGGGCCTCTCATTGAATGCACATTCTGGGCCAGTGGATCTGGGGCGACCTCACGATCTTTTGCGATCGCAGTGGATCCCGCAAATTCCGCCTTTCTGACCAGCGTCCAGTGGCGCCGAAGCCGCTGGCCCACGGGCTTCACTTGGGGCACTGGGGTGCCAGAGGGAGCAGCGGCGTGTGCCGTGTGGGCTGGGGAGGACACAGCAGCGCTGCTCCTCCAGAAGGCCCGGTTCCAACAGTGCTGCCGTGAGAGCAGAGGAAGCAGACCCGGCGGGGAATGTCAACTCAATACGTTGAATGACTGCATGGGAGCTGCTGCGGTGTGAGCAGGGTATGGGTGGGGGTCTGATCACGGATCTGCCACTCAGCAGCTGCATTTCCCCGTCTGGAGTGAGTGGGTAGGATTCGATGATCTCTAGTGACGTTCAGCCCGAATCTGCGACCCTCCTGACTGCGGCGGGAGGTGCCCCCGTGGCCGCGCTCATCACCGTGCGTGCAGAGTGGGAGCTGCTAGGGTTGACGTGAGGCCTGGGCCTGAAGGGCGCCAGCTGCTGCGGACTTGGGTCTGCATGCCAACTGCTGTTTTCCCAGGAAACCGGAAATGCCACAGTTGTCTTCACGCCGCTTGCGAGCCTGCGGTCTCAGCGTCTGCCGTGCGAGGACTCGCGTTGGCCCAAATCACGGGCTTGGAGTTGCTGCTGCCGAGCCTCCAAAGCCCTAAAAAGTTGCATCAGCTGCAGAGAAGTGGGGGAAGCTCTGCGTGTTTTGTGCAACGACTGAAGTCCGGTCCGACTGGGAGGACTGCGTGCTCTGGTAGCTCTCGTGAGCGCACACAGCTGTGCTGTCTCAGTCGCGCTTGACTTTGTGCGACCCCGTGGACAATAGGCCGCCAGGCTCCTCTGTCCATGGGGTTCTCCAGGCAGGAATACTGGAGTGGGTTGTGGTTTCCTTCTCCAGGGGATCTTCCCAATCCAGGGATCGAACCCACATCTCCTCTGTCTCCAGCATCGTTGGTATATTCTTTACTGCTGACCCACCTGGGAAGCTCTCTCTGCACTAAGTGGTGGATACGTCCCCTCCTGTCCAGGCCTGTGACTGAGAGGGAATGGCACGAGGAGCCTTAGAACCAGTTCCCTCCTGAGCTGCTTCCCTAAAGCACCGTGATCCCCAGCACCTGCCCGCCACCTCCCAAGCCACATTCTGAGGGCAGCCTGGCCACCGGGGGCTTCCCGGAGATGAACGGAGACCAGCCAAGGAGAAGCAGGTCACGTGCACTTACTTGGCGCTCACTGCAGCAGGCTGAAGCTCCAATACTTCGGCCACCTGATGCGAAGAGCTGACTCGTTGGAAAAGACCCTGATGCTGGGAAAGATTGAGGGCAGGAGGAGAAGGGAACGACAGAGGATGAGATGGCTGGATGGCATCACCGACTCAGTGGACATGGGTTTACGTGGACTCCAGGAGTTGGTGATGGACAGGGAGGCCTGGCGTGCTGTGGTCCATGGGGTCGCAATGAGTCAGACACGACTGAGCGACTGAACTAACTGCAGCAGGCCGTCGGCTGCCCTCGCCTGTGTTGGGCAGAGACTCGGTGCGGCAGAACAGGAGAAATCTGTTCTCCCTTTTGGAAAGGGAGGTGCAGGGTGCCCTCGGGGGGCTGTCGGCCTGGGTGGCCGGGGCAGGTCGTCAGAGCCGGCATCCCAAGTCCCAGGCAAGGGGAGCACCTGGCTCTGTCGTTGGTCCTGAGCTGGAAGGAGGGGCGAACGTGGGGAGGCTGTCGGTTAGCAATCAAGCCCTCGCCATTTGCGTTGTTCTCTGGCTTCCTGGACCCTTACTAGGGACATTCACCTTGCTCTTCTCTTATTAGAGTGAAGTCGAGCTTCTGTTCGTGTATTAAGCTAAAGGCACACTGAGCTGTACACTCAATGGTGGTTAAGACAGTAAATTATGTGTTTCTTACCGCAATTTAAAAAGCTGTTTCCATTCTTTTTCACAAAAGAAACATTCATATTTTACCCACTTTGCAGTCAGTGTGTTTGCCTTCATTCTAGCAGGTGTCAGCGGATTCTTCTAGGTTCCTAGGTAGACACTCATATTTCCTGCAGGTAAGGGTAGCGTCGCATTGCCTTCAGTCACACCGAGGAACAGAGGCGTCCTGTCCTTTCGTCCACTCCCCGGGACTCGGTCACTCTCCTCACCACTGGTTCCCCGGTGCGGTGGCGTGGGCCGTCACTGGAAGAAATCTAGTTCTAGTTCTTTCCCAGGTGGTGCTCGTGGCAGAGAACCCGCCTGCCAGCGCAGGAGATGTAAGAGGCCTTGGCTCGACCCCTGGGTCGGGAAGGTCCCCTGGAGGAGGGCCTGGCAACCAGTTCCAGTGTTCTTGCCTGGAGACTCCATGGACAGAGGAGCCTGGCGGCTGCAGTCCAGGGGGTCCCAAAGCGGCAGACACGGCGCGACGCAGGACGCATCGCTACGCAGGACGCGGGCACTTCTAGTTCTGGTTCCTTAAAACTTCCTTTCGTCTTCTGCTTCCAGCGGGAGTACCCTGTGTTCTGGGAAGAGGTTCAAGCATCGCAAAGAACACAAATAGGAAAAGGGCCCCTCTCCGGCACTTCTTCAACAGGGCCCTCTCACTGGAGTAGTTCAGATGCTCCAGATTCATCGCAGAACAGCTCTGAATGAGAGCTCAGGATCTGTGCCTCAAGCTGTGAGATTTTTAGTGTAATTTAGCCCAGTCGCTCCTGATTACGTTCTGGGATCTTGCATCTTTTCCCTTTTTAAGAAAATTACATTTGTGTTCATTGGGGACGAACAGCACTCTGCCTAGTAAGGCGTCGGGCCTCAGGTTCCTGCTTCCTCTTAGGACAAGTCAGTGTGAAGCAGACCAAACTTCCCGTCAAGAGCATCTAGGGGAACACGGTACGGTTGTTTCAAGACCCGCCTGAGGGCACGGAGAGCTGCCCGGCAGCCTAGATGAGAACCAGGCCCCCGGAGACGGGACACTGGCATAGCCGAGCCCCGTTTGCACAGCCTCCTCTCCAAGGCCTTTCCTGACTGATAGGCACCATGGGCCAGGAAACAGGCAATCTTGGCACGTATCAGAAGCCAAAGGGGCTGGGGATCTGGGGAGAGCTTCTGCACGTCTCACTGGTTTAGAGGGACTCAGGGTTACCAAGACGGGTGGCTGGAGGAACGCGGAGCCCAGCGGGGTGGAAGTATCAACGTGTGGGTGGTTTTCATCATGAAGTGTTTGTTGACTCTTGGCCACGTCGGGTCCTTGGGTAGAGATACTGCTTGAGCGCTAACTCACTTCCGTCTTTTCCGACTCTTTGCGACCCCATGGACCGTAGCCTGCCAGGCTCCTCTGTCCGTGGGGTTCTCTAGGCAAGAACACTGGAGTGGGTTGCCATGCCCTCCTCCAGGGGATCTTCCCGACCCAGGGGACAAATCTGTATCTCTTATGTCTCCTGAGCTGGCAGGCGGGCTCTTTATCAGTATCACCACCTGGGAAGCCCCCGGTGCTGCGTGGGTACGTCCCAGTGTCCATCTGCTACCAAGACTACTATTCTGGATGCTCAGAGGTTGGAGAGACGAGGTAAAATTCAGAAACTCTGATAGAAAATGAAGAAAAGAGTTCTCTAACTGTGGGACAGCCACACCATTCCTGGGCCTCTCATTGAATGCACATTCTGGGCCAGTGGATCTGGGGCGACCTCACGATCTTTTGCGATCGCAGTGGATCCCGCAAATTCCGCCTTTCTGACCAGCGTCCAGTGGCGCCGAAGCCGCTGGCCCACGGGCTTCACTTGGGGCACTGGGGTGCCAGAGGGAGCAGCGGCGTGTGCCGTGTGGGCTGGGGAGGACACAGCAGCGCTGCTCCTCCAGAAGGCCCGGTTCCAACAGTGCTGCCGTGAGAGCAGAGGAAGCAGACCCGGCGGGGAATGTCAACTCAATACGTTGAATGACTGCATGGGAGCTGCTGCGGTGTGAGCAGGGTATGGGTGGGGGTCTGATCACGGATCTGCCACTCAGCAGCTGCATTTCCCCGTCTGGAGTGAGTGGGTAGGATTCGATGATCTCTAGTGACGTTCAGCCCGAATCTGCGACCCTCCTGACTGCGGCGGGAGGTGCCCCCGTGGCCGCGCTCATCACCGTGCGTGCAGAGTGGGAGCTGCTAGGGTTGACGTGAGGCCTGGGCCTGAAGGGCGCCAGCTGCTGCGGACTTGGGTCTGCATGCCAACTGCTGTTTTCCCAGGAAACCGGAAATGCCACAGTTGTCTTCACGCCGCTTGCGAGCCTGCGGTCTCAGCGTCTGCCGTGCGAGGACTCGCGTTGGCCCAAATCACGGGCTTGGAGTTGCTGCTGCCGAGCCTCCAAAGCCCTAAAAAGTTGCATCAGCTGCAGAGAAGTGGGGGAAGCTCTGCGTGTTTTGTGCAACGACTGAAGTCCGGTCCGACTGGGAGGACTGCGTGCTCTGGTAGCTCTCGTGAGCGCACACAGCTGTGCTGTCTCAGTCGCGCTTGACTTTGTGCGACCCCGTGGACAATAGGCCGCCAGGCTCCTCTGTCCATGGGGTTCTCCAGGCAGGAATACTGGAGTGGGTTGTGGTTTCCTTCTCCAGGGGATCTTCCCAATCCAGGGATCGAACCCACATCTCCTCTGTCTCCAGCATCGTTGGTATATTCTTTACTGCTGACCCACCTGGGAAGCTCTCTCTGCACTAAGTGGTGGATACGTCCCCTCCTGTCCAGGCCTGTGACTGAGAGGGAATGGCACGAGGAGCCTTAGAACCAGTTCCCTCCTGAGCTGCTTCCCTAAAGCACCGTGATCCCCAGCACCTGCCCGCCACCTCCCAAGCCACATTCTGAGGGCAGCCTGGCCACCGGGGGCTTCCCGGAGATGAACGGAGACCAGCCAAGGAGAAGCAGGTCACGTGCACTTACTTGGCGCTCACTGCAGCAGGCTGAAGCTCCAATACTTCGGCCACCTGATGCGAAGAGCTGACTCGTTGGAAAAGACCCTGATGCTGGGAAAGATTGAGGGCAGGAGGAGAAGGGAACGACAGAGGATGAGATGGCTGGATGGCATCACC
The DNA here is from genome assembly GCA_006408615.1 of Connochaetes taurinus. NCBI lineage: Eukaryota > Metazoa > Chordata > Mammalia > Artiodactyla > Bovidae > Connochaetes > Connochaetes taurinus. The sequence continues at coordinate 43,739 of SJXO01004214.1, read as the reverse complement.
GACTCAGTGGACATGGGTTTACGTGGACTCCAGGAGTTGGTGATGGACAGGGAGGCCTGGCGTGCTGTGGTCCATGGGGTCGCAATGAGTCAGACACGACTGAGCGACTGAACTAACTGCAGCAGGCCGTCGGCTGCCCTCGCCTGTGTTGGGCAGAGACTCGGTGCGGCAGAACAGGAGAAATCTGTTCTCCCTTTTGGAAAGGGAGGTGCAGGGTGCCCTCGGGGGGCTGTCGGCCTGGGTGGCCGGGGCAGGTCGTCAGAGCCGGCATCCCAAGTCCCAGGCAAGGGGAGCACCTGGCTCTGTCGTTGGTCCTGAGCTGGAAGGAGGGGCGAACGTGGGGAGGCTGTCGGTTAGCAATCAAGCCCTCGCCATTTGCGTTGTTCTCTGGCTTCCTGGACCCTTACTAGGGACAGTGGTCAACGTCCCGCTCAGCTGACTGACTGGCAAGGGCTGGCTTCCTGCAAGCCTGACTTGCAGCGGCTGCCTCCTGGGCAGCCTCTGTCCACGGGAGGCTGGCTTTTCAGGCAGGCCGCTGCAGAGTGCGGGGAGAGCTCCGTCTTTATGGACCGCCTGCTCTGGACCATGTGTCGGATCAGTCTCTCCAGTTTCAAATGTCAGTGATGAGGTGACGTCTTCCCAAAGCTTCAAGAGAGTCAAGACAGTCCCCGGTTCAGAGCAGCTGCTAAAATGCCCTAAAAATCTCTTTACAGTGAGAGCACCCCTCAACCCAATGCAACAGAGGAGGCTCTGCCTGTCCTATAGGACTGCACATCTCCCCGATACAAAAAGACAGACGTCTGCGGAGGACGCAGACGCCGGAGAACAAACACAGGGGGGTAGCTCCAGGGGGTCTGTAGGTGCTGGAGCCAGAGAAGATGCAACTGGGAGGCGGGGGAGAGGCTGCCCCTCCCCTAGTGCAGACCCAACTTCCAAGCAAATTTTGACTGCCAGTGCACTCTTTCACGTAACTTAGTTTTGGAGAGTGGGGAGGTGTATTTGAGTCACTGAAAATGAACACCACACACTCACCCCCATGACTGAAGAGGCTCCACATGGTCAGGGAGAGGCTGGGCTGCCTTGGGGTGGAGGGGTGAAGCCAGGCTTGCAGAGAGGAGACCAGGCGGGCCTGTCCCCACGAGGCTTCATCCAGCTCAGGGCCTGCAGAATCCCATCCCCGAGACAGCCGACCCGCCACGATTTCAGTGAAACCACAACCTCTGTGGGGTCTCCAGGGAGGGTTTCAGTCAATGCTGTGCCCAGGTACCCTCGAGAGAGAAAGAAAAGTCAGTCACACTGACCTCATTTTTATTTGAATTTTGTTGTTTGGTTTCTCGTGGATTTTTACATTAGCTGCATTTATAAAAACGTTGCACTAAAGCAATCTTCACCTCCATCAAGGGCTGTTTTGACGCACCCGGCATTTTGTGCCCAAGGTGGGTCAGTGGTCCCAGCGCCCAGCTGCCTCCTGTGCCCTGGAGTCCAGCACGGCCCTGGACCTCCTCCACTTCCGCACGCCGTCTCTGTGCGCTTCACACCGTACAAAGCTCAGTCTTATACAAGGAAAACATGTAGCTGAAAATCACTGTAAGGACGTTATGAAATGCGAACTGAGCAAGGCAGGGTAGCGCCACATTTCAGGAGCAGCAAGGATGGACCAGGTCAGCATTCTGCCACTGGGGACAGGACGCCTGCCTGCTTGCAGCTGGACAACCCATGCAGACAGAGTCCCAGACTCGGCAGACGCTGCTTGCAAACGAGGCCTCAGGAGACAGGGACGGTGCTGCCACGTGACTCAAGAGAGTCCGTGAGCTCCGGGGTGGTCACCTTATCCGCGTGCTAATCTGGCACTGAACACCTGAAGATGCTCATCCAGCTGAACCGAGTGCCCCCATGGATGACAGCGTCGCCCACAGATGCGTCTTGGATGTAGGACACAGGACGGAAAAGTGGGAACGCCGGTGGTGAATGTGGTCATCGGCTCCCTGGGCGTGAGCACTCTCCAAAGGGGTGGCCACAGTGCTCCCTGGGCGTGAGCACTCTCCAAAGGGGTGGCCACAGTGCTCCCTGGGCGTGAGCACTCTCCAAAGGGGTGGCCACAGTGCTCCCTGGGCGTGAGCACTCTGCAAAGGGGTGGCCACGGTGGGCACTCTCCTATGAATGCCGCGGCCTCGTGACGAGCAGCTCTCATCAGGTGAGGCACAGGCCAGGAGCTCTGGCTCCCGGTGGCGGCCCGCGCGGGCGGGGCGGGGGCTGCCTCTCCCGCCTCGTGGAAACTCTCCCGAGCTCCAGCAAGCGCAAGGTCCCAGAGCTGCCAGACAGACTCCAGGACTCCCCTGGATTTGAACTTCAGATAAGCAATGAATGCTCTTTAAGTATAAGTACATCTCAAACAGGGCTCAGGCATTCTGTATTTCTATTTCCTATTTCTGGAAGCCCTAAATAGACGTCAAGGCTTTGGAAGCTGAAGAACACAGATGGAATCACCATGTTACTGGCACAGGGCTGCTTGGGGCCTGGGACAGGGGCTTCCAGAGGCCCCCGTGGAAGCCCAGCCTCCGCAGCTTTGGCTCCAGGTTTTTGTAAATTCCTGAGAGGGTGTCAGAGCCGGAGAGCTGCAGGGGATGGGGAGGAGCCGAGGAGAGAGGAAGGCAATGATTAAGGGGGTGGGGGGACTGTGTGATTTATGGTTTATGAGCAGAGATTTAAAGACCCAGATAGGATTTCCCTTAATTGTACAAAGACTAATTATCTAAAGACTAACGACAGAGATGAATGCCTGAAAATATCTTTCTGGGCAAAAGCATCAAAGGTGATTAAACTCTGTTGGAATCAGGGACAATGGGACGGCGTCAAGAAAAGAAGGAAAAGTTCTTAAGACAGATGGGTTTTTCCTAAAACCACCACATTCGCACTCATAATACAGCCGGCCTGCTGCATTGCTCCCTTGGACATTTTGCCTCCTTTTAACCTTTGGATGCTTTTCCTCATCTGTGAGAATGTCTGTGCCCGTTGTTTGGGGCTTACCGAGGATCAGGAGCTGGGGAAGGAAGGATATTTCTGTTCCTGAGACACTGAGTACCTTGAGGTCTTAGACAACGTATAAAATCAGAGGAGAGCAGAGCGTCTAGAGGGAGGGGGCAGGCCCCACCCCAGCGCAGCTGAGACCCGCTCAGGGCTGGGCCCTGGCGACTCCAGGGACCGGCCCAGCACCCCGCGAGGCGAGTCTGCACTCTGAGGGCCTTCCTGGAGGCGAGCAGGACGGTTCTGGGTGATGGTCCGGGCTGCGGACGTCTGGCTTCGCACATTATTCGGGCACTGGTTTGAATCTCAGACGTTACAGGGCCTGAGAGCACGGATGCGTGGTGCACCGCTACAGGCCCTGGGGGTGAGCTGGGCGCAGGAGGCGGGGCGCCCGTCGCAGGAGTCCGGTCTGCTGGCCATCAGTCTCCTGGAGGACAGACCCTGGAGGGCAGAGAAGCCCGTCACCGCGCTCTGGCACGCTCTCCCGTGGATCTGATGGGGCCCAGTCAGGCGAGCCTGAGTCCGCCTGCCTCCCAGTTGGGGCAGGAATCCTTGCCCCCACAGAGTTCACAGGTCTGACACCCACCGTGTCTGCTGAGCGGCCCCTGGGACACGGGGAAGATCTCTCACAGCTCATCTCCTAGTGTCATCCACGAGGCCATCTCAACCACCAGTCCCCGGATACCGATTCGCTGAAAGGTGCCCTGGGGTCACGACGCAACACGTGTCACTGGACAACGTTTTGGAAGATACAGAATCGTAGTCTCTTTCCCAGAAAACACAGTTAATCACCCTCTGGGTATAAATTAGTTTGGGTGCATGTTGTAATATATAATATGTGTATATCAATAATTCCTCTCAGACCAACTGTACATTTATCAGTTTTTTTTTCTTTAACTGGGCTGTTTTTATGATTTGGCACCTATTTAGTTCTGCAACTAGAATGAAAGCTTCAAGGCAAGGATATATATTAATAATCACAATTGGGTTTAGAAAATATTAAAGCCAAGCGAAAACAAATGGCTCCATCTCTAGAAGAAAATTTACTTCTTTGTTGTCAAGTTTGTGCAGAATCTTGAAGGAGGATGGGTTGTGTGCAGCCTGCGCTCTATGCAGAAAACAAAGGCGGGAAAGAAAGAGCCACCTCTTCACCCCAGCAGCCCGCACAGCCTGTGAGGCGGTATGACCATCGGTTTTCGTTTAGTGCCTAATGTCTGAAAATGTTAAGAAATGATATACTAAAACTGATTCGTAAGGAGCCAAAGTTCATGCTTCTGAACTGTCGTGTTGAAGAAGACTCTTGAGAGGCCCTTGGACTGCAAGGAGATGAACCTAGTCAGTCCTAAAGGAAATCAGTCCTAAATGTTCACTGGAAGGACTGAAGCTGAAGCTGAAGCTCCGATACTTTGGCCGCCTGATGCAAAGAGTCGACTTATTGGAAAAGACCCTGATGCTGGGAAAGATTGAAGAGGGGAGGAGAAGGGGACGACAGAGGATGAGATGGTTGGATGGCATCACCGACTCGATGGACATGAGTTGGAGCAAGCTCCGGGACGCACTGCAGGACAGGGAAGCCTGGCGCGCTGCAGCCCATGGGGTCGCAGAGAGTCGGACACCACTGAGTGTCTGAACTGCAACAGAGTTGATGCATCTTAATTTTGTGAGTCTCTTTGGGGTCATCCCGCCGACAGCACCAGTCTGGAGACCGACAACATGGCCCGTTTTACCCATGGCAAGAGGGTCCGGAAGCGGCTAGCCTGGATGTCCCGATGAAGGCTGCTCTCTGGGACCCTACACTTGCCCGCCTCCTGGAAGAGACCAGTCGGCCTGCAGAGGCCTCCGCCATCTGGCAGGCATGCAGAGGATCCTGTGTGCTTGGCGGGGAAACTTTCTGCCACTTCTGCACCCAGTAAATTGTTTCAGTCACTTGCCAGTAAGAAGCTTAACAATTTTTTTAAAGTAGCAATACAAGAAGTGCTTAGCACCACGAGCAGCCGAAAGCCCTCAGGAGAGGCGCTTTATCCTTGAGAACGTCCAGACACCGGCAGCACTCGTCCAGAGGGGCCGCAGAGCGTGTCCTCCACGTGGGCGCCCGGAGACAGTGCTTCTGGTGGGGACGCCAGACAGGGACTCCGCAGACGCGACTTTTGTTCTGCTCCTGCCTGCGAAGGCTGTGTGGCCCTGGGCCGGTCACTTACCTTCTCTGAGATTCAGTGTCTTTATAAATCAGGAGCTCTGGACTTGATCTTTTCCATCTCTCACAGCTTACAATCCTGTTTCACTGATATAAAAATTGACTCTCATCTCAGCACTTTTCTTTGCTGTGATCATTTACTTTTTGGCTGCCCTGGGTCTTCCCTGCGGCGGGCAGGCATCTCCGGTTCTGGCACACAGGCCTGGCTGCGGTGTGTGGGGTCTCGTTCCCTGACCGGGGATCCAACCTCGGCCCCTGCAGTGGGAGGTGAAGTCTTAGGCACTGGACCAGCAGGGAAAGACCCCAGTACTGACCTGACAGCTTGGGCTGGTTGTGCCTGCTCACTCTCCAGCACCAGACTCTGGACACCGGGGCAGAGTAGCTGAGCGGCCTGTGTCCCTCTGACCAGACCCGAGAGCCGCGCGTTAAGCAGAAGCAGGCATGTGCCATATGTCCCAGGCTGGAAATTTGCAGACGTGCATCTGGTCTCTTAGAAAACAAGGGGCTCATCCCTATTAAGCTGGTCTCATTACAGAGTAATAAATTGGAAATTGCAATGAAATTAGGTTGATTTCTGACGGACAAATTTTGGTTGCAGGGCGGAGAAGAAATAATCATTTTTAAAGCTGCAACAGCTGTTACATCATATTATATTTTAAAATCCTTTAGAGGAATTAGTTAATTAATTTTAACATTGTTACAGTCTCCTTAATGGTGTTCCAAAATACCTGGCAGTGATTAATCATGATCGGAATTTTTATCAGTCATGATCTAATACATTTTTCCAAAAAGAAGATTTTATTGCATATTAAAATTACTTCGTCTGAATTCTTTAATTGTAGATCTTAATCTTGTCTGAAAATATAATCTTTATCCATTCAGTGTCATGCAAAGTTAGTGCTTCTCCTCAAAAAAACATTTTCAAACTTTGCTTGGATTCTTTTCTTTCTTTTTTGCTAAGCCGTATCATTTAATTTCATGTGGCTTTAATGAGTAACTGTCTCCAACAGTTTCTAAGAGTTTCCATCAGCAATATTTCATTCCAGAATAAAAGGTAATGATCCATAAATTCTTAATGCCATATTTTTATAGCCAGTAAATTAGTCTTTAATGGGTTCAATAAGTTCTGTGATGTATGTCATTAATTGTTAATGGTGTTTTAACTAGATAATTGTTATGAAGGGCTGTTTGTCATCACCTCTGTGAATGACTGATCCCTGCTATCCATTCCGCTTCATGGTGTGGCACTTATTTTATCTGGTCTGTGTGCTGATAGCAGACCAGGGGCCCAAAATTCACCAACCAAGCATCAAATTCCCACAGTCGTGCATCAGGCAGTGACGACAAGCCTCCAGCCCTCAGCTCCGACATGTTTCTGTCTTAGGTATCAGTCAGCTGTTGGCCCCACAGTGCTGAGTAACAAACCACCCCAAATCCCAGTGGCTTCAAGCAGCAATCATTTACACTCAAGGTGATGGTTTGTCTTACAATGGTTGGCTAGGCCCTGGTACCCAGCTATTCAATCAAGCACAAATCTGGGTGCTACTGTGAAGGCATTTGTAGACACAGCTAGCATCTACAATCAGCTGACTTTAAATAAAGGCGATTACACTCACCAACATGGTGGGCCTTGCCCCATCAGTTGACAGATGTCAGCTCAAAGACTGAGCCCCACCCTCTGCCCCGAGAGGAGGGATTCTGCCTGCAGACGGCAACATTGAGTCCTGTCTGCCTTTGCAGCCTCACCAGCCCCACTGTGAGTGTTCAGCCTGGGTGGGGATGGGCGAGTCTGGTCTGGGTTCAGCGGGGCTGGCTCTTCATTGCAGGGGCACCCTGCCTGTCCTTGGGTCTCTTGGCTGCCCAGGCACGCTCTCCTTGGCAGGGGCAGAGAAGCAGGAGGTTGCGTGTCAAGTCCTGCTTGCCTCCCATCTCCCCTCCGCCTCTGGCCACAGCAGACTGAGGATGGATTCCTCAGCACCGGGCAGGGACGTTCATGCACTTCCAGGGAAGGCAGTCAGAGCCCTGAGCTGACAGAGAGGACCGGGGGACAAAGCGTGCCCAGCAGCCCTGCCTCCTGCCTTCTCCTGAGCCCAGTGAGGCTGGAGCCTCGAGACGTTTGCTTCTGACACGTCCACCCCATCACTCGTTCGGGGCCGGACAGACTGGGAACCACGGGTTGAAGACAAGCCAAAACTCCCGAGAAGGCAGCACCGCCTCTGAGACCCTCCGTGGCGCCGCTGGAAAGCAGCGGAGTCGTCACCTTGAAGCCTCCGTTTCCGTCACACTCCAGCCTGCTTTCTCTTCGGTTCAATATGCGTTTTCTCTTTTGGGGGCAACTTTACACGGATAGTTATTGATTTTCCAGCCTGATCAACAGGCTTACTTTGGGTTTGGTTTGTTTTTTTGCTACAACTTCTGTCCTCTCTGTGCGTTAAGACTTTTCTAGGCAGACGGTGTCTGGTGCTTTGCACCCCGAGAAGGTGACAGTTACATCTGTGAGGGGGCAGGGGACCCAGAGAACACACAACAGCATCCACGAGGGAAGAGCCAGCAAAGATGAATGAGCATCGAAAGGGATTTCCAGCCAAGGAAAAGCATCCACAAAGTCAGAGGAAATGATAATTGGGGATAAATGATAATTGCTTCTGTGTAAGCAAGGCTGACCCAGTGATACATGGTCCAAACGGTAAAGCACGGTTATGAGTCCCTCAGCAATCTGTCTAATCTACCAAAAACTCCCCTAGAATGTTCTCTCGTCAGAACGAAATTGGTGCTCACATGGATAAGCAAACGCACAACCACATGCTTGCAAAAACCTACATCGCAGTCAGAGGACCTACGATTTCAGGGAGTCCCTGGGCCCGTCTGAGAGAGCTATTGAGGTGTTCACGCTCACAGCGTAGTGGTCAGCTTCACGTGGGACGCAGGAAAAGGAAAGGCCGAGGGCGCTGTTCTCTAATTTGGTTGGTTGGGTGAAGGATACGGGCCTCCCCTGTCCTGGGGCCAGGAGAACAGCCTCAGGGGCTGGAGGAGACGGCAGCTGGGCAGGGGGTCACCCAGAGGAGAAGGCAGCTGCTCGTCTCGTTGGAAGCACAGAGGAGAGCCAGGTTTTGGCATCCGGAGGAGGGGCCGCGGCAACAGACAGGGCCGGAGGCATTAGGGCCGCAGCTCTGGGGCCTGGAGCGGAGGGGAAAGGGGCTGGGGGCCGCAGGAGGCATACTGGAGCAGCAGAGGCAGCGGCAAAGAGCTGCGTCTCAGAATCTAAAGGGAGGGTCATCTCCACGGTGAGACAGGACGGAGGGCCGGGGCAGCCGGGCGGGAAGACCAGGGAACAAGCGGCCTTGGATGGAGCGCAGAGACCACCGGGTTTCAAATGGAGCGGCTAAAGCCCTCTGGGCTCGCCAGCCACGTCCGGTCCCTCGGGACTCGTTAGAGCTGACCTGAGTGGCGGCCACCTGGGGTTGAGGACAGACATCCGTGACTCTGGCCAAGGGTGCGCTCTGTCGTTTGCAGAGGGCCCACACCTCCCTGCCCGGTTTGGCATCCTTGGTCTTTGGGACGGTGAGATTTGCATAACTTAACATTTGGGACACTCTAACAGGTGCATGAAAGGTTCTTTCCTTGAAGTGCGTCAGAGCCAGACAAGGATGCCCCTTCCTCAGAGACGGCTGTCCTTTGCCACCCTTGCAGACGGTCCTGACGCGTTTGTTTTTACATCTGAGTGCATATGAAAACCAGACATCCCGCACAACCCAGTGTGTCATAATCTATTTTTCATTCAGAAGAGGATGTAAATTATTGTGTCTGCTACAGTGAAAGGCGTCTTAGACTGAGATACGGTCGGTGTGAAGGAGGCCCAGCTCACGGTCATAGGGAATGGTGGGCTTGTGATGGGTGCAGATTCAGAAAAACGTGTTTTGGCTTTTCAAGGCCCAACAAGACTCCTCTGGCTCAACGTCTGGCCCATCCCCCTGGCTGGGCCAGGTCATTCTGTCTGACGTACGTAGGGCAAGGTGTGACCACAGGGTGGGCTCCCCACTCCCAGGGGTAGGACCCCCCCAGGGCAGTGCAGCAAGGCAAAGGGAACTGCGGACCGACCTGGGGAGGAAGCTGGGGTTCACCCGCGAGGTTCCTGGGTTCCCCTGTAGCCGGAAGCTGAGCACCCAGGGCAGCTCACGGCCGAGGAAGCCGCCCACCCACCCTCCTGGGGCAGCCGGCTCTGGGCCATACTTGTGCTCTGCGCTGTTGCTGGAGCCTCACGGGTGCTGGGGATGCCTCCTGCCCTTCGCCCCCAGGGCCCACGGGGACACTCCGCGCCCCGCACGGCAGCGCAGGTCCACGCGCCTGCAGCAACGCGGCTCCCGACAGAGGAGCTAACCTGGCTCCCGCCTCCCTCCACATGCCCTGCGCTCCATCTGCTTGTCTGTTCGGGCTCATGTACCACACACCACAGACCACATGCTTAAGCAGCCGCCACCACACGGCGCCTGGGGCTGGGAGCCCGAGATCTAGGAGCCGGTACCTTCGGTTCCTAGTGAGAACCTCTCCTGTGCTGGCAGACACCACCTTCTCGCTGGGCCCGTCATAGCCTCTTCTCAGCGTGGGAAGGGAGAGAGAGAGAAGGAGCTTTCGTTCTCTTGTAAACATGAGTCCATCACGGGGCTCCACTCTCATCTACACCTCACCACTTCTAGAGCCTCCAGACACCCTCACTGGAGGTTAGAGCTGCAGCTCACAGGCTTCAGGGGGACACAAAGTTTCGGCCATAACAGAGCTGATACAGCAACACCTGTTTTCCATCATGACACTCTCCCTGCGGCCTGGAGGCAGTGGGGGGCGCCCCCAGGGGCTCAAGGGCAGCCCCTGCGTAAGTTCTTCTACCAGGGAGTTGAAGGTTGGGGAGCACAGCGCTTCTGCCAACTGGAAACAGCCAAGGTGTTATGATCGCCCCATCAGTGAAGATACAGGAGTGAGACCTACGCCCAGCTCTGCTGTTCACGTTCTTATTTATAAAATATCTCCAAGCACAGCAGTTTGTACCTTTGTGAAATGCAGCTTACTGCGCTAGGAGTATGAAAATGGTTATTATGCAGTATCTAATTAGTGCTGGCAAAACAGAAGTCACATGAGAGCTTACAGACACCTTATAACTCAGACAATAATTAAAAGCACTATAGTTCACATCCGAACAGATTCAGTAAAGATAGTATCACGTCTAGAAAAATAACCTCATGATACTGTGTGTCGTAATAACAGCAATAACATGAATCGATGGCAAGAGATGTAGACGACAGAGCAGGATAAATACAAGCCAGGCTGACACCATTGTCTCCAGCTAAAAAGGTACACAAACTTTCCTTCATTCATAGGGTCACTGTGAGATCAAAAGTAATCACGGTAGCCATCAGGAATCTATGGGGGTCAAAACCAATCAAGAAAAACAATAAAACTGACTCAGCGCCGGGGCATCTGCTCTGGGTCAGCCAGGACGTTAGGTGCAGGCCCTTGGAGATTAATAGCAGCGATTACTGCCGTTGACGAGGGAACACCCTAATGACTGAGAGCGCCTGAGAAAAATGCTTCTTGATCGCTAGGTCACTGCTCATCTCTGAATATTTTCTCTCTCTTAGTTTTCAAAAAATTATATTTTTAATGTACATTTAGTAAAAACTCGGTCTTTGGAGCATAAAGATACGTGAGTGTTGACCGATACGTAGAGCCCTGTGGTCACCACCTCTGTCGAGATACAGAAAAGCTCCATCACCCTGGAAATTGCCTGGAGTGACAGCTCTGAGGCCACAGCCTCTCGTCGCCCTTCCTCCCTGGCCTCCGGGTCTCCTCTTCCAGAATTAACGCTGCAGCAGTTACACGTACAGCCAGAGTAAACACGTACAGCTCCTTATGAAAACACGTCTTCATTGTACCTGGACAAGTGCCTCAGCGTGGGCCTGCTGGGTCACACGGTGAGTGTGCGTCTAACAAATGCAGAGACCACCGAGCCAGTTTCCAGCTGGGCGGAACCACCTTACAGGCGCGGCGTGTGACAGTTCCGACGGCTCTGTGTCCCCACCAATGCTCGATATTATTGCCTTGTTTCTAGTGAACAAACTTTTGTGGTCCGAAGGACACCGCCAAGATAGTGAAAAGATGACTGGCAGGATGGGAGGGAAGAGTTTCAAGGGTTATATCTGATAAGGGTCTGCAACCAAATATGCAAAGCGCCCTGACAACTCAACAGTAGAAAGACAAATCATCTACTTAAAGAATGAACAAAGGAACTGGATAGAATTTCCCCAAAGACACACAAACGGCCGGTACACACCCGAACACGCTCAGCGTCATCACGCGTCAGAGCTGCACGTCAAGCCCGTGGTGGAACGCCGCTTCCACCCTCTACGCGGCTATGATAAAAAAAAAAAAGACAGATTATAACAAGGGTTGACAAAGACGTGGAGAAGCTGAAACCTTCATACTTCACTGGTGAGAGTGGAAAACGCTGCAGCTACTCCGGAAAACGGTTCCTCAGCAGCACCGTATGACCGAGAGTCCGCTCGTACTATAGTATTTTGTTTTCATTCTTCTCAGAGTGTTTCCTAATTTCCCTTATGGTGTCTTTTTTGACGGATTGATTATTTCAGCATGTGTAGATTGGTTTCTACATATCTGTGAACCTCCAGGTTTCCTTCTGATTCTGATTTCTAGTTTCATTCCGTTGGGATCAGAGAAGACATTCTTTATCATTTTAAATGTATTGAGACTTTACTGAAATCTGTGGCCTAACATGCTTCCCGCACAGGAGAATGTTCCACGTTCACTTGGGCAGAATGTCTTCCGGCCATAGTTGGGTGCCGTGTTCCACAGAGGCCAGGACACTCCCATTGATTAATAATGCTGCTCAGATCTATTCTTTCTTTATCAATGTGTGTCTCGTTGCTCTGTCCATTGTTGAAAGTAGGATGTTGAAATCTTTGGCTGTTATTGTTAAATTAACTTTTTTTCCCTCTTCTATGAGTTTCTCTTTTTATTTTCTTGTTTTTTTGTGTATATTGTTTATAATTTTTATATCTTCTTGATAGTTTCACACTTCTATCATTATAAAATGCCCTACTTTATGTCTAGTAGCAAGTGGCATCCTAAAGCCTCTTTTGTCTGATATTAGTGTAGCCGGCCCACTGCTTTTAGGTGAGTGTTTCCATGGTGTATCTTTTTCTGTCTTCTTACTTTCAGTTTATATATGTCTTTGTAGATGAAGTTTATCTGCCAAGACAGCCTGTAGTTGGATCATGTTATTTTCACCTATCTGCCAATTTCTGCCTTTAAACATGGAAGCATTTAATTGATTCATATTTTATGTAATTACTGATCAGATAGTATTTATACCTGCCATCACCACAGATTTGTAATTATTTATGCTATTTTCCTTTAAATCATTTAGAGAAAAGAGTTAAACTGTAACCTTGTAGTCTTTCATTAATGTATTTATCTCTGTAGTCACCGTTACTGGTGCTTTTATGCCATTGTGTGCACTGGAATTGCTGTCTAATATCCTTGCGTTTCAGTCCAAGGGTCTCTACAGCCCCTGCAGGGCAGGTCTGCAAGCCACACACGCTCTCAGCTTTTGTTCCTCTCGCCGTCATGCTTGAAGGATAGTTTTGCTGGGTACAGGGCTCCCGGCTGACAGCTTTTGTTCCTCTCGAAGTCATGCTTGAAGGATAGTTTTGCTGGGTACAGAGCTCCTGGCTGACGCTTCTGTTTCTGTTGGCGGTTAGAGCTCTCACTGCCTCTGGCCCCGTGGTTTCTGATGAGAATCCAGCGGTCGCCTCAGGACGGTCCTTCTGTGTGATGTGTGACCTTCGCAGTTCTGCCCTTCTGCAGGTGTGTGTTGGGCTGCGAGTCTCTTTGAGTCTACCTCACTTGGAGTGTGATGAGCTCCTTGGGTGTATGGATTAATGTTTCCATTCTGACTGGGAAGGTTTTGACATTATTTCTTCGAATATTCTTCCTGCCCTCTTCCATTTCTTCCCTCTTTCTGAGACTTGCCTCAGAGGCCATGTGTGTGTGAGGGGCCTCTGTGAGCTTTCTGAGGCTCTCTTATTTTTCTTCTTTCTTTCTTCTCTATTTTTCAGAATGGATAATTTCAGCTGATACATCTCTGAGTTCACAGACTCATGCCTGCTCTAATCTACTGTTAAGCTCTTATAATGAATTTCTTATTTTAATTATTGTACTTTTCAACTCCACAATTTCTATTTGGTTCCTTTTAAAATAATTTTCTGCCTTTATGATATTTTCGATTTTTTAAGACATTGTTCTTATATTTTTCTTTAGTTCATTGAACATATTTTAAATGGCTGGTTTAAAGCCTTTGTCTGGAAAGCCCAATGTCTGTGCTTCTTCTCAGGGACAACTTCTATTGATTACTTTTCCCCGTGTATTAGCCATACATTTTATTTTTCTGCATGTCTCACAGTTTTTTGCTGAAAATTGGACATGCGATGTAACACAACATGTCAGCTCCAGAAATTAGCTCCTCCCCCCTCAGGGTCTGCTAATGTTGCTGTTTGTCCAGTACATTCCCTGAGTGAATTCTGTCAAGTCTGCGTTTCATGTCAGATGTGGCCACTGAGGTCTTTGCTCAGTTAGCTCAGTGGCAGCCGATCGTTAGACAACAGCTGCCTTAAAATCCTGGAGCCGGTACATCTCCCTGTCTTTGCTGAGGGGCCAGCTGACTGTCCCCACTGTTCTGTTTGGGATTCGGCCACTAACCTTTGTTTAAATAGTTGTGGTTCTGATTTTCAGGTTTATTTTTCCAGCTATGGTTGTGCTGTTCATCCCTTCAGTCAAGAAGCTGTTTTGGAAGTCTATATTTCTCTTAAAACGTTTGGCCAGACAACCTTATATAGCGTAGACCTTTCAGGAAATAGTATATGATGTTATAATCTTAAATAAGAATTACTTTTTAAAATGTGATAAGGACTTGGAAGTAAAGCAGGAGGTCAGTTGGAGCAAGGCAGACAGGCAGCCACTGGTGACCCCCTGGGTCTGGGACAGGGCCTCCATCTCTGTCATCCCCGAGCCCAGGTTGTGCTGGGCTTACAGTGTTGACACCGGCATCCTGCTATTTGAGGAGCAGGTGTGGGCACCTGCGCCATCTCTGGGGGGGTCCGTGCCACTGCCATTTCCATGCCCAAGGTGCCCGCACAGCACCGAGCGTGCAGGATGCGCCCAGTGGATGCTCTGTCAGTGCTGGCAGCAGGTTGGAGCTCTATGCCCAGACCGCCCCACAGTTTGTTCACAGCCTGGGAAGCCCATTTAGACTCAACCCTCCACACGGACTAGTTTCTTCTGGTGAAACATGCAAGGACTGAGCGGGTTTTCTCCGGCCTTCACTCAACGCTGTGATTCACTTTGTAGAAACCACTTTCTCAATCAGCCAGATTACCTGGCTCATTTTAGTTTTGAAAATTTTGATATGAAAGGATTTGCTGCCAAATCTGAGGCACGCCCTTATTCAAATGCAGACAGGGGAGCAGAACCTCCAAACAAAACCCACTCACGGAGCCCACTGAGGGTCTTGGCTGCGTGCATTCCTCGGACGCAGGCACCCGTGGGATAAAGAGGAGTCAGTGCTTGCAGGCTGCCAGCTCAGCCCGCTAGGGCGAGGGGCCAGCCCCAGGCTGAGCCCAGGGACGCCAGCAGTCTACGAGGCAGGACGAAGCAAACGCATCAATGCACAAACCCTCCCCGGGAGCCCCGAGCAGGCACAAGCCACAGCGGAGCTTCAGGCCCACTCATCCCACGCGACTCCCTAGAGGCCGGAGCTCCTCGGTCGAAGTTCTAAGACCTGAGGCTTAATTACCAGCATAATTAGAGTAAGAATACCTTCTCCCTGTGGAGGGCAGCCCTCGCCTTGGGGAGAAAGCTGGTCATCATCTCCCGGGAGCCACCAGGCAGGAAGGCCACCTCAGGCCCCACCGCCAGCCTGGGCTTCAGCTGGTCTTGGGTAATTCGGAGCTGCTGCTTTGAATGTGCTAACGAGGGGCGTTATTTCAGGTGCATGGGCGAGGGGTCAGGCTCCTGCGAGCGGAGCTGCCTGTGGAAAGAGCTTGATTAGAGCCCCTTCTTGCAGGGCAGGGCTCTCCCGACCTGCATTTCTGCTTCGCCTACAAACCCACGCCTTTCAGCCTCTGGAATTTGCAGGAGGCAAAGGGGAGCGTGATGGGTGAACAGTGAAGTTGGCGGAAGCAGGCCCCCTCTGGGGCCGCGAGACCAGGTGGGCTGAGTTGGTGAGAGTCTGGTGCCCAGGCCCAGAGCCCACCTGGACACTGAGACCAGCGTGTGGCGACAGCCGTGCCCTGCGTCCCGGGCGCTCTGACGTCTGGAGCGGGTCCTGGGGCCTGAGGGGCGTGCCCTAGCTTCCTGGGCAGGGCCCTGCCCGC
>SJXO01004214.1:14975-27405 GCA_006408615.1 Connochaetes taurinus | reverse complement strand
CGGTGCCGCCCCTCGGCCCCTCCCCCTCCCCCCCGCAGGTGGAAAGCAGGCCGCTGTCTGAGCTGCCCGTGTGCACACCAGGGTGCCTGCACACAGCCTCGCCTAGGACACGCGTAACCAAGCCTGTGGTCAGGGCCGGACGGGGCCCTGGGAGGCACCAGTAGGAGAGACAGGGACCCCCGTCTACAGCAGGAGCAAGGAGGCTGAAAAGCTGCCTGCAAGAGGAACTCGGGGGCCAGCACGCAGGGACTCTCGGGGGTAAGAGGTTAGAGGAGGGGAGCGGGGAAGCTCCGGGGTCCGGTTGGTTCAGAACCAGCTCTTGGGACCGGTGACCATCAGCTCTGCAGGGTCCACACAGGGCGTCCCCAGGGCAGGTGGCCCTCCCAGGAGCCCGCGAGGGAGCAGCAAGACCCGGTGGGGTGTGGAGGAGCGCTCTGTGGAGGCGGAGGGGGGCGTGGATGTGAGCACAGACTGAAGCAAGGACAGAGCCACGGGGCTAGCAGGCCGCCCAGGGCAGTGCAGAGGCAAGGGAATGGAGGTGGAGGCGGCCTGGGGCTGGGGCTGCTCCGGGTGGAGAGCCACGAGACCTCACAAGAGGGTGAGGACCGGTCCATGTAGGGTAGCAACAGCCGAGGGAGGCTTCTCCCACACATCCTGGCAGCACAAGAGCTGATCCGACCTGAGAGCTACGCACCGTGGCACTCAGTCCCGGCTCCAGGGCCGGCTCTGCCCCGGGAGGTGTGGGGTGAGTTGGCGGCACTGAAATCTGTCAGCGGGGTGCCTCGGGGCAAAGCCCTCACTTCTCGGAGCTTCTGGGAACCTCAGCAGGAGGACCAGGTGGCTATGGGAGTCTGGGCACGCCAGGGCCTTGGAGACGGAAACTAATTCTGAAGTGTCGAGATGCGTCTCCCTTAAGCCCACACGCTGGGGCTTCCCTGGCAGCCTGTAACCAGGAGACCCGCATTCAATCCCTGGGTTGGGAAAGTCCCCTGGAGGAAATGGCAGCCCACTCCAGTACTTTTGCCTGGAGAATCCCACAGACAGAGGAGCCTGGCGGGCTATAGCTACGCAGTCACAAAAGAGTCAAACACCATTGACTAAACCACTCACCACCACCACAAGCCCACATTTTAAATGACATAAAAAGTGCATCACAAAAGTCAAACAGGCGTATAAAAAGGCAATTCCCATAGATACGCTTGCTGGATTTAAAACTGACAGCTGGACAGTTTCTGACAGGAGAGAGCTGGCTTCTGTGTGGCAAGCTCTGGACAAACCCCCGCT
Organism: Connochaetes taurinus; assembly: GCA_006408615.1. Lineage (NCBI taxonomy): Eukaryota > Metazoa > Chordata > Mammalia > Artiodactyla > Bovidae > Connochaetes > Connochaetes taurinus. The sequence continues at coordinate 26,121 of SJXO01004214.1, read as the reverse complement.
AATCACGAGATCCAGGGCTGGCAGCAGGTGGCTGATCTGCATCTGACCAGGGCCCTGCACCCCATCTGCTGGATCATTCGAGAACTCTGGACCCATGGCTGCTCATGAGGGTCACTGAAAACTCTGGGGGAACCTTGGGATGCAGGCCTGAGCCACCCCGACCAGCGGGCTTCAGCTGCCCCTCCAGAAGCCCCGCTGCACACAGGAGGTTAGCACCCAGGTGCAGGCGTCGGCTGGACAGCCGCTGATAGAGGCAGGCGGGAACATTCAAATGCTCGCGTCCCATTCTGCATGGAAAAGGATGATCGAGCAGAGAAGATGGCATAGGTGAGATTTGGTTTGGGGTCAAGGGCGATTGCTATGTGAGCAAACACCGCAAGCATAATAAAACTCATGACCATCCCACCCTGGTGATGCGGGCCCGCCGGCCCTGCACCCAACGTCCCACCAGTCACTGGGAGGTCTGCGCGTGTCACGATGATTGATCTGTCCGAGTGCCACCATCCCTATTACGGGGCTATCCTTCTTAATTGGTTAAATCCAGAGCTACCATTAGGGCTTGCTTTTTAATTCCACCCCTCTTGGATATGTTATTTAAAAACACACCTTTTCCGACCCCCACCCCCACCCCGCCCATCAGCCCGGCCCTCAGAAATCTTCAGCTTTCCTGGTCAGTGGCACGTGGGAAGGCGTCCGGCCGACAGTCAACTAGAGAGACGCCCTCCTCCGAGCAGGAGCTGACAAGTCACTGCCATCTGCAGCGCTGCTTGGAAAGGGTCAAGTCGCCCTGGCAGGGCTGTGCCCTGTGCCTCCGGGGGACGGTCAAGTCCAGCCCGCAGGTGCCCACCCCAGGCCAAGTCCCATCACAGATTCAGGGGCCCCTGGCCTGGGTTTTCCCATGAAGACGGCAGAAGCAAACCCGCCCTCTGCCCGGTCCATCTCTGCTATCTGGGGGAGCATCCATCCTCTGCCCGGTCCATCTCTGCTATCTGGGGGAGCATCCGCCCTCTGCCTGGTCCATCTCTACTATCTGGGGGAGCATCTCACCCTCCATGACCGAAACTTCCTGCGCCTTCCCGCAGTTTCCAGAGAGCAGGCTGGGGCTGCAGTCCCAAGGGAAGGACCAGGCAGTGACTGGAGGCCCTGGGGGCCAGGACCCGGGAGTCCAGATCTCAAGGGAGGTGGGGGTCAGGGGCCCCTTCTTGTAGGCACCGCCTGGGAGGGGCTGCAAGCGGCAACAGTGTCCCCCAAAAACACTGACTTTTCCGACCAACCCTGAGCAGGGGCCCCTCCTGGGGGCCAGCGCCCGGTCCCCCACGGGAACGGCTGGCCACGGGTCCCTCTGCCGTGGCCGAGCTCTGAAGGCCAGGCTGGGGTCCCCTTGGTCCTTCCGGCGAGCTGCCTGTGGCTGGCGGCGTGGACTGCAGGCCTGGCTGCCCGACACTTGGGAATGGCTGTGATTACACGCTGTACAGCCTTGCCCCACGCGAGCCTTTCAGCCTTGCCACGCATTATGCCTGGATGAGACTCAAAGAGCAGCTTAATATCAGGTTCTCGGGGCCTAATAGACAGTTCAAGAGCTGGCAGATCCCGCCGAGGCGGTGTTTCTGCACAGTCCCTGGGTTAAAACACACCAGTCGCATCCGGGGGCGCGCTGTGAGTTAAAGCTCGGCATGTGCATCTGCCGAAACCCACAGGGTGTGAGTGAAAATAAGCAAAGGCCGGCACTCGGCCCACACGCGGCCACCACACACGAGGACGCACACATGGCCGCAGGGAGCTCAGGACACACTGATGGGCGCAGAAAAGGGGAAAGCAAAACCTCCTCATTGCAGACAGGCCACCTCTGCCCGCCAGCCACGTGTTTCCTTTTCTTGACATTCCCATGACCCCGAGAGCCCCGTCTTTATCACTGGGGCCGAGGTGGGAGACAGCATCCACTGTGGCCCGTGACCCCTGCGCAGTACGCTGAGGAGACCCGTGATCCCCCAGCAAGCACATCTGCTCCCACGGCTGGGAGGCTCTCCGCGGGCAGCCCTCTATTTTCATCATGTTCCTGGTCTGCACGGCCAGGCGTGGTGCAGAGGAAACGCTGCTTCCCCAGAGACGCAGGTCCCCACAGTGTGGACGCGGGTCAGCCGTGCCACCAAGCAGGTCTGGTGCTTGCTGCCTGGTCTCTCCGATCGCTGCTTTCTCATCAGCCTGGGGGCCCCACTGGGGGCGCAGCAGCTTGTACTGGCCCGGAGGCAGCGGCCAGCCGTGCAGCTTAAAGGCAGAGGCACCACCAAGGTGCCACCCACACGCCAGGCTTGAGCCTCGGTCTGCCCTGCTTCTGACCACAGGCTGTAAATCCCAGGGCGCCCGTGGCCTCCTTGGGAGCAGTGATTCACGGACTGACTCAGAACCAGAAAAGGTCTCTGTCTACCATTACAGTTCTGTTTTCTGGGACACGAATCGGGCTCCACCAAAGGAAGAGGCACCGGGGAGGCCTGGGTGGCCCCAGGGCCCTCTCCCGCAGAGCCGGGGGCACCACCCACCCTCGTGACGTGTGGACTGGTCTCTACATAGACTGAACGCCGTCTCAGTCTCACGCCTCTTGTGGAGGTCAGAGGGCAGGCTGGCCTCGCGCGGTCAGCCTTGCTGGCACGGCCGCCCCACGCTGAGCATCTCCTCAGCGCAAGCCCTCCAGGGCCACTGTGAGGAACAGAGACACTTGTGTCTCCAGGGAAATTCAGTCAGTTCAGTCGCTCAGTCGTGTCTGACTCTTCGAAACCCTATGAACTGCAGCACGCCAGGCCTCCCTGTCCATCACCAACTCCCGGAGTTCACCCAAACTCATGTCCATGGAGTCGGTGATGCCATCCAACCATCTCGTCCTCTGTCGTCCCCTTCTCCTCCTGCCCTCAATCTTTCCCAGCATCAGGATCTTTTCAAATGAGTTAGTTCTTTGCATGCGGTGGCCAAAGTATTGGAGTTTCAGCTTCAGCATCAGTCCTTCCAATGAACACCCAGGACTGATCTACTTTAGGATGGATTGGCTGGATTTCCTTGCAGTCCCAGGGACTCTCAAGAGTCTTCTCCAACACCACAGTTCAAAAGCATCAGTTTGCAGCAGCTTAAATGTTATCCCTGGGCACCTGGGACTCAACCAGGCAAACTCCTTACTACACAGCATAGAGTAAGTTATGACCCTTAAATGAGAAAATGCACAGAAAGGAGGAATCAGAGTGTCTGTGGTCCGCGGCTTACACAGAAGATGCTTAATAAGGTCAGCTGGGGTTATCACCACCGTCACGACAGTCAGCACAGCCCTGGAGAGTCAAGGCCAGTCCAAAGCCTGCAATACCTGTACTGCAGGTGCTAGCAAACTCCCTGACTGGGTCCACCAGATAAACTGTCTCTACATCTATCTGTAAATCATTTCCACAGGAACTAAGACATACGCCACCCCATTTTGTCAAGGTCTAAACAGCTAATGGCTTTCCAGATCAACTTCATTTCTCATAATCTAGAACTGTATTTTATTTACTCTGTCTCTCCCCTTTGAATTTTACGTGATAGTCTAATGTATTTTTATGGGAAATTGATTAGTCAGCTCTAAAAACCACAGGTAGCCACTAAACACAAATAATCTTCATGTTCGTGTGTAATTTCCCTCTCTCAACCATAATTTCAAGTTAGTATTATTATTCACATTTATAAGCCATTATTCTTATGAAGCATGTAAAGGTTACAAGACTGTCAAGGCCATAAAGCTGATAAGTGATGGAACATTCCAGAGAAGCAGCAGGAAGTCCTTCGGGAGGGAAGGTGCGGCCCTGGGTTCAGAGTGTCAGGGGTGACTTGGGGGGCAGGGGGAGAAGTGGGGTCACCCTGTCCTCACTGGGAGGGCGGCCTTGATCCAGAGCTGCCCAACGTGTGGTGACTTCAGCAGACCTGGCGGGACGGGGCGAGGCACAGGCCACGGGTCAGAGCCCAAGGTCAGCTGTGGGACAGGCCATCCTCTAGGAGTCTCAAGTGGGAACCAGAGGAAGTAAAACAGCTCACTTGAATTAAGGATACAGAAGGCTTTTAGTCGAGGTGTACTTGGTAAATGCCTTACAACTGGTTCTTGGTGGGGTGGGGAGAGCCTGGATGTAGAGCGGGCCTGTGTCCGTGGTCCAGGCACCCATAAAGTACATCTACATACATGCATCTGTGCCTATGCGTGTTTGTCTGTGAATCCACCCAGCATCCGTGTCTACGCGTCTTTGTCTGTGAATCCACCCAGGCATCCGTGTCTACACTTCTTTGTCTGTGAATCCACCCAGGCATCCGTGTCTACACTTCTTTGTCTATAAATCCACCCAGGCATCCATGCCTACACACCTTTGTGAATCCACCCAGGCATCCGTGTCTACGCGTCCTTGTCTGTGAATCCACCCATGCACCTGTGTCTAAGCGTCTTTGTCTATGAATCCACATCCACCGGGTTCCAGCCACCGCCGCACCATCCCTGAGTGCAGAGTAGCGAGGAGGACCGCATATCTTCTCTTGCAAGGCGCTCAGCTCTCCAGGGTCCAGGCCAGGGGTCCCTCCTGTCTTGAGGTTTGGATCTTGACTTTGTCATCAATCAGTCCTGTCTTGGTCCTCTTCAGATTTCCCCAGGACCTGCACTGAGAGAGGGTGAACAGACCAATTTTGAGGCAGAGCCCGGGGCCCGGCTGGAGCCCTCCCAACTCATAGGCGCCAGCTGTTCACACTCTTGTCGAATCACGTCCTTTTTCTCCTGGTGAGACACTGTTTACAATGAGCACACGGGGTGTTTTTCAGTGGGTAACCCTCTCATCCGACATGGTCTCAGTAACTGTATCACCTGCCTGTGTGCTGTCTGTTAGCCCTATCGGACTTTATGCTGTTTCCCGGCGGCTCGGTGGTAAAGAATCCGCCTGCCAGCGCAGATGTAGATCCGACCCCTGAGTTGGGAAGAGCTCCTGGAGATTCCTGCCTGGATAATCCCATGGAGAGACGAGCCTGGCAGGCTATAGTCCATGGGGTCCCAAAGAGTTGGACACCACACACACACACACACACACACACACCCGACTTTATGATTCATTCACCAAATGCCGGTCCCCAAACTCAGGAAGGGATGTGTTAGTTTCACAGCCGTTCTTAGAAAACAAGCTCATGCTACTTGAGTTACAAAACCCAGGTGAATAGGACCAGGGAGAAGCCACAGATGGGATGGGAATAGCTCGGTGCAGGCTGGACGCCCTCGGCGTGCTTCCAGGCTGGGAGACAGCAGGACAGACGCGCCTGAGTGGGGGCGGGGCGGGGGGCGCCCCGGGACCCTGGGCGCAGGAGACAGGCGGCGACCCCGGCCGGCCTGCGCGGAGAAAGACGAGGCAGAGCCTGCAGCGGGCGCCGCCAGCCGTGGTTTCAGCCCTGCTGTCCCGAGCCCTGGGTGAGAGTGGGGAGGGAGCAGCCGATCTGAACCAGTGTGATTTGTCCGGAGAAGAGCCCACCCGTGGCTGCTGCTTAGGAAGGAGCAGATCTCCCCCGCAGCTCAGGGGACCACAGGCTCTGAAGCTCCGTGTGTGTCTGCTGAAAGGCGGCCCTGCTGTTGCTGAGGCCGGGTCCTCTGCCACGTTTGGCAATGATGTCCACACCCGCGGGGCAGCGCGCTCCAGGCCACGACCCCGGTCCTCCTCCTGCGGGGAGCGCGGAGCCCGCCCTCCCCGCAGGCAGCCCTGCCGCGCCCCCCTCCGCCGCCCCCGTAATTGGCCACCGCCGCTCCCAGCGCGGTGGGAGCTCGGTGCTCGGCTCCACTCCGCTCCTGCAGGAGTATTTTTAGCGCTTCTCCTGCCAACCCCAGTCACAGCCCTGCAGCACCGGTTTGCCTGCGAGAGCACTTTGAACACCCTGCTGTTAAATGTCCTCTGCGCTGATGGGGAGCCGGGCGGGGAGCTGGATGGAGCTGGGGGGCAGCGGACACCCCGGAGCAGGCTGTGCTAGAGGTCAGCATCGCTGTGCCCTGGGCGTGTGCCGGGCGCGCTCATGGGCAGCAGCTCCACAGCAGTCTGACCCCATCTGGGGGACAGGGCTGCCGCCCTTGGAGCCCCCCGTCCATTAAGCCTGGCGCCCCATCCTCAGCCCACAGACAGGCTGCCTCCGCCCCCACCTCCGCGAGTCCAGAGAGCATGTCCTTCGTGCAGCCGGGCGGGCAGTGCACGGCGGCCCCCTGCCGTCTGCTCTTAGGTCCAGGGCAGGTGCCCGGGCATGGACGCTGGACACGCAAGAGAGAGGCAGAGCTGCGGTTTGGGGTCTCCCTGCTCCCCCATCCTCCTCCCAGTCTTTCCCACTCCTGGCTGAAGCACAGTTATGTCAACTAAGAGCTGTGTGAGCAACCCCAGTGTTGTGCTGGCTTTAATGTAACAGCAGCTTGGCTTTGCCCTCCTACACAGTCCCGGATGTGTGGTACCTCAGGGGTGAGGCGGGAACCTGCTCTCTGCACAGCGTCCAGGGTCTCCTGGCTGGAGCTCTGGCCCCTGGCCCAGCCCCCGGCCCAGCCCCCAGGGAGTATATGAATGTGTTAGTTGCTCATTGTGTAGGAGTTTTTGTGACCCTTTAGACTGTAGCCCATCAGGCTCCTCTGTCCACAGGATTTTTCAGGCAAGAATACTGGAGTGGGTTGCCATTTACTCCTCCAGGGGATCTTCCCCACCCAGGGATCGAACTAGGGTCTCTTGTATTGAAGGCAGACTCTTTACTGTCTAAGCCCCCAGCAAGGCTCGAGACAAAGGCTGCCAGAGGCCCAGAGAGAAACTGGGGTGTGTTGGATGAGTGCCAGGCCCTTCTCTCAGACTCTTCCCGGATTTATGCAGGAAAACGGAGATGCTTTAGGGTCCACATTGCAACCTGGGATGGGAAGCATTGATCTAAATCTTAAGTGTCCTCAAACCTGGCCCCTCTTGCTCAATGGGTGGGAAAACATCTGTCGCCCAGCTGACCCACAGCATCCTCAACTCCTCCCTACCTCCCATGTTGCCTCCTTCCCTCCACCACACCCCACCCCGCCAGACAGTGCAGCGCTACGGGCTTTTCCCACAGCTCTGGCTGCTCACCCTCTGTGGAGCCTGGTCCACGTGGTGCTGGCATTAGGGCCCTGGGTCTGCCTCCCCCGCCAGGACATAAGCCTTCAGGACAGGCAGCCTCCTGCTTAGCTCTGAGATCTAGCACGGTGCATACAGCTGGTGCCCAATGAGTGCTCCTTAAACTGATCCCAGTTACAGCCTCAAGGGCAGCTGCATACACACAGAGCTGGAGGTGTAAGATGCCCTCTCTGCCTCACAGCTTTGGGAAGAAGTTGTCTGGAAGGGGGACGGTGGTGCCTGGCTCACCACCTCACCTCTCAGCAGAAATTCTGAGGTTCAAGCCCCTCCAACTCTGGACGTGTCTCCAGACCAGACCCTCCCCGAAGGCAGAGGACCTTGCTGGTCCTCTGTCCTGAGCGGCTGAGGGGCCGCAGGGCCCAGCAAGGTGTCCTGGCAGGCTGGGGTTCTTGACTTGACGGTCTTCTGAGCTCTGAGGAAGACCCGACCCAACAGTGTCATTGGAAACTGCTCCAAGAGCCGTGCTCAGGGACCCTCGGGGCAACCTGCCGCCCAGCTCAGAGGCCGCCTGCTCCTCGGGGCAGCGAGGCGGAGGGAGCGACAGCCCCACGTCAGATGTCGGTTCCGGAAGAAGCCAGGTCTGGTTGGGCAAGCCCCTCCCACTTCCTAGCCCAGGTTGGATGGGACCAGGAGCATCTCCTGTGCGGATTCTCAGCCCCACGCACAGGGTCCTTTTCAGGAAGTCTGAAGGTGAGGTCGTGCCGCCGGGTCTCAGGGCTGCAGACCCAGCTCCACACGGTCCTCTGACCACTGCCTCCCTGGGCGAAGGGCCGGCCCTCGTTACGGCCAGAGGTGGACGTCAGGGAGGGCCCTCCCGCCTGCACTGAGGGGCTGGGACGGCTGTCTGTCCTCAGGGCTCGTCAGTCCCAAGGCGTCTCTGCATCTGGAGGGAGCACGTCCCCCAGGGCTGCCAGACCCCCAGATCTGTGAAGACCGCCAACCTGTGAAGATCGTGTTCTTTCTCTTTTCTCATCTTTGAATTAACTGCTCTCTCTTCCTTTAAAAATGTCTTCTTCCATACCATGTGCACATGACCCTCGTGCCATCCCAGCTGCTCAGCCGCATGTGGGCTCACGGCTCCTCTCTGACCTCTGTGCCCCAGCGCTTGTTTTAGCTGCTTTGTTCTTAACTCTTCACTAACTGGCTCTGGCCTTTCATCGCGATTTTTAAATTCACCTGTCCCACCTTCTGACCTCGTGAGATGTTTCTCTTTAGTTGAGAGTGTTTGCTTCGTTCCGGGCACTTTTTCTTTTTCTCTTAATTCTCAAAGTCCTTGTTACTCTTTTATGATTGAAAATAAAATGCGCTTTTTTCTTTTTTTCTTCTCCTTCTCCCCTGCTTCTATTTCTTCTCTTTTCTATTTGGTTTTAATGGCAGCAGGAAGCTGGGCATTAGGAGGGGGGAAGGATAGAGGGACTGGGGTGCTCACCATGGAAAAGAGGTTCTGGAAGCCCAGCTCCCCAAGGGCCTTAAGCTGGCCTGGGGACCTTTGAAAGCGTGATTCTCAGCCCATTTTCAGGAGCCACGTCCCAGCACTCACCCTGAGGAAGTGGCCAGAAGCCCGGGTTTGGCGGCCCTCCTCTGCTCCCCTGACTCTCACAGGCAGGCCTCCTGGTCAGTGCAGGACCTGTGGGTTAGGAGGGGCTCACGGCCAGTTTCCAGGGCCCCCCCTTCTCTGCAGGGTCATCTGTTCGCCCACTCTCCACGCCCTCAGCAGCCACGCTCTTGGAGCACAGGCAGGAAGGAGAGCGTGGCCCAATTGTGGTCCCTCCACGCAGGAATAAAGCGAGCAGGAGTAGCTCTGTCCTGCCAGGACCCGCGCCTGACTCTGTAGGGCTGCCCTGGGGCCGCCCAGGACCACCGAGCACGCAGAGGAGGCGGCTCCTTCGGCGGGTGGCCAGGTCCTCCCCTGCAGGGCGGGGCCGTGACCCCCACGCATGGGCCAGGCCTTTCCTCCCCAGGCCTCAAGTCATCCGTGTGGAGGGCGCCCTTCCCTCCTCGGGGCACCAGCCTGGACAACAGCGGTGGGCGAGAAACCAGGTCTCCCTGCCCCCAGTGCCAGAGCCAGGCCCGAGACTCGGCAGCCCTGGCCACCTCCCAGGGACCCAGGTGGGCGCCCCTGGGCATGAGGTTCCCAGGAAGCCTTGGTGTTGGGTGTCCGTTCCCAGGGCCCCAGCCTCTGATGGGTCCCCGCGCCAGCACGGTCATTCAGAGGAGCTGAAATCCATCACACAATGAACCCACATGATACTCCTCTTTGCAGAGACATGAATAAATCATTGTGCCCGGCAGGACCGCACCCGAGTGGACGGGGAGGCCCCGCTGCACTTTGATGAGCAGTGCTGGGGCGGCCGTGCTGGAATGAATGCACCCCTGTCTCTGCCCCCGCGGGCCTGGCACCTGCCGAAACCAGACCTGGGCTGAGGGCACCGCCCGCAGCTGAGGGCAGACACCGGGGACAAAGCCTGCCGCTGTTGGAGCCCCTCAGCTCAGCAGGGCCAGGTGGGTGAGGGGGCTAGGGACCCAGAGGCCCCCTCCAAGGACCGGCACCCCACTTCCACCCCCCATGGGGCGCGTCCCCCAAGGTGGGTGCAGGCCACCCCTCCTCACCCCTCAGGGCTTGGCCTGGTAACAGTCAGTCTCCACTTCTTCCAGGGGACAGAGTGGCCTGATGTCATAACGGGGTCCTGACCCCTCACCAGGCTGGGTGTTAGGAATGGGCTCTGCTTTGGGGAGTCTCGGGTCCTGGGCTTAACCCTTGGCAGGTTAAATGCCGTGAAGACTGATGTCAGCAGTAAACACGGGATGTGTCCTCTGTCGCTCAGTGGTGTCCGATTCTGTGCGGCCCCGTGGACTGCAGCCCGCCAGGCTCCTCTGTCCATGGGATTCTCCAGGCAAGCATACTGGACAGGGTTGCCATTTTCTTCTCCAGGGGATCTTCCTGAGCCAGGGATCGAACCCAGGCCTCTTGCATCTCCTGCACTGGCAGGAGGGGTCCTCCTCCAGGGGATCTTCCCGACCCAGGATTGAACCCTGGTCTCCCACATTGCAAGCAGATTCTTCACCACCTGAGCCTTCAGGGAGTACTCCAAATGCAGGAGGGCAGTCACACGGATCCTGCCACAGACACCCCTGCCTCTGGCCCCCGGCGGGGCCGACGTTCCACATGCCAGGACCCTCACAGGTCCTGCCGGCTGCACATGCGTGTCGGTGCCGATCCAGCATGAAGGCCAGTCGGACAGTGAGGCCTGGCGGTCTAAGAGCCTGAAGCTCCCTCCTAACACTGACGGGCTCGTGAGGCACCCGCCGCTGGAGCCCACATGCTCTGCTGGCACACGGCCCGCCTGGGCCAAGTGGAAACTGAGCCCACCCGGCAGCTCTGCTCTGCTTTTCAGAGGACGTGAGTCATGCATACATGGCCGTCCACGCACATGGGGCGGGCCCCAGGACCCGGGGGTCAGTCCAGGCAGAAGGGCTGCGCCTCAGAACCAGACTCTGGGCATCCCTTTTATAAGGATGCTTTCGAAAAATTTTGTGCCCACTCACCCATTTTTTTAACGCTTTTTTTTTTTTAATGTGGACCATTTTAAAAATCTTTATTGAATTTGTTACAATATTGTTTCTGTTTTTTTTTTTTTTTGGCCAAGAGTCACGTGGGATTTTACCTCAACCAGGAATCAAACCCACACCCCCTGCATCGGAAGGTGAGGTCTTAACCAATGGACCACCAAGGAAGTCCTCATCACCCGTCCATTTTTAAGATGACTTTTAAATTTGTCTACCATTCATTTAGGAAGATCCCTTGGAGGGGGGCATGGCAACCTACTCCAGTATTCTTGCCTGGAGAATCCCATGGACAGAGGAGCCTGGTGGGCTACGGTCCACAAGGCCCCGCAGAGTAGGACACGACTGAGTGACTTAGAATGCACGCACCGTTCATTTAAAGAGCTGCCCTGGATATGTATGTGTAGTTTGTTCAGTTCAGTTCAGTC
>SJXO01004214.1:2672-14159 GCA_006408615.1 Connochaetes taurinus | reverse complement strand
ACTGAGCGACTTCACCTTCACCTTCAGCTTTGAGCATTCTTTGGCATTGCCTTTCTTTGGGATTGGAATGAAAACTGACCTTTTCCAGTCCTGTGGCCACTGCTGAGTTTTCCAAATTTGCTGGCATATTGAGTGCAGCACTTTCACAGCATCATCTTTCAGGATTTGAAAGAGCTACAGAATTTAGCTTATGCAGTTTATAGCAAGTGTTACAATTAGGCACACATCAATTAGAAGACCCAGTTCTCCTTGTCAGAACTGTCAGCCCAGCCAGAGGCACAGACTGCATGAGTCAGGGAGGCCTGGTCAAGCTGTCATAGCAAACAGGTCTGAGTCTCAGTGCCCACCCAGGAGGGCGCTGTGTTCTGTCTGGATCCCAGGTCAGGTCATAGGCTCTCAGAGTGCTTGGCTGAGGGGTCCTTGGCGCAGGGTTACGACCGCCACATCTGGGCTGGGAGGTGTGGTCACCCACAGGATTGACTGCACGCATCCCCTGTACTCACCTGCAGCGCCCAGACAAGCCGCGTGGCCATCCCTGACTCCCAGAGGCGGGTAGGAAGGTGCCCTCCAGCCACACAGCCTAAAGGAGAAGAGCCAAGTCATGTGGAGACGCATCTAACGGTTCTCAGAAAAACCTCGACTTCGTCTACCGTCAGCATGTGTTGATGTCGACCTGTGGGGTCTTCTCTGAATTCAGCACAGATGCACAGAGGCTCCTGACGCACCTTCCGTGGTCTGCTCCGCCCCGGCCCCCACCCCTCCCGGCCCTCAGGACCTGCTCCCTCCTGGCTGTGCCAACCAGCCCTCTCTCTTCGGGGGTGTGCCCAGCGCCCATCCTCTCCAGCGGCCCCCGGCCACGCCTCCATCAGCCCAATGTTGGCCTCAGCCTGCTGGGATCTGGAGATGCTTCCCGCAAACGCCAGCGGTCCCCCAAGGCTGCGTCTGCATCAGTGTTTCCCCAGATGAAGCCGCTCAGGAGGCCTCGTGGGCATCTAGGGGCTCCGGCAGCAGGGGCGGGATGCTGCGGGCCCAGCCCCCAGACGCCCCCGCGCCCCCGGACAGCCCTGAGCTCCTGGAAGCACTCAAAAGCCATCACCATCGTCAGGATGTCGACACAGACACACTTGGAAACGTGGGTGCGGCTCCGCTGGGTCACTTCACTCAGAGCCCCCAGATCGCGCTGCGCGGACGACCCTCGGCGGGCAGGGCCGTCAGCGTCACGCGGCTGAGCCGGCACGCCGCGTCCTGTCCCTCGGTCACGTCAAGAATCCGGTTGGCGCTTCAGGCCTCATTTGCAGGAAAGGGTTGTGTCAGCATTTTCTCTTCTGAATCCCCATTTTCAATGATTTATAATGAAGCCTCTTCTTAAAATGGTTTCAGCTGTTTGAGCTATATGCAGCAAGAGAATGGATCCTAGGGCTTTTTTAGCACTCCACTAACTATGAAATTGTTTGATTTTTACAAAACATATTTAGCAAATTGTTAAAAGTATTGGCTAAACACAGCATTTCATAAATGAAATGTTGAAGTGATCAAGACGTTGAACTTTAAAATCATCTGCTTTCGCTGAACAGTGCCTTTTTATTACAAAGTTCAATACGAATTTTTAACGTAATTTTACACAACATTATAAGCGCACTGCTCTGTCTTGTAATACCATGCCACAGCACATTCTAATTACCCGATTACGTTCATTTACGTTAAATTTGTGATTTAACGTAACTCTGTGCTTACTGAGTGACAGTCCTTGGAAACTGCGATCCTGCCATCTGCGGCAGTCCGCAAGGTCAAGAGCAGCCCTGCCGTGCGGTGTGTGCAACGGCGTCGAGCAAATCCCATCCGGTAACTCGGTTTCTCAACACATCAGCAGACAGTTAGTTACCTTGTGGTGGGAGTTGGCTCGTGACGAGTGAAGCTGTAGAACAAAGCTCTTTGTTCCTGCGGATTTGATCTTTGGGGTCCTGAGTCATGCAGTAAAATAGGATGCTGCTTTGTGTAAAAAAATTAGGAAATTTTGATTTGTGTTACGAGGACAGCTACACCATGGGAAGAAGTCACCTGCCTGTGTTCAGACCAAGTGCCTTTAAATTCCAAGCCTTTCTTCTCTTGCAACATTTTTCTAGTCTTTTTCCAAATTCTATCTCATCTCCTGGCATCACCATAGCAACCCACCTCCCATTGCAAGCCCAGGGACACTTTCAGATCAGCTCGAAGAGGGAGTCTTAGCCGCAAATTTGGCCTTGAATGACTAATTGTTATCTGCTTTTTGTGAGCACTTAGCCTCATGGGACACTTCAGCAGCCAAATATGTGCAGTAAAAGGCTTCTCGGTGGATTTCAGCTGCCCTTGACATCTTGATACCAAAGATGTGTCTGAATCCTCCCCTGTGGCAGCACAGAAAGATCAGGAAAAACCGGAACCGCCTTTGTCTTGCGTGTGCCCCAGAGGGAGGTGGGTGGCGACCTGGCTGAGACTAGGCAGGGAGGCCCTGCAGCCGCCCAGAGTGAGGCTCACCTGCGTGAGTCTCTGCAGAGACTGCCCCGGGGCAACAAGAGCCCTCTGGTCACCATGATTGTTTAAACAAAACAGAAGGGAAGCCTTCCCCACTGAAAGGAGGCCGGCGAGGGTGTCCTAGCGGTGCGCACCCCTGCGAGTGCTGGAGCCTTGCAGGCAGACGTGCTGAAAGGCAGCCGCGGCCGCACCACCTCAGCCTCTGATTCTCTGGGTCTGGGCTGGGGGCCAAGGACCCTGCTTCTAACCGGCGCCCTGGCGGAGCTGGTCCACCGGCCTGGACAGAGCCTCGCCCTCCGGAGGCTCAGGGGCACAGCGTAGAGGTCCCAGGACAGAGTCCGGCCCTCCTCCGTCCTGGAGCCGCACCAGGCCCTCGGCCTGAAATCTCCGGCCAGGCCACACCTCCTGCCGCCAGGGCGGGGTGCCGTCTTCCCATTTCACTGCCCCCCATTGCAGCTTCTAGTTTAGAAAGAGCAGGGTGGCCACCACCCTCGAGAAAGGAAGAAAGAGACATCTCTGAAGCCAGTTTACAAACCAACTGCCAGGGATCCCTGGACGGGCGGTGAGTCCAGCCGGTCCCCTCCTCCATACTGACTCAGGGCCTGTGACCCAGCAAAGACTTTTAAAGTCAGATAAGACCTTTCCTCGGGAATGCACACGCCAGAGACTTCCACGCCCATCCCGAGCTTGGAAATGTGGCAGAGATTTACACTTGGGGGATAATGTTTTCAAGCATAAATGCTTTTATGTAACTATCACACAGATACAGGAGAGGAAATGGTTACACTTTCCTCACATTTCATTCCGGAATAGATGTTGTGGAATTGCTCTGTTCTTAAGCTCAGACAGGCAAGGTTCTCTTAACTCAAAGGCATGCTGCTGGAATTAAAAATAAGCCAAAAGGTGCAGCCATAAAAAAAGAAATATTTCTGGAGGCAGAGGGGGATGATGTTGGGAGACGATTCTCCTATTAGAGAATCATAAGTACTGTTTTAAATTTTTTACATGCTTGGGAAGGGGCAGAGAAAGCATCCAAAAATTCTGTTTTGGAAGCAAGTGATGTGTAATAATATTAATTTTAAAAAGCAAAACAAAAACCTGTTTCTCTACTACCATTGGAATGTCTGGTTCCTTTTCCACGTTACTCCCGCAGATGTGCTGGGGACTGGGGGTCTGTGGCGTCGCCGGGCCTCCGTGGTTCTGGCCTGTTCCCCACAGTTTGCTCAGCAGGGCTGTTCTTACCTCGGAGAACAGCAAGGAAGCCTGAGAGCTATCACTTTTCAGCAAAGCAGCCACTGCTGAGGCCTCCCTCGGTCGCTGAACTGCACAGTCTTGTCCTTCGAGAATTAATCTTTATTTTTACTGCATTTTGGGGGCAGTCATGCTTGGTCACTCACTTGTTAAACATTTGCTGAGCACCCAGCACGCACTAGATGCTGAGGACTGAACTCTTTAGTAAGTTGACTATCAGAGAGACAGGAGAGAGAGAGAAGGATGGGGACTCAGGCTGAAGTCCCCGAGACTCAGACTCTCTTAAGGGGAGAGGCCTGTGACGGGAGCGGACAGGGGTCACGGCGGCAGCGGCTCACCTGCGCGCCGGGGGAGGTTCCGGGCGTCCAGTTCCAGCGGCGGAGCGGCTGGAAGCAGGACCTCGGTCCTTGACTTCTCTGAAGGAGGAATCCAGCAGAGAGAGCACGACTGTGAAATAGAGGCAGGGCTTAGGGGATGCGAAACGGGTGAGGAGGAGCGCGTGTGTGAGCTCGACGTGAGTACCGTGCGGTCGGGGCGGCTCAGGTTGCCTCCGCGGGGTCAGTTTTCCAGGCGGTCTCTGGACAGTTGTCAGATAAGACCTTTCCTCGGGAATGCACACGCCAGAGACTTCCACGCCCATCCCGAGCTTGGAAATGTGGCAGAGATTTACACTTGGGGGATAATGTTTTCAAGCATAAATGCTTTTATGTAACTATCACACAGATACAGGAGAGGAAATGGTTACACTTTCCTCACATTTCATTCCGGAATAGATGTTGTGGAATTGCTCTGTTCTTAAGCTCAGACAGGCAAGGTTCTCTTAACTCAAAGGCATGCTGCTGGAATTAAAAATAAGCCAAAAGGTGCAGCCATAAAAAAAGAAATATTTCTGGAGGCAGAGGGGGATGATGTTGGGAGACGATTCTCCTATTAGAGAATCATAAGTACTGTTTTAAATTTTTTACATGCTTGGGAAGGGGCAGAGAAAGCATCCAAAAATTCTGTTTTGGAAGCAAGTGATGTGTAATAATATTAATTTTAAAAAGCAAAACAAAAACCTGTTTCTCTACTACCATTGGAATGTCTGGTTCCTTTTCCACGTTACTCCCGCAGATGTGCTGGGGACTGGGGGTCTGTGGCGTCGCCGGGCCTCCGTGGTTCTGGCCTGTTCCCCACAGTTTGCTCAGCAGGGCTGTTCTTACCTCGGAGAACAGCAAGGAAGCCTGAGAGCTATCACTTTTCAGCAAAGCAGCCACTGCTGAGGCCTCCCTCGGTCGCTGAACTGCACAGTCTTGTCCTTCGAGAATTAATCTTTATTTTTACTGCATTTTGGGGGCAGTCATGCTTGGTCACTCACTTGTTAAACATTTGCTGAGCACCCAGCACGCACTAGATGCTGAGGACTGAACTCTTTAGTAAGTTGACTATCAGAGAGACAGGAGAGAGAGAGAAGGATGGGGACTCAGGCTGAAGTCCCCGAGACTCAGACTCTCTTAAGGGGAGAGGCCTGTGACGGGAGCGGACAGGGGTCACGGCGGCAGCGGCTCACCTGCGCGCCGGGGGAGGTTCCGGGCGTCCAGTTCCAGCGGCGGAGCGGCTGGAAGCAGGACCTCGGTCCTTGACTTCTCTGAAGGAGGAATCCAGCAGAGAGAGCACGACTGTGAAATAGAGGCAGGGCTTAGGGGATGCGAAACGGGTGAGGAGGAGTGCGTGTGTGAGCTCGACGTGAGTACCGTGCGGTCGGGGCGGCTCAGGTTGCCTCCGCGGGGTCAGTTTTCCAGGCGGTCTCTGGACAGTGTCTTGCTTGTGCCCCCAAGTCTGACTCGGGGCCCCTCCTGGTGTGTGAGTGACTCTCTCAGCCAAGACGGATTCCAGCGAGAGAGCGTCTGGGGGCTGGCAGGACCTGTTATGGGCTGGCGCCTCCTCCCTCTTGGGGCCTCCCCTACACTGCGGACCTCCCCTGTGTGAACATCGGGCTGGGAGTCACGGGGACCACAGGGCCAGGAGGTGCGGCCACTCTGTCCTTCACATGGCCAGTGTCTCATCCTGGTCTCGGCAGGAGACCCGTCATAGCCGCTCAGCCTCAACCCGACATGAATCTCACGGTGGCATCCTCACTGCCCCCCTGGGAGGGCTGAGCCGCGAACAACCCATGTCACAGGTGGGAGAGTGGGGCTCAGAGACCCCCAGCAGCTCCCCTGAGGCCACACAGCTGCTGATGTGACTGGCACGTCGTCGCAGGACTGTCCGACCACGCAGGCCGTCCGCTCGCCTCTCTGTGACACCGGGCTCACATGCAGGTTCCTCCCAGGAACACATGTATAACCAGGAGGAAACTGGGCTCCTGGGAGAGACCCCTCTCTCTGCGAAGGAGCTGCAGCGGCCCACCCGCAGTCTCTCCTCACGAAGGCCTCCCCAGCCTCGGCTCCCAGGTGGACTGGGCACGGCCGGGCTTCCCGGCGTGACGGTGCCCCTCCCACCCCGGGCCATGGGCACCCCGCCTCCCTGCCGCGTCACACGGAAGCATCTGAGATGAGATGCTGATGCTTTGGCAGGTGCAGGAGGGAAAAGAGGCGCTGAGCTTCTGAAGAAGTCAGATGGCATTGTACGGCAAACAGAAGGCAGGCGGCTGATTTCAAAGCCCAAAATCAGATCCTTTTATTTGTATAGAATGTATCCATTTGGAAGGCACGGTCTGAAATTGCTGGGTATAGAATCCGCCACGTTTGATTGTAGTACGATGTTCCAGGCGGCAGCATCCAGATCCCAGCCCAGGGGTGACGTGCTCACGACCGTCTCTTCTGGAACCGTCACCCGGCGCCCCAAGAGCCCCTGCCCCTCACACGTGACTCACACTCTCGGGTGCTCGGTTTTCCCGAAGCATCGAGCCACCTGCCACGGGCTGCGTCCTGTGACTCGGGGTGGGTTTTCCGAGTGCTTTCACTTTCTTACTTATTTCTGCTTAAACGTCCATGTAAACAAAATAGGGCAAATAGTCCTAGATTGCAGCGTCCGCCTCATCTCCCTCCAGCTTTAGGCCAGCGGTCTAAACGATGGCTGATTCGCTGGGAAGCGGAGGAGAGAGAAGCTCTGTGATCAAGGCCTCTCAAAGGCACGCCTGCATCATGGTCCAGCTGCTGGCTGGGCCCCTCGCCACCCACAGCCCTTCACGAAGGACGGGCTCCCCTCCCACGGCCCAGGAGAGCGCATGCCAGGGGTGACTCTGGAGGGACGAGCGGGAGCCGGGGCCTCACTCCCAGGAGCCGCGGAGGAACATCTCAGGAGAGACTCAGGGTGGGAGGTCCCAGCACGAAGCAGGAGGACCAGTCCCTTCCAGCGGCCCAGGCCTAGTGTGTCAGCCCCCAGGCCAAGGGTCAGTGTGTCAGCCCCCAGGCCGAGGGTCAGTGTGTCAGCCCCCAGGCCGAGGGTCACTGTGTCAGCCCCCAGGACCAGTGTGTCAGCCCCGAGGCCAAGGGTCGGGGTCAGCCCCCAGGCCGAGGGTCGGGGTCAGCCCCCAGGCCGAGGGTCAGGGGTCAGCCCCCAGGCCGAGGGTCAGGGGTCAGCCCCCAGGCCGAGGGTCAGGGGTCAGCCCCCAGGCCGAGGGCTCTGGCTGCGGCAGCCTCTGCTCTAGGACAGGCAGGAGCTGGTGTCTGTGGTCTGCTGGCCGCTCCAGCTGTGGCCAGGGTTCACTCTGCTTAATCTCAGATGCAGCGTCTATTCCACCCCGAGGGCTGCTTGTGATCCCAGAGCAGGTCACAGGGAGGGTCCTTCAGCCCACAGTTTATTCCATTTCCTCCTTTGCTGCCATTTTTGAGTTGACGGGCATCAGGCATAGAAGGCTCTATCTTAGAAAGAAAAGAAGGAAGACAAGGGGAAGGAAGAAGAAAGAACCAGGGAGGGAGGGAAAGGGGAAGGAAAGAAAATCCTTCGTTGCATCTTTGTGTCACTGAAATAAATGAGGAAGGAAGAAGGGCCACGCTGGGGAAGCCCGCACATTCACGCACCAGCAGGCGCCTTCCCGTTTCACGGCACGTGTGACTCTGGTGAAGCACGGTCCAGGGTGCTGAACGGAGCTCCGACGCCCAGTCTTGTCCCCCTCAGCCCCGATGGCGCCCCCCCAGCCCGGGCGTGGGCCTCTCCTACACGTTGCAGCCGCTCTGTGACCCAAACACTGTCGTAGGTTTTGCAGACAGAGAAGAGCTGGGTTTTCGGAGCCTCAGACGAGTCACAGAACTGAGTGCTCTGTACTTATAGAACTGTGCCCACTCCAGCGTTCTTGGGCTTCCCTGGCGGCTCAGCTGGTAAAGAATCCACCTGCAGTGCGGGAGACCTTGGTTCAATCCCTGGATGGGGAAGATCCCCCTGGAGAAGGGAGAGGCTGCCCACTCCAGTATTCTGGCCTGGGGAATCCCATGGGCTGTGAAGCCCAGCGGGTCGCAAAGAGTCGGACATGACTGAGCGGCTTTCACTTCACTCACCACTGCCGATAGACCTTCCCTGCTGGCTCGGGTCCTGGGTCATCACCGCCGATGGCTTCATGCAAATCCTTTTGGTCTTTTTTCCTACTTGCTTATCACCCTATCTGACCATTTCTTAAACAAAAAATGAAGTCACATTCTTTATCCAGTTTTCCAACGTGACGTTTTGCTTAACAACAAATTGTGTCTTTCCCTGTCAGCACAAATGGACCCACTTTACTCTTTTCAATAGACTCATCCTGTTTCCTTGTACAAATGGTTTTGTTGTTTATTTTTAACCAATCTGTTGCTGAGGGACATCTGAGTTACCTTCAACTCTTCTCTGCAGTAAGTCATTCCCAGTTTTACAGACAAGCCACACGCCGTTCCGGCAGGGCAGTGCGCTCGTGGAGCGTCTGCAGTGAAAGTGAGGAGCGGGAGCAGAGAGCGCGACGTGACTGCCCAGCTGGGCCGGGTGGCCTGGCCTGGCCCTCGCCGCCAGGGGCCCTGTTCTCTGAGGAGGCGCCTCCATGTCTGGGGTCCTGGGGGCCGGCCAGGCCCTCGTCACACCCGCAGAGGTCCTGGGGCTCCTGACCCGAGTGCAGAGCATACACCCCAAGCTCAGCCCTGGTCACATGGACGAGCCAGCAGGCTCTGCGCCCCAGCCTCCGACTCCAGCTCATCTTTGCGTCTTTTCAGGGGGGAGAGTGGGAAAATGGAGAGTCTACGCGTTCCTTAATCCCACCAGTTGCAGCTCGCGTTCCCTGAGTTGTGTGTCTGGAGGGCTGAACTGGCCACACCAGGTCAGCGAGTGAGCTGGTGACCAGGGCTTGCCGACTGGGCCCGCTGAGCGGTCACCCCCGATCTCTGTCACAGCTCCCAACCCGCCTTGGGGGTGGCAGGGCTGGCCCTCCTCCAGCCTTGTGGCCCCTCCTGGACTGCAGACCCCGAGGCCCCAGACCCTGAGCAGAGGGCCAGGCGAGGCCCTCAGAAGCAGGCCCCGGAACCCCACATGCCTGCCAGGCGCCATCTCCCCGGGCCCTTGTGCAGCCTGAATGAATTCAATGGGTTCCGATCCACAAGTTCCTCAGCAAGGACCTTGCGGGCAGAAAGTGCTGTAGAGGCTTTTGCTAAACAAAGAAATAAGAGGGAAAGGATTCACAGGTGCCAGACCTTATTCTTCATTTTTAAAGTGGGTTGTATCTGTTTTCCTTTCTTTTTTTTTGACATCCCCAGTCATTTCAGTGAGTATTTAACAGGTGTATTAGATTTAACGCACAGTAAAATTTGGATTAGCCAGATGATACACCTGAATAAACTGCAATTCTAAATGGGGGAAAGGATTGAGGCTTTATTGGTGAGAATGGCTGTTAGCAGCGATAGAGCGAGAACGAGGAAATGCGATGGGGTGTGTGCGCTTGGTCGAGTCCGACTCTGCGACCCCATGAACTGCAGCCCACCAGCCTCCTCTGTCCGTGGGATTCTCCAGGCAAGAATACTGGAATTGGTTGCCATTTCCTCCTCCAGGGGACCTTCCTGACCCGGGGGGCGGACCCGCGTCTCCCACGTCTCCCGCGTCTCCTGCACTGGCCGGTGGACTTGACCGCTGTGCCGCCCGGGAGGCCCAGGGAGACGACGAAGGGATTTATTCAGCACAGTTTGTAGAGAGAACAGTTCAGCAAAACTCACTCAATCCAGCGCCTACGCTTGTTCACATTTCGCAGTTGTTTCATCTTTCCCGCTCCCGCTACTGCTTGCCAGCGTACTTCACAGGAGAGCGTTTCAAACTTGAGGGTCCACGCGGGACCCCCGGGGACGTTGTCACAATTCAGATGCCTCTTCAGGGAGGCTGGGGAAGGCCTGGGACCCTGTCTCTCTCACTGCTTCCCAAGTGGCTTGCACACTCCTGGGCCAGGCCACACCCGGAGCAATATTTTCAAATGCCTGGATGCCACATCCATCACAGACACCAAGCTTTCGCTTTCTTATATATAAAGGAAAATAAAGCAGCATCTTCTACCTTATACTACATATATGTGTACACACACACACACACAGACGCACACGTTAACACATACGCTTCTACAACATCGTGCGACGAGGATTAACATCCAGGACAGTGACTCACAGACTGCCAAATCCAGAGTCGGCCGAGAAAGCCCAAATCGTGTCTCCTCTCCACTCACAAAGGCAGAGAGACACCCTCACACATTTCACGAAGACGTCTGACGTTAGTCTCTCAGTCGTGTCCTACTTCTTGTGCCTCCATGGACTGTAGCCCACCAGGCTTCTCTGTCCATGGGATTTTCCAGGCAAGAATACTGGAGTGGGTAGCCTTTCCCTTCTCCAGGGGATCCTCCCAACCCAGGGATCAAACCTGGGTCTCCTGCACTGCAGGCGGCTTCTTTACCATCTGAATCGCCAGGAAAGCCCCTAAGACTTCTAATAGTACTTCTCAAAACCAAAATCTGTATCTGGGTTAACTGTATTGATCAGGAAAGAAATCTAAAATACTCCCAATACCCTGATTTCTGAGTGTTTCTGTTCATTAGGATCGTCCACCCTGATGGGGGCTCAGAGCAGTTCACCTTTTAAAAGAGTCTTCCCACCTCTTCTTTTCATCCTTTGAATATTCCCAGCAGTGTCTTCTTCCCTTGCGAGGGCCACAAGCCTCACAGTAACCACTGCAGGGTCTGTTTATAAGCCAGCTCACTTCGGGTGAAATTTTATCCATTTGTAATTATCTGATCTGAGAAAAATGTGACATTGCCAGTATTTCAAAAGGCAGAGCCGAGAGAAGGTGATCACGTGAGTGAGTGGGATCCCAAAATGAATCTTCACTCACACGCAGATTCAACAAGTACCCAACACACCGCGCTCATCCCATGCTATCGCTGCTCAGCGTATTCAGTGTCGGAAGCGCTGGGCAGTTTTCAGAACAATCTGTGAGTCTCCGAGAAGACGAAACAGGAGAGGATGGAAATGACCTCATTAGCGCGAATGCAGGAGCGTCCACCGAGCCCATCTCCCGTGTGTCCTGCCCCCACCTGTGCCCACCCACTCCCGGCTGTGACCGCACCTCAGGGGCTGATGCGAGAACCTCCCCCTCCCCTGTCAGCACCCCGGACAGCGTGGGGCTGCCGCCCAGGGCTGAATTCTCCCACCCACACCTCACCAGGAGCTTCCTCGGGGGTTACCCTCTGCAGCGGGCCACACAACCATCCCTGGTACTGCTGCCAGCCTAGGGGCAGAAACACCACCAGGCTGC
>SJXO01004213.1:143161-175655 GCA_006408615.1 Connochaetes taurinus | reverse complement strand
GTCTTGTAGCTCTTCATAAAACCATTCAACTTCAGCTTCTTCAGCATTACTGGTTGGGGCATAGACTTGGATTACTGTGATATTGAATCGTTTGCCTTGGAAACGAACAGAGATCATTATGTCGTTTTTGAGACTGCATCCAAGTACTGCATTTCGGACTCTTTTGTTGACCATGATGGCTACTCCATTTCTTCTGAGGGATTCCTGCCCACAGTAGTAGATATAATGATCATCTGAGTTAAATTCACCCATTCTGGTCCATTTCAGTTGGCTGATTCCTAGAATGTCGACGTTCACTCTTGCCATCTCCTGTTTGGTCACTTCCAATTTGCCTTGATTCATGGACCTGACATTCCAGGTTCCTATGCAATATTGCTCTTTACAGCATCAGACCTTGCTTCTATCACCAGTCACATCCACAACTGGGTATTGTTTTTGCTTTGGCTCCATCCCTTCATTCTTTCTAGAGTTATTTCTCCACTGATCTCCAGTAGCGTGTTGGGCACCTACTGACCTCTTTCAGTATCCCATCATTTTGCCTTTTCATACTGTTCATGGGGTTCTCAAGGCGAGAATACTGAAGTGGTTTGCCATTCCCTTCTCCAGTGGACCACAGTCTGTCAGACCTCTCCTCCATGACCCGCCCGTCTTGGGTGGCCCCATGGGCATGGCTTAGTTTCATTGAATTAGACAAGGCTGTGGTCCTAGTGTGATTAGATTGACTAGTTTTCTGTGATTATGGTTTCAGTGTGTCTGCCCTCTGATGCCCTCTTGCAACACCTACTGTCTTACTTGGGTTTCTCTTACCTTGGACATGGGTATCTCTTCACGGCTGCTCCAGCAAAGCGCAGCTGCTGCTCCTTATCTTGGATGAGGGGTATCTCCTATACACAGCAAGTAATTCTTTTAAATGGAGCTCCTGGCAGCCAACACAAGAGAGACAGAGGGACAGATTGCACATCCTACAAAGGACAAAGCTGCCAATTTCCAGTGCACAGGAGTCTGGCTTTATCGCACACTTAACTTTCTAGGAACTGTCTGGCTTTCGTGTGCACCTGTGAAGGAAATGTGACCAGGGACAATCTAGGAAGTCTGAACAAGGGCACGTTTGTTGGGGGCCAGCGTGAGGAACTCCACCCATGGCAAAGGTCATGAGGAAAGAGGCTTGGCATACACAAAGGCGTGATCAAGCCTCAGGAAACCCCCTGTTCCCAAGCATCTACCCCCAAACCAGAGTCTGTTTAATGCTCTCGCCTACATCTCTGACTTTACGGGGGGCTCTCCCCCATAACCATTTCTCTCGGAGAAGGAGTAAACGTGCAGCTCCAAGGCAATAAAAATTCCTGGGCGTGACAAGAGTGTTTCAGCTTATGGACTGCTCTGAAGGTTATCTAGCCCACCTGTATAGGTTCGTCCGGCCACATGTGATTGTTTACAGCCTCCCAACCTGAGAGGCACGAGATGTTTTAGACTTACTAAAGGCAAATTCTTTTGGGGAGTTAGAAATTATTAGTATAGTGGGTTGGTTAGGAATTATATTGGTGAAGGGTTTTTCATTTGTTGTGCCAATAATTGCTGCTAATGCCCTGCTCTGGGTGGGACAAGGATGTCTCAGGTCAAACCTCTCTGCCTAGCTTGTGTGACAGGATTATCCATACTCCTGCCACATGATTGTTTACTACTTCTTAACCACAAACAGCACAGAGAGTTTTGGAGTATTTTGAGAGTCTTAATTAGCATAGGGCTTTTTCTTCTTGTGGAGTCAATGATTGCCGCCAGGCCTCCATATCCTTAGGCACCTGGGAATATATTAATCAATGTATTTGGAATATAGAAAAGGAAATATGGTAGTTTTTAATGTTAGCAATACTAGACTTTTTGAGTTAATGAATTTTCTCTTTTGTAATAGATCACTGTACTTTGTTATAAATCACTGTGTCCTTGTTATGTAAAAATGTAACTTGATCACTATCTTAAGACTAGATCTTAACGAGAGGATTGGTGAAAGGATTTTCATTTGTTGGGTTGATGTTTGCTGCTAAATCTCCACGTTCCCTGCCCTTATAATGAATATAACTAACATATAGGAGAAATAAATATTAACCTTTGAGCATATAGGAGAGATAGGTATTAACCTTTAAGATTAATCCTGTTAACCTTGGGTTAAATAAATTCCTTTCTTGATTGTAACTCACTACACCCTCACCCTATAGGAATGCAACTTTATCTGGAAGGTGGTGCCTGGTTTAAGAAAAAACACCCTTGGAAGAAATAAGGTTTTTGGTTATCAGAAAGAAAGGATCATAGAATGTCAGCAGGTCTCACTCATGGCCAGAAGATGATGGAATATCCCTAAGACCTTTTTTTGTTATACATTTATGTGAAGCACCTGATTTTGATAAAGGTCAGGACTGCTGACCCCCGTGTGACTCTGTATTCATCCCTATGTGTAACAAAAGGTATATAAGCAAACCCCAAAATAAAGAAATCGGATCAGTTTCCGGAAAGACTGATTCCACCATGTCGCTTCTTTCTTGCTCCCGTTTCTCTGGCTGAATTCCCATCTGGATTCAGCCTCCTTTTCTCCACTACACTATCTCCTGCTACACTATCCGTTTCTAATCTCTCTATATATCTGTAATTAAATATGTATTTTTCCAAAGACGCCGACGCCATGCCCACCTTCAAATTCCCTGGATCCGCCGGGGCTGGACCCCGGCACACGTTCATGACAATCAACCCAGGACTGTGTGAAGGGACAGCAGGACAAGCCACCTCGCAGGGTTCCAGCTCAGCACTCTCTCCCCACGGTGGCTGGAAACAGACCTCGGTACCTGGCCGCTGAGGCCACCTGCATAAGCCATTAGCCACCCCCAACCCCCACCTCCACTACATTCTAGGACAACAAGTGCATTGCCAGTATGCCATGGGGCTCAGCCAGGCCCAATCATGTTCCCTAAAAGCTGCTCCCGGGCTGTCACTGCAGTGTTGTCAGGAGGAGTATAACTTCTAACCAGGGCATACAACCAGTCGTCCTTCCAGCCTCAGCACCAGCTTACACTCTCACCCGTTCTAAGTGACGGACAGACGGACAACATGCCTCTTGGTCTCCTTACCCAGGCCTCTGACTGTGACTTCACTTTCAAAAACGTGTACTAACCCTTGTGTACTGATGCAGGGAATGTAAATTGGTGCAGACACTATGGAAATCCCTCGAAAAATTAAGACCAGAACTAGCATATGATCTAGCAATTCTGCATCTGGGTATTTATCCAAAACAATGAAATCACTATTTTGAAGAGCTGTCTGTACCTGTGCATTTACTGTAGCATTATCTACAATAGCCAAGGTACAGGAACGACCTCAGTGTCCAAGGGCTGAGAAACCAGTAATGAAGATGTGTGTGTGTGTGTGGGTACATATATATATAAATGGAATACTTTTCAGCCATAAATTGGGGTTCCTGCTCTTTGCAAGAATGTGGATGGACTGTGAGGGCATTACGCTTAGTGAGAAAAACAAATGCTGTGTGATCTCCTTACATGTGGAATCTAAAAACACCTGAACTCAGATACAGAAAACAGACTGGTGGTTTCCAGAGGCAGGGTGGGTGTGAGTGGTATGGTGAAGGGGGTCGAAAGATACAAACTTCCAGTTATAAAACAAATACATCCCTGGAATGAACTATTCTGCACGGGGACTAGTTAACACTGCTGTGTTGTGTATATGAAAGCTGCTGAGACAGTAGACCTTACGGGTTTTCATCCAGAGAAAAAAATATTTCAGTATGTGAGGTGATGGATGTTAACTAGACCAACTGGAGATTGATTCATAATGTGTACAAATATCAAGCGATTATGTGGGTGGCCAGGAGTCAGAAGCAAGGCGTTGGAAGGTGATCCAGGCAGAGGCACTGGGTTCTGAAGGGGCAGGAAGAGGAGAGGGACACAGGGACAGCCCCTGCCTTCCTCCTGAGCTGCTTCCACCCTGGAGCCTGGGCTGGGCAGACAAGTCAAGGGTCCTGGGAGCCTGCAGGCCTGAGGTCGGGACTCTGAGGGGCCATGCACACAGTTGCTGCTGTTTTGATGGGCTCGTGTCTCTTAAAACCTAGGAAGGGAGGCCTGACTTCCCCAAAACAAATCCCTTTGTGGTGGGGGCTCCAGGTGGCAGCTGGGCTCATGCGCTACCCCTGGGTGCCCCTCCCAAGATGCCCCTGTCCTGCCTCTAGGGATCCCAGACACTACTTCCTCACACCTGGCACCCAGCTGACTCCTAATCTGTGGGATCAAGCCTTTCTCCATCCCGGCCACACCAGCGCTTCACTGCAGGGATCGGGACTGACAGTTCCTGCAGGTTGGGCCCTCTCAGCTATAGACCATCAGCCAGACCAGCAGAGTCTAGGAGAGCACCTTCCAGAACCAGGGCCCTCCAGGGTCCTCCTCTGTGCTCCCTGCCCCACTCTGAAGGGCCACCGTGGGAGGCCAGGGAGTGGAGGCTGAGGGCAAGTGGCTGATTGGAAGGGGCCACCACACGGTCCATGGAGAAAGGTCTGGGCCTGGGTTGGGGTGGACCAGCTCCCAACCTCCAGGGTGCCTTCCCACCAAGACAGAGTCTAGGCTCTGGACCTTGAAAGATAGACAGCAGAGTCAGGAGAGAAGACCGTAGTGCAAATCCTGCTGATGGAGACGGGGAGGAGAGCTGCCGGCCCTGGAGCAGGCAAAGCTCCAGCCAACAACCAACATTAACCAGGGAGGCCTCCACCCTGGGAACCAGAGCAGAGTCACTTCCACAGGACTGCCTGGTGCCTGAGAAACCTCCACAGTGACCCTCCGGGCCCCGTGGCCTGGCTGCGGTCAGAACAGACTCCAGGGAAGAGCCCAGGTGACACCAGCGGGCTCCTAGTTGTTCCGACACATCTTTTCACCCCTCACCCTCCCACCCAGCTTCTCCAGCAACAGAGGTGAGCCTCCTCCCACCACCCCACCCCAGGGCCCCTGGGCGACGCTGGAGGAGTGGCTGTCCTCAGCCTGGACAAAGAGCTCGGGGCAGAAGGCCCTGTTCCTCTGCCCACTCCTTCCAGACCTGCGGCAGAGGAGGGAGTGGAGGTTGTTGCGGGCGGGGACTCGGGGCTGTTGAGACATGGCAGCCTGGCCCCATTGGATGCCCACTACTTGGGGGGCCCGCAGGGGCTTTAATGGGGGAGTCCTGCCCCAAGGGCGTGCATTTGCTTATTGAGTGGGAAAGAGATCCTTTTCCACACAGAAGGAGAAATAGCACCTGCCTTTAGCCCTGCCATTTCCTCCCTGCTCCCCCTCCTTCCCGCCAAGGACACAGTCACCACCAACAGGCCTCATCCTTGTTTACCTCCGCGACCCTCCCTAGGAGGGCAAGGACACCTGGCCCTTCTGGAGGCTTCTTTCGGACATCTCCCCACTGGAGAACCTGCTCTCCAGAGCTTCCAGGAACAGGGATGGAGGCCTTCTGGGGGGTCCCCTCCAGCTGACTGTGGAAGGCCCAGCGTCATGCAGCCTCACACTCTCCTGGTGGTAGCCCCTCGGAATGTTCTGGGATGCTGTCTGTGCAGAGCAGTAAACTAAGTTCCTGGGATGAAACAGAGATTCGGGCCAGCATTTAAAATCATCACGAGTAAACTGCAACTCTGCGGGCTTGGCAGACCGTGTGAGGTAGCCCTGGGCTGGAGGGACCAGCTCCTCTGTCCTCCTGGGTCTCCGACCTTCCAAGGAGAACAAGTCACACCAGGTGAGGCATCTGCAAGACGCAGGAGCCTCAGCCCTTCGGGGCCTTTAGGGGCTAGTCTCCAGGAACCAGGCCGTGCACTGCTGGGGTAAGGTCCTTGGCTTGGATCCCATCCAGCCTGGTCCCACCCCAGAACCAGAACCCGGCTCTGAGAGGCCACGTGGAGATGGGGTGGTGTGCGTTCCGGCTGCTGTCTCCCTGTCTTCCTGCGAACAGGTGCCTCCTCAGGCCCACAGCATCTGGGGCTCCATTGCCAGGTGAAGTCCCAGCTGCCAGGCCACCTCGGGGAGGGGACATGGGAGGTGAGGCTGCCACCAAATGCCACCTGCCAAGCCCGCAGCCACAGGCCGCATGGGGGCCATGCTGGAGGCCCATGTGTCCTGCCCTGGCCCAGCTAACAGGATGGATGGCGTCCTTCCTCCTCACTGAGCGTCCCACAGGGACGGTCTTTTGGTCAGAGAGACAGCCCGTGTGTGCAGTTCCTATGACAGGGCCATGGGCACCAGGCTCTAGATAGACTCGGAGCCACAGATGAGGTGGGTCCTCGCAGGGGAATGGTAGCAGCTCCAGGCGGCTTGCCCTCTGCTGTCAGCCTGAAGCCAGCACCACCTCCTGCCACGTGGGCACCTATGAACCGCAGCCAACCCTGCCCATCTCCAGCTCTAACCAAGGGCCCCGAGGAACCAAAGGGGGTCAGCACAGCCCCTCCCCTGCAGGCACTGGCCCGACTCAGACCTCCTACCCAGAACCTCGGGCCACACTCTCTTTTCTGCCCAATGCCCACACAGTGCCAGAGGCTCCAGGAAGCAGCTGCCTTGTTCAGTGCTGAGCCACCCACTGCCACTGCTGAAGGCAGCCTGTGCCCTGGGGATTCGCCAGGAGGAAGGAGGCGCCACACCCCTGTGGTGAGCACACCAAGGAGTGCACAGGGGCCAGGATGTTGGGCCTCTCCCAGTCCCTGCACCGCAAATGCACTTGGGGAGGTCAACACATCTCAATGACTTAGGCCTGGAGGCTGCAGACCCTCCTGGCACTGGGCTGTGGGCCTCGGGCTCACCCTGACAAGGAGGACACTCTGCTGGCCCCGCTCTGAAGGGCAGTCCCACACACCTGCTCAAGGGGTTTCAGTGGATGACCAAGACAGGATAATATGGACAAAAATAAAGCTGGCTGAAAAAGCACAAAGGGTGCACTTTTCAAACCCAGAGGCACACTGTGGACACCACTCCTGAAGGGCGGTGCCCAGGGTCCTATCAACTTCAGGAGTAACCCACAGGCACTGTGGACACCACTCCTGAAGGGCGGTGCCCGGGGTCCTATCAACTTCAGGAGAGTGACCCACAGGCACACTGTGGACACCACTCCTGAAGGGCGGTGCCCGGGGTCCTATCAACTTCCGGAGAGTGAGTTAAGAAATATACTCTGCGTTTCTTTTAGAAACTTTTATTGCGCATAAAATGGCCCATTCCCCTTTGTAGGTCAGTTGTTTCCACCTCTAAAAGTTGTTTTCTGTAAACTCCACTTTCTGCCCTACTGAAAAAAATCCTGCTCTTTGAAAAGATTGGGAATAGCCTCTCATCGCTGGTCAGGGCAGCTGGAGAATGGCTCCTGGGGCGAAGGCCGGAAGACACCGTATGAGCAGGCTGGGCCCTTGGCCTTGGCATGGGCTCACTCACACCCAGCGCTGCAGAGGGAGACTTCCTGCAGCCCTGCCCGCATGGGGATGCGACAGGAGCTGTGCGTTCCCAGAACCGCAGCAGCCTGTCAGCAGGCACTACAACAACCTGCACACTAGTGGTTATGAAACGGAGCGTTCAGAAAAAGTGCTCTACTGGAGCCTGAAGGCGCAGCGCCGCGGAAAGGAGCTGGGGAGTGTTTCTGAGCTTCTCTGCAGCTCTGGGCCTTCCCCATGTTGGCAGGCACGGCGTGCTTCCATGGGGCGGTGCCACGTCCCTTCTGACTACTTCATAAACACGGCCTTGTCCTGGGTGGGCAGGGGCTCGCGGGACGGGCCTGGCAGTCACGGTGCACTGGGTGGCGGGTGGGAAGGGCTGGCAAAGGCCACACAGGCGATGAATCCTGCCCCAAGCCCAGCTTTATCGGAAGGCTGGGGTTTAAAGATGGAATCTAGAACACCCTCTGCTCCCCTGTTAAGAAAGAACAGAAATAGAGGCTCTGCTTCAACAAGCAGGAAGTGAGGGTCTGAGCCATGAGCCCCCTGGATTCCAGGGGGTGACAGATGACAGCTTTGGGACAGACTCAAGAAGAAGACAGTTCTCTGCTCCTTTGCAGTGAGAATGAATGTGTTCAAGTTGAGGCACGATGTGGTTCCCCAAGGACGTTCCGAGGCTGGTGTGGATGCCCCTCATCCTGCCCTTGCAGCCTCCCTTTCCAGCATGTGGTCCTGCTCCACCAGGTGGGCTGGAGGGCCTCAGGACAGGCCCGGCACTGACCGAGCTCCGCAGACGGGCACGGCCGCCGCAGATTCTGACCGCTCTGGGAGCTTGACATGGTCAGCCTCTGGCAGAACCGCGGCCCGAGCTGGCTCCATGGTGCTTCTCATTCCATGCCTCCCCATGAAGAGGCGTTGAGCGGGGGGCTGGGCAGAAGCTGCCGTGTGTGTGTGTCTGTGTGTGTGTGTGTGACTCCCCGACCAGAGTCCCATCTGTGTGCTGTCACCACAGCTCTGGTTTCTGGGTCTGGGCCTCACCAAGCAGGGTCCCTCATGCTGGTGCCGTAGCCTTAAACCGTCTTCAGTCAACGTGGGAGAAGAGACCTTGGCTCCAAAACGGAGAAAAACACGGGTCCTATGGACCCAGGATTTCAACAGGGAGGATTCCGAGCGGTACCTGGCCAGCAGCCTGGCCTCCAGCAGCTCAAGTACATCCTTGATGAGTGAGCGGTGCAGACATGGACACCTGGGGCCAGGCACAGGGGACAGGAGCAGCGCTCTGGGGCCCACACGGGGTCTCTCTGACAGGAGGGCTCCGGTCAGCCCCAGGAAGAAGGGGGTGATGAATGGAGGGCAGCACGATCAGCTGGGACTAAGCTCCACGCCCCGACCTGGGTGCCGGGGCATCAGGGTCCCAGTAAAGATACAAAAGTGAAGCTGCTTCAAGTATAAAAAAATAAGTTAACTGACAAAGAGGGTCCCCAGAGGCTGCATCTCCCAGCTGTCAGCCTCGTTTGGTGCAAGCACAGGAACCAGGCGTAGAGGACGGCCTCCCACCTGCTGCAAGGAGTCCATGACAAGGCTAGCCTGCTGGCGGGGCCAGAACTCAGGGCCCCACCCGACCCCAAAGTCAGTATTTTCCAGTGTTGTGAATTAAAAGCAAATGCAGCAGCCGCAGGGCACAGCCAGGAGGCCTGGGGTGTGGGCTGGGCTTCTCGTCCACTTCTGCATGGTGCCAGGAGAGCGTGGTCACTGTATCCTCCCAGCACCTTCCCTGGGCACGCCCCCACAGTCTCGCTCTCTGGAATGAGTGGGCAGGGGGCTTCCTCCAAGGAGGCTGAGCCGCTGGACAACCAGCTCCACCCAGGGCTCCCCACAGCTCGGATGCCTGAACCCTTCTCAGAGCCACGTGGACCTGAGTGCAAGCTCCCCGGAGGCGCCAGGCCCTCTCAGACCTGGGGTCCGGGAGGGGGATCTGGGCAGTGCGCAGACCGGCCAGGGCTGGGCGGGCGCTCAGGACCAGTGCAGGCTGAAGCCCTTGGACAGCATGGCGGCCTCCAGGTCCTTGTCCTCCTCCTTCTCCCGCAACCGCTGCTCCTCCAGCAGGGCCACCAGGGCGTCTCTCTGCTCCACCACCTCCAGCATCTCGTTCAGGATCCTCTTCTCCTCCGCCAGCTCCTCCTCCGTCTTCAGGTGGTCTGGGCACAACCACACCGGTGAGTCCTCCGCAGGGCGGAGGCAGGGGGCCTGCCCCAACCGCCCCCATGCCCGCCCCACACTGCCTACCTTCCACCGCCATCCGCTCACGGAGCTCCTGCTGCAGCCGGCTCTGCCGGTCCTCCAGCTCCAGCTCCCGAGCACTGGGGGTTTCGGGGGGAAGGGAAACAAGGAACTGACTGGTGGGGGTGGCACAGCCCTCATCCCCCACACTAGGAGGGGCCGTGCTCCTACAGCAGGCCCTGGGCCCATGCCCCCCTCCACCCCTGCCCGGGAACTCACAAGATCATCAGCTCTGACTCGTAGCGCACCATAGCGTTCTTCTCCTGCACCAGCTTGAACCACTCCTGCATCAGCTTGGGGTCGTCCTTCTTGCCCATGCCTGCCGAGAGAGGGTGTGTCGGGCCCGTGCTGCTGTCTCCCGCCAAGGACTGTCACACGGGGACAAAGGCGGAGGGCTGCCTGCTGCGCCCAGGTCAGGCCCAGGGTGCCTGGGGCCACAAGGGCGCCATGCTCCCCCGAGGGCAGCCTGCGCCTTCCTCTGTCCCCCTTGGCCGGCCCTCACCCCCCAGCGGCTCGCCTGGACCCTCCTGCTGGACCGCTTGCTTTCTCTGGGGGAGGTTCTCAGTGCTCGGCCCTCCTTTTCTCTCTTTTCCATTCATTTCACATGTATTTGGGACTTGCTGGGTCCTAGGAGACCAGTCTAATGAAGAGGCAGATGGCAGACGAGAAGCACACTCAGCCTTGCTTTCTGGGACAGAGTGAGGGGCCAGCATTTCGCTGTGGCCACTGACCTGAGGCCGCCTCATTTCTGACATCCTGACCAGGGAGGTGCCTCTCTCAACCTTGTGGCCCCTCAGGCTCCTGACAAGTGCTCCCCACACCCCCTGCATGGCAGCATGGCCCCAGGAGGCGTGGGGGTGGGGGTCTCTCCCAAGGCAGGGAGACTACAGGTTCCCAGCTCTGATCCCAGCCCAGCCGCAGCTTCTGGGGCCGCGGCCGCTCACATTCAGCTGCCTGCACCCCCTCGGCCAACACCCGTCTCCACCAGCAGTGGCCTGACCCCCTTTGGGCTCAGCTGCGGCACGGGGAGGGAAGGAAGAGCCTTCCAAGGAGCCACACCACGGAGGGGACACCAGGAAGCCCACAGCCGTGGTGGGTCCCGCCCCGGTGCAGAAACCAGACTGTGGTGGCTCTTGGCTGTTTTCGGATTACAAGCCGCCCGCAGTCTCGGGGAAGCTGGGGGCTGTCTTCCTAGGGAACTACATGAGCACAGCCGGTACCTCTGCCACGGACACCATGTGCTCACGGGCCCTGAAGTCTGCTCACAGCTGAGCTAAGAGGTCTCTCTGAGCTCTGGGGGCATGGGTCGGAAGTCCTCTCCCAGGAAGATCAAACCCAGGGACCCAGCCTCCCACCCCATGCAAGGGCGGGGCACGTCTGCACTGCGCTGTCCTGGGCCCTGGCCGCTGTGCAGCACGAGCTAAGTGCTGGGTCAGCTCTCCCTGCCCGCCCAGCAACTCGACTCTTCGGCTTTGAGAGCAGCCCTGTCCAGCTGTGCTGTTCCTTCCTGAGCGGCTCTGCACGGGGCACCCACGGGGCGTGGAGGAGGGTCTTGGGGCGCCAGGACGCCTCCCTCACTGCTCAAGCCAGCTCCAGAGGAATGGCCGAGATGGACGTGGCTGGTGGCGGTCAGCGGGGAGCGAGCGCCAGGGAGGGAAGAGGAAGGTTAGCGGGTTAGCAGGAACCACACTCCCTGGCCCCGCCCGCATGCGGTCAACGACAATCACCACCACAACGGACTGCAAACCAGACAGAGTTAACACACACACTCAGCAAGACACAGGGAAAGAAGTCTGCCTTTAGTGCTTGTCTGGAAAGAACGGGGCATCTGTGTAGATCAGTCTTGTAAGGACAGTATTCCTCGACTCCACCAGCACAAATCACTGCCCGCGGGGCGGGGGCTCCTCACCCGCATCCCGGGATGTGAGGCGGAAGGGCCTGACCACAAGTGGTGGCCTGGAACTGCGGTCACTGCAGCCTGAGCGGCCCGAGGGCTGGACCTGCTCCCTGGCTTCACCCCACTCCCCAGTCCCCCCGAGACAGTCAAAGGGATACTGTACCTTGTGAGGGACTGCCACATACTCAGGGGTTTGTAACAGGGCTACCAGGTGTCAGAGGAAGAAGAGAAAGAGCTGGGCTTCAGGTCCCTGCTTGACTAGTGTCGCTACGCCCCTGAGAGGCCGTGGGGAGGAGGTGGGGGTTACGTTACCTTCCTGGACACAGCAAGGGCAGAAGGAGAGAGGTCTACGCCGTGGAGTCCCGCCACTGGGCTCAACTTCAAAAAGGGCCAAACAAGGAGGAGAAGGAGACGAGACGGACAGAGAGGAGGAGGCATTCCGAAGTGGGGAGGGACAGGGAGAAGGTGAAGTGGACAAAAAGCATAAAAGTGAGAAAGGAACAACAGGAGGAAAGGAAAAAAAATACAAGAAATGGAAAAGCAGAAGCAAGGGAAACACAATCTACAAATGAGTTCAGTCCTTCCTTCATCCAGCACAGAAACTGGTCAGGAACAGTCCTGGGCCCGGGCAGGCGGGCACTCTGTCCTCCTCAGGTCCTTGCTTGGGGGGTGGGAAGCTAGGAATGACCACAGGGTGCCTTTGAGGCTTGGGGACCCTCCTTGAAAACACCCAATGTGCCAGCAGGCCTGCCTGAGTGAGAGTTCTCAAGATCACCACGTGGGAAAATCTAAGTGCTGAGGTTCTCCTGGTGTTGAACCCACGGAGGCAGCGCCCAGACTCTGATGGGCCCCTAGGGCCGACACCTGCTCTGCTCTGACCCTGAGCAAGGACCTGTCGGCCCAACGAGTTCCCCAGAGGCGACCCCCATCTGTATGAATCACCACCCCGCCTCTGGCCACGGAGAGCGCTGACCACCCCTCTTCTGCCCCTTCTCCTCCTCCAAGGGTCAACACCACAGCGGGCACACTGCTACACTGTGGAAAAGTCCAAAACTCACAGAGACAAAGCTGGGGCATCGTGGACGGGGTGACTGAGAGCAGATGGCGTGCAGGGGACGTGGCTAGACTCCGGGCCTGGGGCTCTCAAGGGAGGGGGACTGCTCAGCAAGGGACCATCACAGAACCACAGCACACGCAGGAGCCACGGCCCCAGGGGTGGGGAGCAGGGGCTGGGGCGTTAGAGACAGCCCTGTTTAGGTGAACACGAGGGCCAAGCAGACGCGTGCTGACCGAGAGGCCCTCCGCCTTGCAGCGGGGTGCGTGCAGGTGCCCTGTGACCTCTACAGGCTTTTGTGCATAAACTTGGTATCAGGCAAAACTTCAGGACTAAAGCAGACAGAGACCATCTGAGTGTGTGTGTGGTGGGTGTGCAGAGGCTGTATGTGGCTGTAGTGGGTGTGCAGAGGCCGTGTGTGTATGTGTGTTGGGTGTGGACAGAGGCCATGTGCGTGTGTGTGGTGGGTGTGCAGAGGCGGTGTGTATGTGTGTGGCGGGTGTGGACAGAGGCCATGTGTGGGTGTGGCGGGTGTGGACAGAGGCCATGTGTGGGTGTGGTGGGTGTGCAGAGGCCATGTGTGTGTGTGGTGGGTGTGGACAGAGGCCGTGTGTGGGTGTGGTGCGTGTGCAGAGGCTGTGTGTGTGTGATGGGTGTGGACAGAGGCTGTGTGTGGGTGTGGTGCATGTGCAGAGGCTGTGTGTGTGTGTAGTGGGTGTGGACAGAGGCTGTGTGTGTGTGTGTGGTGGGTGTGGACAGAGGCCGTGTGTAGGTATGGTGGGTGTGCAGAGGTTGTGTGTGTATATGGTGGATGTGTGCAGAGGCTGTGTGTGTGTGTCTGTGTGTGCATGTGCAGAGGCCATGTGTGTGGTGGGTATGTCAGAGGCTGTGTGTGTGTTGTGTGTGTATGTGTGCAGAGGCCATGTGTGTGGCGGGTGTATGCAGAGGCTGTGTTTGTGTGGTGGGTATGTGCAGAGGCTCTGTGTGTGTACAAAGGTCATGTGTGTGTGTGTGTAGGGTATGTGCAGAGGCTATATGTGTGTGGTGGGTGTGTCAAAGGCTGTATGTGTGTGGTGGGTGTGTGCAGAGGCTGGATGTGTGGTGTGTGTGCAACAGTCACAGTGACCCAGTGTTCTGGACAGATGTGGCCATGACCAGCTGGTCACTGAGCCAAGCAAGAAGCTCCTTTCTTACAAACACCCTCGGCTTACACTCGTCTACCTCCAGCCTTCTCTGTCTCAAGATTAGGGCTCAGACACCTGCACACACCCTCAAACGACAGGGTCCCCACCTCTGCTGCCCCCTGGGACAGATGTTACACACAAACAGGCTGTGGAGACAGTGGAACAGCATCTGTGCTCATCAGCAAGGTCAGGGACTCAACACAGTCACACACATCCAAACAAGGAAGCCTGTGCTTGCAGGTGCAGCGAGACCGCGCTTCCCCTTCCAGACATCACGGAACACAGCTTTAGACCCTTTTATGCAGAGCACGTCCCAGACGCCCTTCCATACAGAAGAGGACAGGGTAAGACCACAAAACAGGACTCAGGACAGAAATCTGGAGGGGCTCCCTGGTGAAAACAGGCAGTGCAGACACAAAAGGGCCAGAGCCCCGAAGAGTGGGCTGTGACGCTCTTCCTTACCCTTCCTGAGTGCACTGTTGTTTGCACAGTGCATACTTTATAATCAGAAAACCAACCAATAAATACTGTTTTAAGAAGACAAACCAACCAAACAAGGTGTTTCCACCCCAGACCTGAACCTGATGTAAGTGTGCGAGGGAGGCACAGAGGTGCAGTTTGGAGCTAACCTCGCCTCGTCTGGAGATGTGAGACACAGATGTGGTTCACCCGCGGGAGGCACAGAGTGATCGACCCTCTCACAGCAAATAGAAGTTGCTTACGTTAGTCTCGTTGGGGACGCGCTCCTGTTTGCGCATCACTCGCAGACGCCAGTCACCACCCCGAGCGCCCACAGCCCGCAGCCCTAAGGGCGTGACAGTCGCCAGTACCCTCCCTCCCCGACAACGGGGCAGGCCACCAGTCAAGAGTTTGAAAAGCTGCAACTTATCATCGTGCAGCCAGGCACATCCCATGGATTCCAGAGGGCTGTGTGCACTGAGCGTGAGAGTGTGTCAGAAATCAAAACACAGGCACATGGGTGGCCTCATCGAGCCCCAGCACTGGCCCCAGCGGCTGCCTGGACAGTATCGGCAGCTCTGCCATCCAAGGAGGGCCTCGAGGCTTGGGGTCAACCGTGCACACCCTGGCCAGGATCTGCCTCGCTCCCCTAACCCAGTGCAGAGGGCCTTCCTTTGGGAAGCAAACCCGACAAAGGGAGGCAGCCCGAGAACGGGGCGGGCGCCAGGCCTGGAAGGGTCACCACACCGCCACCCCCCGCCAAATGGAGAGGCCCAGAGAGGGTGAATGGCAGGGCTGGGGACACAAAGCGGCCTGAAGCCAGTCTCATCTCCCCGCTCAGGGTTGCTCTGACACCACCTTGCCTCTTTCATGACCTGGGGCCTGCAGGACCCCATGGGCTGTGGACAGCAGGCAGTCACGGCCAGTCTGGTGGCAATTCCTCGTTCTATGCTTCCATCCCTCCCATTTCCTCATACAGGCATTGTCCAAAGCACTGCACCCTCCCTCCCAACCCGTTGCCTCACTACAGGGACCCTCAGGGTAGCTAGAACGCTGTGGCTGGTTTGCAAGCCGCATGGCAGCGTGCTGCATCTGATGGGATAGAAGGTTCTCCCTGACAGGCCTGCCTACAAGCACAGAGCTGGGGAGATGCCTTATTGGGAAATTCAGTATGAGGCAAACCTCTAGACTGGGGGGAAACGAAGAGAGCAAAGCCTGTGAAAACTGAGCACTAACAAACACACACAGGCTGGGACACGCCCACACACACATGTGCACACACGCACACAGACTAAGACACCCACGTGTACACGCACACACACAGGCGGGGACACACACACACGGGCTGGGACACACACACACACACACAGGAGTGCTGGGGAATCTTGAGGACTGAAATTTCCTAAAAGCAGAACCAAGCCAGGCTCATGCTCAGACGGAACAGATCAGCCAACAATCTGCCAGCATCAACTCAGGGGGGCAGACCACACAGGAAGGCTCAGAGCAGGGTGGGCAGGTCGGGGGCTTCCCCACCTCCCATCACAAGCCATGGCAAAAAATGAAGACCCCCTCCCCAGTCCCTTATGCCATTTCTAAACCGTTCATGCTCTTTCCATTTCCCCTGGAGATGTACAAATCAAGAGGTGAAGTCTGGAAACCGGAAACTGGGTGTAAATATTTCTAATTCACAGTTCTCCGGAAGACGTCCGAGTCTCCTCCCTGGTCTAGAGCAACAAGACTGGTGGCTGGGCAGCGGGACCCTGTCTCTGCTCTTTAATGGGTCCTCTGCAGTCACAAGGTGCAGCTCTGTGAAGCGGAGTCTTGATGCTCTCTGGCTCAAAAGGAGACTTTCAACAGGTCTGGAGCCTTTAAAAGTCGGCTGAGAGCCACTCTAAGACCCCAGGGGGACATGACAGTGCGACAGGCAGGGGCTGGGCAGGGACTTCAGCCTGGACTTCTCCCTCTCACCTCACAGGAAGCACAATTGGTGCTGGGTTCCTGTGGCCCTTTGGGGATGCAACCTGGCGGGCTATAGTCCACGTGGCCACAAAAAGTTGGCTACAACTGAGCAACTGCAATAGACAAGTGATCAGGCTCTACATCTCAGGCTCCAGATTTCAAGAGGGTAAAATTCCACCAAATAATGAGATTGCCTAGTGCTCCACAGAGGAGATATCAGCAGGAACTGAAACGGGAGCTGCTTCAGACATCTACCTTCTCCTCCCAGACTTGTGGGTGGCAACAGCCGCCACGTGAGGACGGAGCCCCTAGAACCACAGCAGGCTGATGGGCAAGGACCCCAGTCAGGCAGCAGGGGTTTATAATTCAGAGATACACTGAGCTCCTCTTTCTACATATTTCACTCTCCCCTGGAACTTGTTGGAATTCTAAATCCAGAAGGCTGGAAGCTGGAATCCAGGGACACAGAAATGGAAATAGCCAGCATCTTATCACTCAAGCATCAGGAGTGAAGGAAACAGAACTGGCCACACGAGGTCATCAGTGTGGCTGCCATTCTCAAGCTGGAAGGGGAGGCTGAATGCAATTTCAAAGAAATAGGTTTGACAGTCCTTCTCAGGAGACTTTGAATTAAACAACAATTGAGATTCATTTGAAATCGACACAGACGTTCCCAGAGGTGCCAGGAGGAGGCAGAAAGTGAGCCCAGGACATTAGTCAGGGTGGGATCTGTTAGTTGGGGTGTAAGCATGAGCCCTTTTACAGCACCAATGGCTATGGGGTGGCAGCACCTGGACACTGGAAGCTCAAGCCCTGGAAGGCCAAGTAGAGGGTGGACCCGGACACCCAGGGCCAGAGGGGAGGCCAGGACACCCACCCCAAGGAGGCCGGAAGCCTCCTTCCTGGTGTAGCCTCTCTAAGACCAGGGCTCTATCTTGAGTTGCAATTACAATCATGCTTGGTTTTTAAATGAATGGGCGAGGAAGAGACTCTCTTAGAAGAACGGAATTATGGTAAAAAAAAAAAATGAGAGAGAAAGATCTTGCCCGCTCTTCCGTTCTGAGACCACTTTCAGGCATGGAGCCTGCCTGGGCGACAGAGGTCTGACCGCCTGACCAGGATGAAGGACTCCAAGAAAGCGCTGGGCCTGGGAGCCCTGAGAGTAGCCACTGGCGCAGCTCTGACACAAGGGCAGCCGTCCAGGAGGGTCACCACCCAGGTCTAGAGGCGACACTCCTGCCTGGGTGCTTCTCTGGTCCAACACGAATGGTGAGCCTTGTACGGCAAGACACCCACAGACTGGACTCCTCTGAGGCAGTGGTTCTACTGTAGAAGTGGCCTGGGACGCTTGCTAAAGCAGGTGACCAGGCCTCACCTCCAGGGTCCCTGACTCAGAAGGTCAGGGGTGACGGCGGGAGGAGGGGGTGAGACTCTGCAGTTCTAACAGGCCCAGGCTGGAGGCTCAAAGGCTGCAGGGACCACACACACGGGACCAGCCTCGACTTCTCCTGAGTTTGGGGAAAAGAGGACACAGTAATCCCAGGACAGAGTGGCGGTGGGGGGTATTCTCAGACGCCTCCCCAGGGTACCTGGACCTTTCAGGTCAGCATGAACATGCGCTGACGGAGGCTATGGGCATCCTGTGGGAGGTGTGAGGGAGGGGGCTTGGGAAGGTAGTGGTGGAGCATGTGCGTGCTTGCCTGAGTGTGTATGTGCACACACATGTGTTGCTACCATCAAATGACCCAACGGTGTCAGTGGGGCTAGGATGCAGATCGGATCAGAGGCTGATGCTGCGGCTGGTGAACCTCTAAATTTACAGAGAATTAAAATACCCCAACAGCAAGGGTTCTCTCAGGTCTCTCCCAGCACGCACATATGGGCGAGGCTGAGTCAGCACACTGCTCCGTTTGAGCTGGAAAAGGGCCTGTGCTTTATCATCCGGTTATGGTTATCAGGCTGACTTCTTGCTGTTTGTGAGCGGGGGCGGGGGGTGGGGGAGTCAGCAAGGTTAGTTCTGTGACAGGTCTGCATACATACCACCCAGATGCAAGTCGATGAGGTCAGTGTAATAAGACTCTCCCCAATAGTCTACAACAAGGAATCGGGGAAGCGTTATTGGATCACGTAACCCTCTGGCCCCCCAGTCCCTGGCAGTCAAGGGCATGAAGCATAAGAAACACCCAGGGAGGCAGCAGAAAGCATGCGTTTCCCCCAGGCACCCCCACAAACATGCTTCAGCCACAGGCCTCTTGGTGCTAGGAGTGGTCCCAAAAACCAAGGCGGGAGGTGGGCGGATGGAGGCGGGCAGTGTGTAGCCAACCAGCAGCTGGGACAGGGCCTTGGCTCTGCTGGAGATCCTGCTGGGGTTCAACCTCATCTAATTCAGACTTAGAAAATGTGAGGGGCAGGTCAAAGGCTATATTATGGACTTCCCTAGTTTTGCAGTTGATCAGAAGCCCCAGACTAAGAGGCTGAAGGCCAGACGTGAACGTCTAAAGAGGCTGTGTTAGCCCTCAGCTCGCCTTTCCACACTGACCCCAAGTGGAGCAGAACCACATCTGCTAAATGGGTCTGAGTGAAGGAGGCCCTGTGGCTCTCAAGGTCACCAGGCCCCTAGAGAGCAGAAAACAGTGGCACCTCGCTCCTCCGCTGCCCGCCAGCACTCCTGTTCATCACAGCGTGGCGAGGGTGACCTCAGGATGGTGACAAATGCAAGCGCAGTCAGCTGCAGCTCACTGCCCTTTCCTCCTCATCTCACAACCCAACAGCTAGTCCCAGCAGCCTCCAGTTCCACATGAGGGCTCCCCTTGGGGAACACAGACACCAGAATGCTGAACGAGGCTGTCCCAGTAGGTTCCAAAAACAAAGAGGGCTTCCCAGCTGCTCCAGACCACACAGCTCAGGAATCTCGGTGTTCTCTGAGGCTCTGACCCCAGACCTGCTGTCTGGATGCACGTGAGCCTTCTCTGGAGGGCAGCTTGGCCACCAGTGACACCTCAGAGAACCCATGGACTGAGACCAAATGGCCGGTTCAGGAAAGGAGCTGACCGGTGCTGCTTAGCCCACAAGGCCTCCTCAAAGGCTCGGCCACCAGCAAGCACACCAGCAAGAGGAAAGGGACACGAAGCCCAAGAGAAGACGATGTCGTCAGGTGGGAACACAACTCAGGAAGTGAGGTGCTTGAAATGAAGAAAGCAAAGCTCCGGGTTCCTGTGTCCAGCTACTCCATCCTGTTTCTGAAATGCATTGTGGGAATTTCCCAACAGAGGTACCACTGCCTGTGTATGAATCGGAGACGCACATTTGGACAGAAGTGCTGGAAAGTCTTACTCAGTGGACTATGGATCAGAACTTTGGTTTTCACCCTGCTCTCTGGAATGCCCAGGCTCTGCAGGCGGTGTTCTGGACTCTCCCAATACCTGACTCACAACCACTTCTAATTCAGCAATAAATTTCAATAGGACACACCACGTTCGAATCTGCAATCCACCAGCTTGTGACCCATGGAAGCCCATTGGCCCGTGCTGTCAGGTCAACTTGCTTCTGTGCGGCCCCAGGACCACCAGGCTTCCTCGGCCCTGTGTGTGTGAGCATCCAGCCTGTCAGGACACTTCATTCATCGACCTAAGTCCTAGCCTGTGAGCAGTCTCACTCAGGGAACCCATCTCTCAAAGCATCCTACCAGCTGACCATCCTGGTGCAGACTGACCCTCCAGGTGTAGGCTGACCCTCCAGGCGCAGGGTGACCCTCCAGGAGCAGGCTGACCTTCCAGGCATAGGCTGACCCTCCAGGCACAGGCTGACCCTCCAGGTGTAGGCTGACCCTCCTGGCTCAGAGTGAACCTCCAGGTGCAGGCTGACCCTCCAGGCGCAGGGTGACCCTCCAGGTGCAGGGTGACCCTCCAGGTGTAGGCTGACCCTCCTGGCTCAGAGTGAACCTCCAGGCGCAGGGTGACCCTCCAGGCACAGGCTGACCCTCCAGGTGTAGGCTGACCCTCCAGGCGCAGGGTGACCCTCCAGGAGCAGGCTGACCCTCCAGGTGCAGGGTGACCCTCCAGGCTCAGAGTGAACTTCCAGGTGCAGGCTGACCCTCCAGGCGCAGGGTGACCCTCCAGGTGACACTACGCACAGTACAGCTGGCTCCTGGTTCACTGCACATTTGGGAGCATATATCTGAGGTCCATTCTTCACCAGGAACCTAAACTGCAGTTGGATCCGTAGCGATTCTGCTGCCATAGCAGCTCCGACTTTAAGCTTCAGACTCCTAGACCGTTCTTACCGTGCACACGCTGAATTCCCATGGCTGTACATGACCTGCTTCCATTTACAGTCACCACCTCTGCACACCAGTGTGCCCACCCTGCAACCAGGGCTGGACTGGACACTGAGGTTCTTAGCCTTGCAGTTCTCTACCACAACCTGCATTTTCCAATCTGTGTTCATTCACATTTAAGAGTAACTTTTTTTCTTTTTCACTTTAAACTTGGAACCATAATTTATCTTGTAAAAAAGGGGTTCTGCTGCTGATAAAACAGCTTGAAAACCACTGCTGACACAGATGAAATTCTGGTTGTATATGTTTGCAAAGAGGTAATTATCTAAACAACTTAGAAAGAGGAATTTCAGCAAAATCCTAGACCAGTCTCCAGTGGGCCCTTTCCTCTGGCCCCTTGGCAGGCAGCAGCCTGATAAGGAAATGCCGAGGGGCCGTCAAGGACACACCATGGGCGGCCAGCGGGGCCATGAGTGACATGGGGAACATCTGCTAAGACAAGGTCCCTTTAAGGGACCACTTTCCGCCATGGCAGGCAGGATCCGAGGGCCCAGGGCCCTCCTGGCACCCTCAGCCAGCAGAGACAGCAGCAAGGGCAGGGCCACGGGTCCCCATCCACACCAGGTACAGGACAGCTCCCTCCAGGCGGTCAAGGCTTGACTAAGGAGGCCGGGTCAGGGCATGCAGCGTGGGGGTCACTGTCCGTGCACCCGAGCCCCCACTCGGGTGCACTCCTGGACACGGTGCAGTCTTCACTCTGGTGGCACAGAGTCCAGGATCAGGCAAGACCAAGACGTCATAGCTCATCTTTCTGCCTCATCCCCTCTTCACCTGAAGGTCACCCTGTGTCGACCGCTGGCTGTATTCCGTGCAGGAAGGCCCTGAATAGGACACTTCCTTTGCGCCTGCCTGGCTCCATACCGAGCGCTGGGCCTCCAGAACCCCAGAGACGCGTCCTGACACCAGATGCTGGCTCGGAGGCCAGCCGTCGGTCAGTC
Organism: Connochaetes taurinus; assembly: GCA_006408615.1. NCBI lineage: Eukaryota > Metazoa > Chordata > Mammalia > Artiodactyla > Bovidae > Connochaetes > Connochaetes taurinus. The sequence continues at coordinate 154,119 of SJXO01004213.1, read as the reverse complement.
TTCTGGCAAGATCAGAGGCAGCGATGGCTGTACTGGTAGCCACCTCTTCCTGCTGCTTCTTTGGTTTATCCTCAGCCCACCTGCCCGGAGACTCACTCCAGCCAACCCTGGCGCACAGCCACGACAGCACCTGTCTTCGATGCAGGCTGCGTGAGCCCGTTCTGACCCTGGCTGCAGTGCTCTCCACAAAGGGGTGGAGGCTGCGGCCTCAGGGACGCTGGGGAGTGCAGGGGAGAGTCCCTCCAGTGGGGGTGGGGTTGCAGTGGGGCCAGTCCAAGGGCTCAAGGTCCCGAACCAAGAGACCACCCTGGGCACTGGGTGCCTCCTTGCTTTCTCTGCAGGCTCTGGGGAGAGTGGTTTGACCGCACAGGTCGCATGGTCTGCCCCAGCACACGGCCCTCACAGCCTCCTCCCAGGCTCTGCTCTGCTCTGCCCCAAGTGACCGCCTCTCGGACGGAGCCTGGTCCACCCTGGGGCGTCTGTGACGCCCCCCTCAGCAGGGCCTGTCGGGGGTGGGGGGCTGCATGTGCAGTTCTGTGATGGCCCCTTGTGCACAGCCTGCCCTGCTCCCAGCCACTGTCTTCCTGGGGAGGAGAGAGAAGGGGAAGCCCAGGGCAGCACCAGCAGACATGGGGGACGAGGGCAGGGGGTGCCCTGAGACAAGGGGTGGGGGCCAGGCTCGGGGAGCCCCAGACGCATAGGCCTTTCTCCTCCTTTGCTTCTCAGGAAGCCCTAGGTCCCAGTGATGAGGGGACCAGAGAATCCTGCTGGAGACCCACTGACTCCGCGCGAGGGCGGGAGCTAGCCTCCCGTGGGGGGTAGGATGGGGCTTTCCTGAGGACCCTGTCCTCTAGGCCCAGCGGTACCTGCTTCCCCGCGCAGCGCCTTCTCCACGGCGACCCCTCTCTCCTCCAGCTGCCGCTGCTTTTCCTCCACCTGCTCCAGCTGCCGCTGGATGATCTGTGGGTGACACCGGTGAGTGTGGGGGGGAGGGGAGGACACTGGAGGAAGCAGGGGTTGAACCCTCAGGCAGCCAGGACGCTGGGATCTGGGCAGGTGTCCGGGGCACACAGAGAGGCTGCGAATGCTCCAGCAGGCTTCCTAACAGTCTGGAAAACCTGCTTCTACAAGATTAAAAAATACCCAGCACAGACTTGCAGTTGCCAAGGCAGTGGGAAGTAAAGAGGGAAGGACTGGGAATTTGGAGTAAGAGGTGCAAACTATTATATATAGGATGGATGTAACAAGAGCCTACGGTACAGACACGGAACTGCAGCCAATCTTCTGGGATAAACCCTCATGGAAAAGATTAAAAAAAAAAAAAAGAATGTCTATGTGTGTGTAACTGAGTCACTCTGCTGTACAGCGGAAATCGGCAGAACACTATAAATCAACCACACTTCAGTGAGGGCATCCCAGGCGGCACTGTTGGTAAAGAACCTGCTGCCAGTGCAAGAGCCATAATGAGACACAGGTCTGATCCCTGTGTCAGGAAGATCCCCTGAGGGAGGGTATGGCAATCCACTCCAGTACTCTTGCCTGGAGAATCCCATGGACAGAAGAATCTGGCTACAGGCCATAGGGTCGAAAAGAGTGAGACAAGACCAAAGCAACTTAGCACACAAGCATACTTCAATTAAAGAAAAAACACCAGCAACCACGTGGCTGGACCAGCCACACTGCAAGGAACAAGGTTTCTGGGGATACTGGACCCCTGGGAGGGCCTTGCACCCAGCCACAGTCTGTTGTTATTTAGTTGCTAAGTCGCGTCTCAATCTTCGTGACCCTATGGACTATAGTAGCCAGACTCCTCTGTCCATAGGATTTTCCAGGCAATTCTGGAGTGGGCTGCCATTTCCTTCTCCAGGGGATCTTCCCAACCTAGGAATTGAACTCGTGTCTTGCGCATGGGCAGGCAGATTCTTTACCACTGAGCCACCAGGGAATAATTTACATTAAAAAGATATTTTTTGGAAAAAAAAAAAAAAAAAAGATATTTTTTGTTAAAAGGAAAAAACAAACATCACAAGGCCTGGGCCTGAGAACAGTGCCAACCTGTAAACCCAGCTGCGTCAGAGGCCAGCCGGTCACAGAGATTGGACTGGCTGGTGGTTATTCCAGAGCTGGGAAACTGGGAGACTCCAAGCTGGGTATCTTCCTTTCCACCAACAGCTCCTGCCCTTGTGTGGATGCGGACAGCAGGCTGGGAGGCTGTGCTGCCCTTACCTGGGCACGGTGCAGCCGTTTCAGCTCCTCCTGCTTGGCCTGCCTCCGAGCCGCCTTCTGCACACGCCGGGTCAGCTTGGCGTTCAGCTCCTCCTCCGTGTAAGTTCTCGGCTGAAGGGGACAAGAGGGTTTCCTTGGTCAGTGGCTGGCTGGGCCGGTGTGCACAGACGCCCAGCCCTCGTCCCTGCAGGAGCCCCACAGGGCAGGGATGGAGGCCAGCTACACACTGACTGCTGGGCAGTTAGGACATGGGACAGCCTTTACTGTGGAGACCACCATCCTAGTTTCCCACATAAGGACGTCTGCTTTCTTAAGACTCTGGAGGTAAACGTGGTCACATGTTCTCCCCAAGCCTCTGGCTTGTAGGGGAAATGCAAAGAAGGAAAAAGAAAAGCCAGGAAAAAGTAAATTACTTTTCTGTTTGGAATCAAAAGCCCCTTTCTTCGGATGAGCACTACTTCCGAGGCTCCTGGAGGAAGTCTTGCCTGTAGTAAACAGGTACTTCTATTCGAATGAAGCCACACGATCTGATGCGGCTGGAAGAAGGGCACAGGGGAACTGGCGGACTCAGGGGTCTACGCACCAAGAGGAAGGGGGACGTGCTCCGGCAGGGCAACAGTAGCTCCTGCAAAGGTGTGCCTCACAGGTGTGGGTGCAGGGGGTGACCACTGGGCTGGCTGGGGTCCAGGAGGGGGCGCTGAACAAGGGACAGAGTCACGGCCACGGCCCGCCCACCTCTTTTCTGGACTTCTGGGAGGTCCGCTCGAGGACGTCATCGCTGGAGAGGTCCGAGTCCTCCGAGCAGCTCAGCTGGCGCCGGGTCCGCAGCTCTGGGGGCGGGGCAGAGCAGATGGTGACCAGCGGGCCCACCCCCTGGCGGCCATGGTGGGGAGTGAGGTGTGGTTCTCCCCAGTTTGGTTCCATCCCCACACCCGGAGTCACAGGCCTGGATGCTGACACACACCCAGGCAGGAGCCCACATGCACCAACAGGCTGTGTCCAGCTGCAGTGCCTTCCCTAGGGGGTACATCCACCCAGTGGCCCCTGCCTAGCCATTCACTTGTTTTGGAACGTCCTAAGTTTAGCTGCCTCCTCCCTGGAAACCCCAGGGGAGGCAGGGCGGCACAGGCAGGGAGTCTTCAGAGGGAACCGTGGGGACAGGAGAGCCCGCACCCCAAGCTGTGCCCAAGGCGGGGATGGGGCTGCACGCACTACCGAACCTGCTCTTGAGATGGGAGATGCCCTGGGCTTGCCGGCGTCCACTGCGGTCCCGCTGGAAGGGGTGCTGGGGCAGGAACGGCCATCGCTCTTCTTTTTCTTGTCCTTCCTGTACCCAGAGAAGACAGACTTCCACAGAGACCTGGGCTTGGCGGCTGCTTCCTCCAGAGTGCCGGGGCTGGGCCTCTCCAGCGGCCGGCCCTCGCCTTTGGGCTTCTTCTCTTTCTTGCTTCTCCGAGGAGAGAAGAGAGACGACCTCTTCTTGCTCTTCCCGCTGGAACCCTCTGATGAGGTGACCGAGCCATCTGGACCCCCTGAGTCCGAGGGAGGGGACAGCACCTCCTCACTCGTGGCTTCGTTCCTCTGGGCAGGATCCTCGGGGCCCTTGGAGGGCACGGCAGCAGCTCTGCGGGGTGTAGGGGTCCTGGGGGCTGCAGCTGCTATGTCCATCTCCTTCATCCTGCTCAGCTGCCGGGCCATGGCGTCCCTCAGTGCCTGGCTCCGCACCGACTTCTCCCGGGCCCGCATGCGCTCAGCCGCCAGCTCCTTGGCCTCGGCCGAGACCAGCGGCAGCCCCCGCTTCTGCACTGGGACCCCACTCTCCAGCCCCCGGCCATTCTCCGGAGCCAAAGGCTGCTTGGGGTGGGGCCAGTGGGAGGGGGGTGTGAAGAAGGTCTCCTGCAGACTTGAGTCCTCCGTGCGGTCGTCACACGTGTTGTCGTCATACGTGTCCTCCACGTCGTCCGCAAAAGGGATCTCATCCACGCTCTCCACGAAAGACTTCCGTGCCTCCTCCTGAGGGGGCTGGGCGGGCTCCCGTGGGGGCCTCACACAGACAGCTGGGGGTGGGGGTGCCGAGGCCACAGGCTGCCCTGCCAGGGCTGGCTTCCTGTAAAGGGTAGCGGGCTCCTCGTCAGGTGGCGGGGGCGGCGGGCTGGAAGGGGGCGTGAGCATGGTGGAGTCAGAGGTGTTGAAGCTCTGGCTGCCTGGCGTCCTGGTGTGGGAGGAGCTGCCCTGCAGGCCCAGCCCCCAGCTGCTGGACAGGGCTCTGTGCTCTGGGGTGGGCGGGCAGGGCTGGGCCCCCTCGGCCGCGGGCAGCCCCAGCTTCCTGGGGACAGGCGGGGGTTTTAGGAGCCGGAGCCCCTCGCTCTGGGGGGCCTTCTCTGCTGGATAGGCCTTCAGGGGTGGGGACTGGAAGGCGGGCTCAGACCCCGGGCTCCGGTGCACAGGCGTGAGCCCCAGGCTGCGGCGGATCTCGGCACTCTTCATCCAGAACTCGGCCACCAGGTCGCTGCGTTTCAGGGCCTCGTCCCCAGGGAGGGGGCTACCCAGTGTGTCCTTGGTGACCCCTTGGTTCTTCACAGGGAGGGGGGCCAGAGGGGTGGAGGTTCTGGCCGGCACGGGCTGGGAGCGGATGGGAGACAGGGTGGGGGATGGCACGGTGGCCTCAGGGGACGGCTGAGGCTGGGAGCAGATGGGCAGTTGGGTAGGCGGGGACTGGCGCTGGGGGCTGGCAGGTGAGGGCGGCGTCCTGGCTTCAGGCTGCGATCGGATGGGAGGGTGAGCTTCGGGCTCCGCTGGCGGGGTCGAGGGCTCTAGCAGAGGGCTCTCGGCGGGTGACCCTACCCCAGCGGCCACAGCGGCAAGGGGGGGACGGGCACTCTGTGGGAAAGCAAGGTGACAGGAGCCACCCAGAAGGCAGGGCTGTGACAGGCATGCCCCACCGAGGGCCTGAGCTTCCTGAAACAGCCTCTCCACCCTCGGGGCCACAGTCAAGGGCCAGCAGGATACGCCCTCTTCCGCCCTATTCAGCTCCGGAGCCCCTAACCCAATGCACACGGGCAGCTTCCAGGTTGGGTTCATCCCAAGTGTACCTTGCTCTTTGGGCCCTGAAATGACACCAGCCAAAAGATGCCACGACCCACCCCAGCCTGCCAGGGTCTCTGACATGAGGTGGGAAACAGCATCAGTTACACTCTGCCTCCAGGCACTGGTTCTGACCACGCCTGGGCTCATCTCAGGGGAAATCACCCAAGTCACCTGGCTCCTCAGGACCCAAAGACCAAGTCAAGTAGCCCCCGGCCTCCAGCTCTGGCCTCCCTGCAGACGTCTCCCCTAAAGCCTGCTCCGCAAGAATCAGTGTTGCTATCTATTTAGGGAGCGCATTGCACTGTGTGGTGTGAACACCCCTGGTAACCCAGACATGCACTTTTAATTCAGAAAAGCATAGTCATTTGAACATAACACTGAGAAGAAATAAGTCTGTTACTCAAACCAGTGATTCCACAAATCCTGCTGTTTCAGCATGCTGTGGGACCGGGACACAGTGGGCCAGACGGGGCCGGAGCCCCAGCCACTCCTGCTTCAAACAGCCCCGTCAGCACCGGAGGCAGTGGGTTGAACCCTTACCTGTGCCCCGGGGCTGCGGGCTGGGGCGGACAGGCCCGTGGGCTCCTCGGGGGACGGGGTGGGGCTGGAGACTCGGGAGGGACCTGAAAAAACAAGAGACAGGATTTGCAAGAGAAACCATATCGGGAGGGACCTGAAAAAACAAGAGGCAGGATTTGCAAGAGAAACCACCCCATCTGGCTGGACGGGGAGCCCATGGGAAGGGGCTGCACACAGACCTCTCTCTGGGTGCCCTGCTGAGGCCTGCGGTGGCTCCTCCTCGCCGTCCGACACCCTCAGGTCCAGCTCTGCTCCCACCACCGGCCGGTGCAGCTCCGTGTCAGCCTCGGACGGGATGTCGTCTGACCAGTGCTGATCTGGCCGAGGGAAGTAGTAGCACAGCCCTCCAGTGAGGCCGTGCTCCCCCCAGGCGCCTCCTCGCTTGGAGGCCAGCTGCCAGGACATCCCCGGCAGCGTGCATCCCATCCTGGCCTGGCCCTGCCCGCTGGTCCCCTGCTCCCCAGACTGCCCATATCATCTCACTGTTCCAGCCTCCAGAGGCAGCGGCTGCCTTAGAGGCCCTGTAGGAAGTCCCACATCTGCTCGGTTTCTCCCCATAACTGAATGAACACAGCCCCTGTCCACCGGAAGGGGAGTGGGAGTGAAACGGCAGGCATTCAGGTCGGTGCAGAGCAAGGAAGGAACCACGAGCCCTAACGGCCACTCCTTCGAGCGCCTCGCTTTCACTTTAATGTGCTGTCCGCCTTCCCCGAGCTCAGAGCTCTGCGGCCCCGTACCGTCGTCCAGCTCGGCGCCCGTGTCCCCTGCGTCTCCATTCTCCACTGCCTCCCCTTCTATCTCTGCTGGTTCCGAGTCCACGTCTCCCTCCAGGTCATCCTCATCGAACGGGACTGTAAGGCAGAAACGTCAAAGAAGGACAAAGAGAGAGATGGACAGACACACTGGCAGTGGGGGTGGACAGTGGCACTGGGTTCTCAGGGCTGTCCACGGGCAGACCACGGGGAGAAGGGAGAGGGCTGGCTAGGCGGGAGTCAGAGGGCTGGGAGCTGAGAGCAGGGCGGGAGCCGGGCTGGGCCTCCTGAGTACACGGACCCGGCCAAGCAGGAGGGGAGGAGCAGCCTGGGCCAGCCAGCTTTCCTCTTCCTCCAGCAGCTGCTGGGAAAGCCTGTCTGAGAAGAATGGGGGGCGGCAGGGGGAAAACACTGCTTCTCAGGCCCAGGTCAGCAGGTGCCCAGCACATGTGGCAGCCAGGACCTGCGCCGACCACTGGACCCTCAAGGAACAGGATGAGGGGCCGTGGCCAACCCTGCCTCTCAGGGAGGGGACTAAGTCCAGGCAGCGGGGCGATCTGTTCGCAGCTACACCACTCAGCCTGGATCAGGGCTGTGTGCAGGGCTCTGACGGCCGGTCAGGGCTGTAGCCTCGCTGGGAGAATTCAGACAGGTCTCTTTCGGCACACAGGAGAGTGGGGAGGGACATGTAAAGGTCCTTTCTGGACCCAAGACCAGCCTCTCCGTGCCACAGGATAGGACAAAGTGTGATTTCTCCTGAGGAAGCAGCCCACACTCACACACTCATACCAGCCCCCACTCCTGCAAACAAAGCGCTCAGACCAGCGTCCGGGCAAGAGATGGCCAGCCGCTGAGCAACAGATAGCCAGTGGGAAGCCGCCCAGGATGCCAGGCTGAGAGTGCCTACGCTGCTGGGACCTACTTCCCTTTTGCCGAGGTGCCTGGAGGCTCTTTTCAGGGTCTCCTGACCTGCACGTACCTGGGCCCGAGGGTCCAGCCCTGCAGAAACCCGAGGCCAGGCCACGGGGCCACGATCCGCAGGGACCAGCAGCCCAGCCTCTCGAAGCTGCATCCCCCGTGGCCAGGATGTACAGTGACCAGCGGTGACCAAGAGCAGCCATGGGGTTAGAGCGAAAGGAAGCCGGGGACAAGAGACAGCCATGATGGCCACTGGAGGTGGGCCCCTCTAGGAGCTGGGCCTGCAGCTCGTGGCCTGGGGCCCTGGTGTTTTAAACACTTCATTAAGCTGTGACTTGCTCTCACCACCTCTTCCATGCACTCAGCTTATTAGAACAAGGTGATGACATACACCCACTCCACAGAGTGCTAGAAAAATCCATCTGGAGTGGGTGAGGTGTAGAGGGCTGTGGGACCTGGAAGCCCCACACAGCTCCTTCTGAGCAGCCACAGAGCTGGTGGGGCCTGAACACTGTCCTGTGATGATGGCACTGCTGGGAAAACCCTGGGGAAGGCCCTCGGTTACTCCCACCGACTGAGACGCCCATGTGTTCACAGTGCTGCTGGGCACTCACCAAACACGAGGGGAGGGCCTCCCGAGGCAAGCAACCCTCCCGCCCCATGCTGCCTGTGGGACAGCGAAGCTGGCCGCTGCAGGACTCCCTTTCAGAGAGGATCTGATGGGGACAGAACCCGGGCCCGCCACACAGAGGGTGCCCCCCGCCCCCAAGCCTACACGTGTGCTCGAATCCGTCTGTGAGTGGCCGGGCATCAAGAGGTTAAGTTCACACATTTGCTGGAAGCAAGTGTGACGCGGACCCCCAGCCGGCCGGGCTCCCGGGCACAGTGCACTAGAGCCGCCCATCCCAGTCCTGGCCCCACGGCCCCCAGGCCTCTCCTACTCAGACACACGCCTGCGCCCTAGACGCGGGGTTGGGAGTCGTCTACCGTCCTCAGCGGTACCCTGAAAGGAATCTGTCACACGTATCAAAACACAGCAAGAAGCTTCAATGTGGCCGCAGCAGTGCTGAAAGAGAGACATTCTGAGGGAGGAACTGAGGGTTAGTCCAGGGCAGGACGGAGCAGGGTAGAAGCAGCCACACGCGGAAGCGGGCGTCGCCGACACGCTCGGCTCTGGTCTAGTCCGCTGCTGCTGGGATGTCCCGACACCTCAGACTCGTCCAACCATCCTGGGAACAAAACTAACTAGGACCGGGGACCAGCAGCCCTCCCTATGGCTTGGTGCCTCCTGACGCATGAGCTGAGGACAGCGGGTGGCTAGTGAGAGAGGCTGGTGGGGCGGCCTAGGGCTCCTGTCCTGCCCACCCAACACCAGTGCCCTGGCCCTTCTGCACTTCACAGCTGAGGCCAGGACTTTCAGACGATGGAGTCCCATGACCTTCCTGGATACCAGAGCCCCTGGCTGAGAAATGCCCGCAGCACAGTTCACTGAGGACAAGTGAAGCCTTGAGGCTCCCTTGTAGCCCAAGTGCTCAGAGCGCCCTGCACCTCAGCCAGCAGACCCAGCCTGTCCCGCACCTCCAGCTGAATCCCCCCACCAGTACTGGCTGCCTCCTGCTGCGATGCTCCTGTTCATGGTTCCTCCAGCCTCCGCCCAGCCCTCATTTCACAGATGTGAAACCTGAGTGCTACACACAGTCCTTCGGCTTCAGCCTTCGCCAATCTCTACTAACAGTGGTGTCTGTCTTCCCTGCGGCCTGCACTCCTGCTCTCTCCCCTTGGGTCCTCCCAGGAAGGCGTGGGGTGTGTGTCTGGTCCATGCAAGGGCGGGCGGCCTGAGTGAGGCATGCACGTGCCCCCACCCTCTGCCGCGCATGCACCAGCGGCAGGACTGGAGTCCCGTGTTAAGGTACCAGCAGGGCTGCTGAGAGAGGGTTACGGTGAGTGGGCAGAGAGCAAACATCGCCAGACTACCTCCGGAGACCGACTCCAGCCAGGCCTGTACTGCTGCGCGGCGGACGGATGGGAGGCCGGGCACTGAATTCAAAACAAACAACAAATACACAGTTACACGGGAGGAAGTGTTCCTGGTGAGGACAGCGAGGTCCTCCTGGAGTCTACAATGAAGGAGAGAGAGACGACACTACAGCTCAAGGCCCGCGCTGCCCCGTGTGCTGGGCGAGGAGAGAACACGGGTAGGGGGGTGGGGGTGACGCAACTCAAGTCCAAGTGGCATCCCCAGGCAGCAGGTTCTCTCTTGGTTCTCAAAGAGCTGCTGGGTGTTTACGTGGCTGCAAAAATGGTTAAAGACGTTGGTCCCTGTGGGCACTGAATGCAAACACGGAAACAAAAGGGCAAGAGACAGAGGGGAAGACAGCGAGGTGGACACGCCGAGGTTGGGGCGTGGAGAAGGATGCCCCCAACGCTCTCTAGGTTTTCCTTTTGTTCCTTAAAAGAAGCCAGAACAAGGGTCATCGTCATTCTCTTGTGGGATGCAGAGTGCCTCCCCTAAAACCCAGAGCTGGAAATGACGCTACTTCAGAGGCCTCCCTGACACAAATGTCTTCTTAAGACTTCATTTTAGTCCAAGATATGGTCCCTTGACCCCATTCTGTCCACACACACTCACACCCAGACACACAGCATGATGAAGAGCAAGGATGTTCCCGCAAGTGGACAAAGAGGAGCCCTACCTAGTGACATGGGGCAAAGGCAGCAGATTCTCAGTTCTTCCAAGGTCAAGTTCACCCCACTGTTTCCAGTCAGAGGAGAACCCCCATCTCACCCCACTGACGAGAGCCCAGGAAGCAGACACGCCTCGCTGGCTCTTACTTGCGTGGAGCCGGGCAGCCCTGCCCTACAGGAGAGTGCTCTGCAGCCCGAGGGGAAGCGGGTGGAGGCGCCCGGGGCCCTGCACCCCGAGCAGTTACCTCCGGAAAGGGGGGACTCGGGCGCCAGTGCCGGGCGCTCCTCCTGGCTCTCACGGATATGCGTCCAGTGCACGTCGGCCTGGATCTCCAGCGGATCGGCCGGGTTCAGCAGCTGCTGCAGCCTCCTCGGGCTCCCGACTAGGGGACCAGGTTCCAGGGGAGGAGGAGGTGAGGGAGGCAGAGAGGACGGGAGGGAGGAAGGAAGGAAGACGGGGAATGTAAACAGTCCAGGGATGGAGGGAGTAGACAGCACAGGACAGGAAACAGAGGAAAAGTTACCATATTTGCCAGGATCAGTGTGAAGCAAAAGCAGGCAAAAACTGAGAATCCGTGCATGCGCGTGTGCGCACGCACGCGCACACACACACACACACACCCCTCCTACTTGTCAGTGTCACCTTGCCCTTGGTTTAGTGTGATCCCGCCCCTTGCAGCCTCAGTGCATGCTCACAGGCACGCACGCGCA
>SJXO01004213.1:0-143079 GCA_006408615.1 Connochaetes taurinus | reverse complement strand
ATCTAGATGTGTAGAAGAGACAGAGTTTAGTGTGATCCCATGCCTTGCAGCCTCAGTGCATGCGCACACACACACATACCCGACTTATACTCGTTCAGTGTGACTCTATCCCTTGGAGCCACAGTGCACACACACGCACACGCACACACACACACTTGACTCCTACTCGTTCAGTGAGACCCCACCCCTTGGAGTCTGTTGTCCATGAAGAGTGTTACTCCCTGTCCAGCGCAGAGCCCCTTCCTCTCTGCAGCTCTTTCCACCTCAACTGCCTCTAAGAGACCCAAGCACAGGTCACGACAGGCCTTTGCAAGGCCAGCCTCTCACACATGTGGTTCCAAGGCCACCAAGCCTCTGCCCACTGCCACTTGCTGCGTGGACAGAGATGTGGACAAGCTGGGCCATCCTGCAGCAAGCAGCAGCTCACATAGGCACAACATGACTCTGTTGGGACTCTCAGTCATCTTCTGCCCCTTCTATGCTGGGCTGAGGCAGGGGTGGACTCAGAGGGGCTGCAGCCAGGGAGAAGGCAGGTGGGGTTTGTCCTGCAGACCACCACAGCTCAGGGAGCTCACAGGAGCAAGAATTCAATCCCTCTGTGCCTTTTCTGCAGTCAAAGCCCTTTCCCCTGATTCTCCTCTAGGGGCCCACTGGTCCCCCTCAGACACCAGACCCAGCTCCTCAGCCAGGTGAGAACCCTGCTGCTGGCATCCAAGGAACACGCATGCATGCCCACCCTGCGGGCTCTGAATCGTCAGTACTAAGACCACACCGAATGCTTGGGTCAAAACAGGGGAGAGCCAGCAACGTGGGGGAGAGGGACCACAAGAGGGAGGATGGCTTTTCAGCAGCATCTGATCCAAAGGCCTCTCCACAGTCTACCAGGGCAATCTGGCTTCACCACAAGAACCACAACCTCCTAACTTTCAAGCAACAGGAAGAGTGCTTGGGGCAGAAGCCACCGACAAGGCCACCAGATGTGGGCAGGGGCGCCGAGCCAGGCTGGCGTGGGCTCTCCTGGGAGCTGCTGGCTGCTAAGGGCTTTCTCAGGGGTCGAGGGTCCTTGGCGGAGCTGGATGGGCTGCATCTCCGGACCAGGACAACAAGTCCAAGAAGAGATGCAGGCCCCTCCTCTAGCTTCCAGGTGAGCAGAGGAAGACAGTGAGGCTTCTCCCTGGAGCTGCCCAGATCCCACCAAGCAGCGGGGCCTGGGGACACACTGCCTGGGCACAGGGAGGGGTTCTGGGCACTCTGTGATGTGAGGTGAGTGGCTCACATCAAAGCAGGCGCAGACTCTTAAATGGATGGAGGACAGGCAGCAGCCATACAAGGGGCAAGAGGGGTCAGTTGGGCGGGCCTGGGGCGGCTGCCTCACCTACTACTGCACTCTGGGAAAGCCCCCTTCTCACGTGGGACCTGCTCCTGGGGGCAGGGCGGAGGCAGCAGGGGTACCTTCACCTGTACTCAGGTCCTCATCCCTCTGCAGGGGCTGGCCCTGCAGGCATTCTCTGTCCCAGGGCCAGTACTCTCCTCCTGCTGGAGCACCGCGGGGGCAGACAGGAGGAGGACAGAGAGAAGCATCACCCCCGGTTCCTCCCGCTAAAGCCTGGCCCTGCTTCCACATCCAGGAAGTCAGGTCTCAGGAGGGAAGAGGGGATGTACACTGACCCTCAGCTGTGTCTGGGCTACAAGCCACCGAGGGACCTTCCAGGGAGGCTGTGCCCTCGCAGTCCCCGTGGACTGACCCCAGGCCATCAGCTCTGCAGGCAGGCCGGCAGCGGAAGGAACCCCAGATGCTGCCTCCTCCAACTTCTCACATGAGGGGGTGTTCAGGCCCCAAAGGACACCCTGGTCGCGGGGCAGAGGTCCCAGAGCCATAGAGGGCCAGCCATGGGGGCCAGGCTCCAGGCCAAGGAGTCACACTCTCATGCCTCGTCCACGTGCCTGGAGAGAGAGCACAACCCTAACAGTCATGGAGTCCCCAGGGGCTCTGGTCTCTGCACGCCTGGCCCCTGCTCACCACTCCAGACCCAGGGCAAGCCGGCATGGGGGAACGGCCTTCTGAGCTCCTTGTCACCACTCGGGCTCACACACACAGCCGATGGGATGGGACCAACACCTCAAGTGCCCGACGAGGCATCTCAAGACCCAGCCCAACCAACCCGCCAGGACACGTCTCCCAGAACGTTCCCACGCTCCACGGGTGAGCCTGCCCGGGGCCCTCTCGATGCTCTGCAACCCCTGACACCCGGGACCAGGGAACCCCAGAAAGCTAAGTTCCCTCAGCTGGAACAGGACAGAAAGACGAGTGACCTGAGCTGCAGGAGGCCCTTGCCCGCCTCCACGTCCAGCTCTACCTGACGGCCCGTCATGGGTCCCCCAAGGCCTGCGAGAGAGGTGTCCGTCATGGGTCCCCTGCCACAGAAACCCACCCCGACACACTGCGGTCTGACGTCAGGGTTAGGAGAGGGTGTCCACTGACCTTCACTAGACTCGTCCTCCTCCTCCTCCTCCTCCTCCTCCTCGTCTTCCTCCTCCTCCTCCTCCTCCTCTTCGTCTTCCTCATCCTCCTCCCCGGCCCCGAAGCTCCTGGAGGCCTCCAGCTCCTCTTCACTCTTTCCTCTCAAGAGCGCATGGATCCTCACAGCCTCCTTCCAGGGAACACCGCCCAGGTCCGAGGTGGGCAGCGGGGGCTCCTCCTCCTCCATCTCCGACTCTGAACTGCTGTGGGAACGACCAGAGAACCCAGTGAGGGGACGTCTGGAGGCCAGGGGCACAGGCAGAGGAGCCGGCAAGGCAGCCGCCCACTGCAGGGGAGGATGGGACAGAGGACGCCTCAGGGACCAGCGCACGGGAGACAGAAGGGGAAGCAGAGGGCAAGAAGGGCGCTCGGGCTGCCTATGCAAGCCTCCCCTCGCTGCTCGAGGGCCCAGGCGCCCGCTCCCGGGGATAAGCTTGCCCCACCTTGCTCCGAGGGCCGGGCCCGGGCACCCGCTCCCGGGGATAAGCGCGCCCCACCTCACTCCGAGGGCCCAGCCCAGCTGCCTACGTCTGGGAGGGAGACCCTAAGCCCTCAGTGCCCCGACTGACGGGGGAAGTCTGACTTCCTGCGGCCTCCAGTCAGGGTGGAGAGTCTAAGAACGCAGTTTAGGGCAAAGGCTTTGAGTCACACAGCGTCAGCTGACCTGGACCCTGGGCTCAACCACAACTACCCCCAAGAGGGAATGCGAACCCGGAGGCTCTGAGGGTATCGCCGCATGTCAGCACCAGGAGAGTGGCTCTGCCTGAGCACAGCTGTGAGCACAGCCCCTCCAGAGGGTTCTGTATCATCATCTTTATAGAAAATTACACCCCACCCAAGGGTGATGGGGGAGACTGTCACTTCTGCTGGGTCAGAAGCGAGGGTAGTCTCCTGGGCTGTGTTCCCCTAACCCCTCACGGGGCAAATGGCTCTGCCACGACAGCCCTGTCCACACTGGGAAGGGGGTGTGAACACCTGGTTGTCGGGGTGAGCTGTGGAGTGGGGGACGTACTTGACTTCACCACGCTTTGCTACTCGTGGGTCCTCCGGCCACCCACTAGCTTGCTTTACCCATTTACAGTCAGTCTGTCATTCAGCAAATGCTTCTGAGCACCTACTGAAGTTCAGTTAGTAGATCAGGAAGAAAAGAGCAGGTCCTCACTGCTCAGCTCAGCCAGGCGAATCCTACTCCATTCATGGGTTCATTCATTGGCGCCACCAAGACTTACCAAGTGTCTTCTGCTCACAATGCCCTTCCCAGGGCATTAACACTAAACTGCCACAGAAAAGATCCTCAGTCTCGAGGGAGACAAGACGCAAACGCCAGGACCAGACAGGGTGGCGATAACTGAAGCGGGTGAGGGTTGGTGCGAGGCAGTTTCCAGCAGGCAAGCCTAAGACTGTGGATCACAGAACGCGTGCCCTCTGGAGTCTGATTAGCTTTCAGTGTTGACTGAGCTACGGCTTCTGCCTTATCACCGTGACTTCATTTGTTTACTTTCTTACTAACTAACAACACTAAGCAACCCCTTGCTTGTCATTTAACATCTTCCAAAATAGGAAATCAGGGTAAGAATGCGCCCAGTGCTCATCCCTAACCTCAGGTCAATTTATACAACTTCAGGTGGGAGAGGGAGGCCAGGCTGCCCTTCATTCGAGCTGAGCACACTGGGACCCCAGTCATGGGCTGTAGTTCTCTGTAGGGGGTGGGGGAAGCTCTGGGCAGCACATCCCTGGGCCATGTCACGAGGGTGGCCAGCATGGTAAGGTTCCACTTGAAGCTGCGCCAGCTCAAGGACCACGAAAAAGAGCAAGGGACGCACACGGCATAAAAAACTGAGCAGAAAGGTCAAGCCTCACCTCTCGCCACAAGCTACAGGCTCTCAGTCCCTTTCTGAGCGGTCTCGCCACGTGCTTCCAGAGACGAGAAGCAGGCAAGCCCACCTCCTGCCTCTGTGAAGGCCAGAGGGGAGACAGACAGTTCCTCCCAGGCCTCATGGTCCATGGGCCCTTAGAGCAGCCCTTCAAGTCTGGCCAGGCTCCTCACAGCACATCAGACGAGGAGACAGACAGGGAGGCCACATGACCTGCCTGTCAAGGGTCACAGCCAGCATGCAGACCCAGACAGGCTGACTCAGGGCTCTGCAGCGTCCCCCGCAGGCAGCGGTCTCCAGAGGCCTACCTGCTGGCCGCGTCCTCCTCCGTCCCCGTGTCCAGCACGCTGCTCAGGTTGTGCTCGGCCTGCGTCTCCTCGGGCACCTCCTCCAGCCCCTCTGCCTGCCGCACCGACAGCCGGTAGTTCTCCAGCTCGATCCTTTCCGGGGTGCCCCGCAGTCTCTTGGCGACGCTAGGCTCCTCCAGGCCATTCACGCTTGGGCCTGCACGACAAGCAAGGAGCAAAGTGCTAGGGATCAGTGATGGGGACGACGGAAGGAACCTTTCCCCTGGAAGAAGGGGCAGCCATCCTGCGAAGCTGGGGAGCTGGACACCGCAGTGGTCAACAAGGCTGGGGCCCACAGAGCCCAGAGGATGCTGTTGTGGGTGGGAGGTGCAGAAGATCCCTCATCTGCCCTGCAGGAAAGCCTGGGGAGCAGTGGACACTGGCTGCGGGGAGGGGCCAGGCTGGACCTGAGGGAAAGCAGCCGGTCGAGGGGAGAGTCCTCCCACTGCCCCCACCCCTCAGTCCAGGACCCAGCTGAGGTTCGAGCACTGCATCTGGCTGGTCCATGGCGGGGTCCAGGGAAGCTGTGCTGCAGTGCGACCATGCATCTGTCTGTCTCATGTTGAGATTCATGGTAAAGGCTCTTTGTTCAGTGGGGCCCCCCCGCGTGGGCGACTGTACCCACCCAGAACAGTCAGGCCCCCTCATTCCTGGTGATGCCAGCTGGACAGCTTGGTTGAGCTGGTGCTTGTCAGCTCTGTGTTGTAGAGGGACCTTTCCCCTTTGGAATTAATAAGCAGATTTGTGCAGTTATGGGTGGACACCCTGGACTGCCTGTTCCCAGCACCCCTGCGTCCACAGTCTGAAGATCACTAATGACCTTGCCTGCGTCAGCTGCTACTCTGGAAGGCCCACGGCAGTGCTTTCTAGATTCTAGCATTCCTTTGTGAAGAACTCTGAGGACTGCAGTGGGCACGTGGACTCTGAAGGGCTCAGATGTCCGATATCGCTGCCATGCCCCCTCCATCCCCATCTCCATCCTCACATGCCCTGACACACCTTGTGACCCCACGCTCGGGCAAAAGAGGCCCCCCGACCACTCTTGCCTGTGCCCACTGTGACAAGACGCTGCATGTGGACGCAGAGTCACACAGACCCACCAAGACACTGAACCCCACCAGTGACTGGCTGAAAGATCTTAGGAAAATCACACGACACAGAGAGTGCATTTCCTGATCCTCAATGAGGACAGTCCCGTGCCTAGGGTTACTGTGCATGTGAAGGGGATTATATTCACACACACACACACACACACACACACACACGCATGCACACGCGTGCAGGGGCCGTCCCCGTGCCCGCATACACTGCCCTCCTCCGCACAGGAGATAGGGGATACGTCTTGAGGTCCAGCAACCTTTTCACTGCCGAGTTGTACGGGTCTCCTGTATCCATTTGCCCTGGACTGCAAATGGCAGTTACTGCACACAAACAGCCAAGGGAGGGCACGGCAAAGGGACCCCAGGTGGAGGCAGGCAGGCCATGGGGCTCGCATCCTGTAGAGCAGGCGCCCAGCTTCTGTGACACTCCAGGCTCTAGAGAGAATGATACTGGGTTTGGCTGGTGAAGTCACACTGCCAGTTTCGGGTGACAGGTGGTCTTCCAGAGAAGCTCAGAACTCAAGGTAAGATTGAAGGACAGGATTGATAACCGCTCCTCACAGACCAACTGTCTACCTGTCCATCCGGGGTTACCGTATGCTTACGTGAAGCACAGAGAAGAGTGTGTGGCTGCAAGGGGGAGACAGTGAACTGCCAGGAGTTAGCAGCGACAGAGAGACCGAGCAGGGGAAATGCGACAGGGATGAATCAGAGCTGTCCCAGGAGACCCATCTGGTGGGAGGGGACAGCCTGCAGCCCAGGGAGTCCTTTCCGGAAGGCCGAGGGACTCGTCCACACCATAGGCCTATGTGCCCCGGCTGCAGGATCCCAGGAAACTTTTGCTTTCATGTTAGTTTTCTAGTGTTAAATTCCTTTTGCTGCTATTATTGCAGCATCTCCCACGGGTGCTTTTCAGGCACGTGGGAATCCTCGCACATGTCACTCTCCCTAAGACACACACCCTGGTCTCCACTGAAAGACTGTCCCGGGGCTCCGTGTAGCTCTCTAGGTAACACATCTTTCCTGTGCTCAAACGCCTCACAGGGGAACCTCGGCCTGGCCCAACCGGCTGCCGCGTCAGCCTGTGGGAAGCTGCAGCTGTGACGAGCGCACTGGGGCTCGCTGGTGCTCTTTAGTCCCTGACAGCTGAGCTCTAGCCGAAACTCTTGCCTCCCCCCCTGGCCACCCACCTCCACACACCTGTGAACACACAGGTGCCACAGGGGCCACCCACAAAACGGGAACGCCCCTGTGATCTGTCCAAGGGAAGCGATCTATCCAAGGGAAGCGATTTGTCCAACAAGCCACTTGTGTGGCTAATGACATATGCAGCAGGTAAAGAGAAGGATGGCCCCACAGGTCAGCCTGGCCCAGGCCTCTCTCCTCCCCCTGCCTTGGGCACCCTCTGCAGGCCCCCAAGGCTCAAATGCATCTTTATCATGCCAGCTACCCCCTGAGCACACCTCAAATGGGGATGGGGCCTCGGGGAGGGGAGTACCCTCTGATGAGGAGCACTTCCAGTCGTCTGTGCCCCGGGCACATTTTTTAAGAAACTGCCCATAATCCAGCCATCACAGGGACAAACCTGCCCACACCCACCCCCACCTTCCATGAAGGCCCTCTGCTCTGCAGCAGGCTCCTGTTGAAGACAAGACCTCCCTCCCCCTAGGTAGCCCAAATTTGTTTCTGGAAATGAGCCAAGTTCCACCAGCAGGCCCACAACCACTATCTGAAACACAGGCTCTCATCTGTCCACCGTCCCTGAGACTGGCCGAAACTGGTCAGGGGCCCTGTGAGGCTGATGGAAGCAAGCACAAAGCCCTTCCCAGCGGCCAGCTGGGCACCATGAGGCACTGTCCAGTGCTGACTCCATCCTGCGGAGGCTGTGAGGTGGCACAGAAAGCCCTGGGGCACAGGGTGTGGGTGGAGCCAGACCACCCCCAGGCCCCGTGAGTGCAGCCCAAGCCCCAATCCTGAGAAGCCGTGACTCTGCTGTTCCTTTCTCACATGGGTGCTGACAATTCAGCTTCACCAAACTCCATCTGTGACTGCTTTCCTTTCGTTGCTATAGTGAAGAGCCTCTGGTGGTCACAGAGTCAGTAGGTGACCTCACAGCCTATCCATGCAGGCTGAGGAAAAAGCAAGGCCAAATTTAGCCAAGCCCTGCAGGGACTTAACGTGCTGTGCCGGCCAGCTCCCAGGCCCAGACACGCAGGCCCTTCTCACTGTTCTGTTTCTCCAAACCTCTGCCGTCTGGGAACACAGCCCAGCGGGCCGTGCGGTCCTCACCCTGCAGGATGCACCGCCCAGTCAGCAGAAACAACCCGAACTCACACTTACTCTGATGACCCCAGCATTTTCTGGAAGCCCCGCCAACAATCATGGCTGATA
Organism: Connochaetes taurinus; assembly: GCA_006408615.1. Taxonomy (NCBI): domain Eukaryota; kingdom Metazoa; phylum Chordata; class Mammalia; order Artiodactyla; family Bovidae; genus Connochaetes; species Connochaetes taurinus. The sequence goes on along the minus strand of SJXO01004213.1, from coordinate 134,846 downwards.
GTCCCCAAATCCTGTCAGATCAACCAGCTTCCATGTATTCTAGCTTATTTGCTCCTGACAACAGCCTTATGAGGTAAGGGGAGCAGGGAACCTTTTGTCCTCATTTTCTAACTTCATTAGACTGAAAAGGTGAACCTCAGAGAGACCATTGACCAGAGATGGTAGGGTGACAGGCTGCAGGGCTGGAGCCCAAGTCAGCGACTTCTCTGCACGTGTTCCCTAGCCCGGCTCTGTTCTTTGATGACCATGTTCCAGGGTGCAGGGAGGTCCACTGCGGGTCATGAAAGACCTCTGGACCTCTGTTCCAGAACATGTCCTCAACATCTGACAGCATCTGCAGCACCTGCAAGGATGCCTGCTCACACACGGGGTTGTGGGCTAACAGCCTGCCTGGGTGGAGACCCCGCGTCACTGCCTTGGTTCTCACACGCCCTCTGCCTGATCTCCCACAGGGAACGACCACGTGGAAGCTGATTTCACGCCTGCATCCTGTGCTCACTTCTGACTCTAGTCTAGAACAGTGGTTGTCAACCAGATGCTCTGCTCTTTCAGGGTTGCCTGGCAATATCACAACCTGGGAAGGGGTCCTGACATCCATGGATTCTACAAACAGCCGACAACACACAATACAGAAGTATCTACCCAAACATCAACAGCACCGAGCCCAGAGCGCTGCCTGGAAGTCACAAGGTACTGTCTCCAACCTCGTGCTCAAGGGGCCAGCCGCCTGCCAGACGCTGGACCGCAGCCCGACAGACAAGGTCGTTAGGATGGAGTGGTGAGCTCAGACATTCCTCTCTGCTGCTCAAGTGCGGCATCTTGACCCCAGAGGGCAGTGCGTGGAGCACCCCCACCCCTGGGAAGGGCCACGCCAGGCACACAAGCCCACGCGCTGGGCACAGCACCCCACCCTTCCCAGTCCTCCGGCATGGCGTGGCTCACAGGAACTGTCCATCCCTGCTGTTCATGCGAGGGCTGCCCACAGACCCGCCCGGCCCTCCAGCATGGGGCCTGGGGAACAGAAGCCCACATGTACATCAGGAGGTCAGCTCACTAGCCCAGGGAGAAAACCAGACTTGGAGACACGATGTGGAAAAACACTGCTTCACTTTTCATGTGCCCAGCTCTCTTCATTTTTCCATTTCCCAAAACATCCTCTGTGGGCTCGCAGGGCCCGTCACAGCCCGCCTGCCGGCAGCTGTGCCCAACGTGCTCAGGCCTCCGAGCGCTCATGTGCCAACCTGAGCTGACCTGACATGGCAGAGCCCAGACAGCAATGACGCACGCTCCCTGCTCAGTCGGGTTTCAGGGTCATTTGATGTGAGTGGAGTCTGGAGGGGCCCAAACTCAAGACAGGTGAGAAGGTCAGTGTTTCCCATCCTGATGATTCTGCTCCACTATCAGTACAGAATCAGGCAGACCCCGTCTCCCCCTCTCCTTCGGCCAACCCCACCCAGGGCCAGGCCAGGCCACTGCTGAGAACTGTAGAGCAGTACATCAGCTCCACCACCCTTGGGGCCACTTAGAAAGTGTGATAAAATGTGAGAGCAGAGAAGAAACTGGGGCTCAGGGAGCAGCACTGATCATCCCCCTGAACACAAGCCCGTCTCCTTGGGACTGACAGGCAGGAGAGTGCCCACGGAGGGCCACAGGGAGAGGCTGTTCAGGTCCATTCTCACTGACATGACCTCAGGCTCGGTTTCATTCGAATGCATCAAAGAGCTGATACGGAGAAAACGAGGAGGAGCTGGCTCAACGCCACCGCTCTCCTGCCTGGCCTCTTCTGACCACCCTCTGCACGCACCCAGGACGAATGCCCTTGGCTCTCGAACCCACCCTCTTTGCAAAGGCAGATCCCCACCTGGGGGGTGGGGGTCACTGCTAAAAAGCTACACATGTACTTCCTGGGAATAACCAAACGCACACTCACGGATGACAGAGGGCGCTCAGGAATGTCTTTTAATGAGTCATCTCTGCGGAGCCGGCACGCAGCTCTTCCCTCTCCCCAGCAGACGAGCTGAGGCTGGGGGCCAGGCAGTGCGAGGGCGGCGCTGTATCCTGGGTGCAGACTCCACCGGCTCCCCCCGGCTCAGTGACATGGCCTTGAGCCAGTCTGCAAAATGCTGCCTTCCTCGCAGCAACAGGGGAGTGCTGTGTCTGGACAGCGCCTGGCACACGGGCGTGCTGCACGCCTGCTGCATCGTTACAAGTCCTCCTGAACTGTGCTCTGAGTTTCTGTGACTCCAGCTCCAATAGCAGGTTGACCAGTATAGTCACTGGGGAAGCCTGACACGCCAAGCTTCACTCTGTTTTTATTTGACGGGGACTCCAGGGCAGACGTCGGCCATCCTGGCTATAAACATCACAGCCCTTGGCGTGGTGTCTGCAGCTGCCAGGAGCACGGCCATCAGCTTGCGGCAGCCGCCGAGCACTGCGGCTCCAGGGCTCCAGCCTCCGCTGGGGCCGGCTGCCCACACCTGCACCCGCCTCCCATGGGGCTGGGCCTCGAGCAGTACTGAGGCCCCAAGAAAGCTCTGCCTCACTGAAGACAGGCAAGGAGCTGGTGCAGAGTGACCCATGGGAGACTGAACCAAGAGTAAAACCTTCTCTTTTAAAGGAAGCATCTACTGACCCAGAGAAGTCTGTTGGTGGCAAATGATGGGAGGGAAATTTCACAACGGGTCTCTCCTACCTGGAGATTCTTCTAGATCCTGACTCGGTTCTAGAAAACAGGGACACAAGCGTAAACAGGCTGCTGTAGCCGTCCTGGGACCTCCTCAGCTGTACCGTTCCCCTTCGGGGTCTCAGGCTCTTTGACCGCAGGTCCCTAGTCACACTTTCAGGTCTGACCTCTGAGAAGCCACCTAGTCCCAAGAGGGTCGCCCTCTCAGGAACTCACCTCCAAGGACGTGCGGGTTCACCACCGTGGAAGGACACGAAAGCTGAATGACACACGCTTATTTGGGCCTCTGCATGGAAACAGCCCCGATGCTGTCACGTGTCTGAGGCCCAGGTCCTCCCGGCGCCCCAGGCCTCGCCCGGCAGCCTGGGTCTACAGGCCCCTAGTGGGGCCAAGTTTTCTCAGGGAGTTGGCTGTGATGGAGGCCCAGGCACATCAGTACCCCAGGTGCAGGAACTCAAGAGAAGCAGGTCCCTGAGTGGAGGGCCTGAGCTCTTCCGGAGACTGGGGCCCCTTAACACAAAACTACTACTAAAGACCCCAGTTCCAGGCGAGGACAGTGTGAAACCACAGTGGCAAGGTGGAAATAACCCTGATACCTTACACAAGCACAAAAGAGGAACACAATGCACACACCAGGGACAGGCTCATACAGTCAACGTACAGTCCACAGTGAGCTGGCGAGGACAGAAAGAGAGGTGAAGGACACGTGAGAGGTAACAGAGATCCTGGTCATCACCCGCACAGCCCAGGAGCCCCGAAGGCATCCCCAAACTGCCCTTTGCATCTGTGAGTGATGGGGGCACTCTGACCTCACCTGTGGACACTATCAAGGGCGAGGTCAAGTTTGCTTGGCTTGAGTTAGGGGGTGGGTGCATGGGAGAGGGGGCGACTTCCCCTCTCAATCACTGTCTTTCTTGGAGCAAAGCCTTGCCCCCACCCTTACCCCAGAGGACCTGCGGAGCAGGAGGCAAGACCGAGTGCCACGCCTTCGGGGTTGGAGCAAAGCCTTGGCCCAGAGGACCTGTGGAGCAGGAGGCATGACCCAGCGCCATGCCTTCATCCCTGCAGGTCCTTGGGATGGTCTCCTGGCCAGCAGTCGCTGGGTGCAGGGCTGGACCTTGAGGTACAAGGTGAACCCTGGTTCAGGAGTCTTGGGGAAGTCGCAGAGCTCTACGCAAGGGCCTGGGGTCTAGGCATGAGTTTTCCCAAAGCCTTGTGCAAGCCGCTACACCCCGGAAAGGCCATGTGGGGGCTTGTCTCCAGTGTGTCCCTCAAGGGCAGGATGAAACCCAGGGTCTGTCCCGTGTCCCCGTATGCACACAGGAGCCCTCCCGGAGAATGGACCAGTCAGGGGAACAGCCAGGGAACTGCTGAGAAAAGAGGAGGCTGGGTTTCAAGAAGTTTCGGGAAGAAACTGAGACCCAGAGGGAATTCTCTAGGGTCTTCACCCACTCTTTCTCTCCCAGTCTTTTGCAGAGGCCAGGACAGACCCGACTGATTTCTGAGAAAGGGCAAGAAGAATTCAGGACCCAGCAAGGTGCTGCAGCCGTGCAGGCACCCAAGGGTGGAGGGGAGAGGCCCTTCGCACCAGACCCCGTCTCCTAGAGCACAGCTGTGCAGATGGGGTGCTCAGTGCCCCTCGCCCCACTGCGGCACCCTCTCGGGGCCCAATTCAGCACCCACACTGGCTGAGCCCAGCTCCACGGGCTGCACCGCCAAGGTCACAGCAAATGTGACAGGGTCTTGGAGGCGCAGCCCTCCAGGCTCCAGCGGTCAGGCAGCACTGGTCCCCCGGCTCAGGGTCTGTGTCACACAGAGAAACAGAGTCAGGAGGACAGACCTGGACCATCCCTGTCGCCTGAGAGCCGCAAGCAGAGGAGAGGTGCCTACGTTCTCCTGGGCCTGGCACTGGCTCGTCAGGAGGAGAACACCGGCCTGGGGCCCCGGCAGACACTGGCTCGGGGGGAGTTTCTATTCCTCACCTGCCCGTCCCCTGGGGCCCTCATGCAGGCTAACTGGATGGGGGACACAGGTGGCATCTTCCTCCACGAAGTAAGCAAATGTCTTCCACCATGCTCTGCCACCCCCAGAACAGGGGCCTTTCCATTGACAGGAACCTTTTACTTCAGGTTCCCTGTCTCCCCCTTTTAATACACCTACACTTTCCCCCGACCTGGCCCCAGAGCGAGAGTCCTGAGGCACAGCGTTGTCAAGCCTACTCCCGAGACCTGCCTAAGTGGGCCCTTTCCACCCTCCAATCAGGAGAAATGGGAGGAAAAGAAATACTCAGAAACCTGAAGATTGTTTGGAATTTATTCTCTTAAATAAGAACGGTAACATTTGTTAAAAAAAAAAAATTAGAAGCACAATACCTTAGTTTCACAGAAAACAAAGTTTCACGGAAAAAACAAAGTTACACAATTAAATAAAAACAGCTCACAAAGAAACACACCAAAACTCACAACAGCACAGATTAAAGGCAAGCACGAAGCTTCACAGAAGGCAGGCCGGAGGTAGAAAGGCGGGCATCCCTGACAGCTCTGGCCTCCGTACCATGCCTGGAGACCCACTGCTGCTTAATGGCTCAGGAAAAGTGGGGTGTGGAACCCCTTAACTCACTGGTCAGGCCTTCGAGGCCACGCTGAGGCCACTTTCAGGAGAGACTATGGGATTCCACTGTCTACAGACACACTAAACACCGAGAGACAGGAGGAAGCTGCAGTAACAGGCCCAGGGAGTCAGACACACCTTGGAAGCGAAGTGGTCCTTGGGGCCCCTGAAAGGGAGCCCTGTGCCCCTGGTCTCTGGTGCTGGAAGTATGCTCTGCTTGCTCTCTGAGACATTCCCCCCGCAATCTCCACCTCCACCAGGAGCCTGGCTTCTCTGCTCCCTCCAAACCCTGACTGGAACACTAAGATAGGCTAGGCCCCCAGGTAAGCCAGAACCAAGGAAAGAGAAGCTTTAGAAAAAGCTCCACTAGGGTTGTGATTATTACTCAGGGCACAATATGTAAACGTGTGCTTATACAGATGAGGCTGAACCGGTACAAGCACGTGTATGTATATATGTAAACATGCGTACATCACCATTTGCTAACGACTCTCAGGACTGGGCAGGGAAGCTGGATGCAGAATTCTCTGCCTCACTAACAGGTTTTCCAGAAATAGAAGCAGACTTGGGAAGCAGTGGGAGACCTGGTAATAACTCCTTCCTGATGGCAGGAACCCAGGATGGGTCGGAGTCGTCCTGCCATGCGACTGTCCTAGCTGGTGCAGTAAACACCTGGTTTCTTGGTGCTCACTCAGCAGGCCCACTACAGAACCCGGGTGCCACACAGGTCTGTCTAGGGATGGGGGCAGGCAGCACCCAGCCAGACAGCCTTATGTGTTAAGATCATCTTTCTGTAAGATGAGAGGCAACGAAGGCTTCCTCCCATCCCATGTCTGTCACAGGGACTGGAAGGACAGCGTTTCTGATCCCCATGACCCCTACCCATACACTTCGGTTCTGGTTCCCCACCATACGAGGTGTAAAGGGGAGTCCTCCGGATGAAGAAACGGTCTCAAAACCCGCAACTGAGGGTTTTGTACTCAAGGGGAAAACGTACCATCTGGGGTTTTCTTTCTTTCTCTACCTGTTCTCCGAATGTTTCCTATGGGCAGGTGCTGTAAGGAAACCTGTGCCAGGCCCGCGAACCTGCAGCAGCCAGTGTAAGAAGCGTGAGACAAACTAGTTACAGACTGAGAGCAGAAAAGAGGGTTTCTACAGCAAAAGCACATCACAAACGAAAATGTGAGACCAGGCAGCAGCCGCAGGCCAGGCTGCCAGAGACCGACGTTGGACTAGGTTCTAATTCACGGGTTGTGTTTGTATTTTTGGCAACAGCAGTAACTGTGGTGGAAGAGGCGAACACAAGGGAAAGGAGGGAAACGCCACAGACTAAAGGGGCAGATGCGCAACAGCCGACCAGTCACGGCTCCCCCGGCCCCACCTCCCGGGGAACGGGAACCAGGTATGAACCACGCTCCACACACCACTCACTCCTGCTCAGGGTGCAGCCCAGGGCACGTGCCAGGACCTGGCCTGACAATTGCCCTCCACAGCACACATTCTGAAGTCCTCCAACACCTGAATTTTTCTGAATCTTTTCAAATCAAGGTTCCAGTTAACCAAAACTTTGAGTTTGGGATTTTTTTCTCCTATTAAAGGAGCAGAAGAAATCAACGTCAAGCCACGTGTAACAGGCACCCATGTCCTGCTCCTCTCCTGTGGAGGAGAAGTGCTGGTGCCCTGGGGCGTGTCCACACTCAGAGCCGTCTTTTTGAAAGCCCAGGTCTCCAAAGATAGCTACCCACTGGACCCCAGCGCTCTTGGCACTGGCTCACTGCTGCCCAAAGGGTACCTCCAACCGGGGCTCACATCCTGAACCCCACATGCTGTGAGAGGTGCGTCTCCCTCAAAATCAAGAAGGCCCTCGTGATTCATTCACAAGCCCAGCTCTCATCTTCTATCCCCGCTTCAGAGAAGGTTCCTCTTCTCTACGGAACCCTTCTCTCTCCACAGCTCCTAAAATCCTGAAGCCCACCACACTTCCAAAGCAGACAGTCAGACGGCAAACTGAACCAGATCAAGTGCATGACCAGCAACGGCCTGACCTCCGCTGGCTTCGTTCCTCTGCAGATGTTCACAAGAGGCTGAGCGCCCTGGCTGTGTGCTGAGCCCCAGGTGGTGCTCACCTGCTCAAAGGCACACGCCCGTGTCTCTGCCAGCCCCTCCCCGACTCAGGGGCCCTCAGCACCTCATGAGAAAGATGGATTATAAGGGGCTTAAGCCTCTCCCGCCGGCTGCAGTGAGCTGGCCTGTGACCAGGCAGGGCTGCACAGGTCCCCGGGACCACCCGCATCTGTGGGACTGTGGACACACCACACAGGCTGCTTTGGCAGACAGTAGGGAGAAGTGGCTTTAAGGAGAAAAACACTATTCTTCACAACAAAGCTGGTTCCATGAGCCCTTCTCTTCCTGCCTTCCGAGATCAGAATAAATGTGTTTTCAGAAGTGGGGGTGGTGGCACTCGCCTCCTGATGCAGGAAGAGGTTAACATGGAGCCAGTCAGGGCCTGTCCTCCAGTGGTCACGAGTGTGGGGAGAGCAGCAGCAGCCACCCCAGACACCAGGGCAGCGAAGGGGACAGAAGGGACGCAGTGCAGGTGGGCCTGTGTGCAACCCTGGGACCTTCTCACAGTCCCATGCTTGGCCCGAGGAGCCCACTGCGAGGGACCACGGGAAGGCCCTGCCGCCCTGGCTCGTCACGTGAGTCAGTGCTAAAAGTAGCCGGTTCTGAACTCCTCTTCTCTGGGCAAGCCTGGGCTTGGCCCCCAGGTGTCTGATGGATGTGGGCAGGTCCCAGGGCCTGGCAATAAAACTCTGAGACTTGGAACAGACGGCACGAGGTGTGGGTGATGCCGCTGACCTGATGGTGCCCTACTGGCTCACAGTGGGCCAGTGAAACTCCCCTCGGATCTGCACCAGCACCTCCGACAGCCCATAGAGGAAGGGGACTCCGAATGCAAGCAGCTGGCACATGAAAAAGGAGTCCGGAGGGTTCTGGGCCGCCTGATGCCCAATCGACGAAATGCTGCACTGGAGGTGCTGGCTCATCCCCTTGGCCATGTCGCAGAGGCCGAGCGAGTGACGCGCCACCCAGCCAAACAAGGAAGTGAGGCTACCTGGGCTTCTCTCGGCAGGGCTGGCACTGGTGCTGGGCCGTCCGCTGGCGTCTGCGGCGGGGCTGTCCTGCAGGGGTCCCCGGGCCTCCTAGGAGAGGAAGATGACTGAGTGAGGCACCACGTCTTAAGAGATGGTGGCACCTGGCTGTGGTCACCAGGCAACCCAGAGATGTGCCAGGACACTCATCACAGGGGTTGCAGGAATCACGGTCCAGAGGTGCCTGGTACCCCTTCCCGGGCTCTCTGCCACCCCAGAGGCCCTCTAGGAAGCAATGGTCAGCTGCTGACACACACAGGGACACCACATCTGAGAGGATACCAAGCTCAATTGAAAAGACAAGCAGGGAGCTGACTATGGTCAGTCTTTTAAAATAAAGTTCTTAGATGCGTGGTCCCTAGAATAAACAGAGTTAAAGGAGTTGGCTGCAGAACATTTATTTCGAGCCAGGTCTTTTTCCAGTGTCCTCTTCTCAGGAAAGGTGCAACTTTCAAGGCAAAAGGCTCTTTTTATACAGAACGAACAGAAGGGAGCGGTGGACACGCTCTTGCCAGAGTAGCTCAGGTGCTGTCAAGAACACTTCCATAGTGAAACCCAACATTTGAAGAGTCCTGACATGCTGCCCCTCCCCAAATCAAACCAAGACCACATCTCAGACCCTCCCACTCACAGGAAGGGCTGCTCAGTGGTCACTCAGGGTCTGTTGGCCATGACTGAGCTGCCACCACACTGGACGGTCACCTGGTGCCCCCACCCCTATGGCCCAGCCCCATTACCTTTCCAGACAGAGGCGCCCCTGCCGGTCTCTTCCTCTGCGCAGGGCCAGACAGCCGGTAACAGTAGTGTGGCTTGCAGTAGAATTTACCTGCAGGCAGCAAGGAGCAGGGGAAGAGGTAGTGAGCAAGTCTCTGAAATGCAAGACTTGACCGCTGGTCTTGGCACACGCGTCCCCATCGCCCCAGTCCGACCTTGCTCAGGCCAGGCCAGGGTTCTCATCTAGGGAAGCCAGGCCCTCCTCTTCCCTGTGCCCGGGTGTGTGGAGGCCACGGAGCCATCACCCAATCAGGGCCCAGAGCAGAGACTGCAGCCTGTACAGAGGGGCCAGCAAACAAAGTGGCTGTGTGTGCAGAACAAAGATGTGGTCACGTGAAGAGCTGGAGGAGCATTTCTGGGGGAACCGAGAATGAACACAAGTGCTGGAGGCACGAAGGCTGCCATGGGTGGGGCAGCACTGAACACTAGCTCTGCCGTGGCCCTCGGGCAACCATGTGCGACTTGGCGCTGGTCAAACTGCAGCTCAGATCCTTAGTGGGTCAGATCAGCATTAAAGACAACGCAAAACAAACCAAAAAACCCTGTAACTGACTGTGACTAGAACAAAACAGAATTAAGCCTAATAACGAGCATCAGCGCGCACAGGGCATCCTCAGGGTCTGGAAGTGTTTCCCAGTGCTCAGCTGTGCCCGCCTGGGCTGCCTGGGTCCTGGTGTAACACTGCATCCTGCTGCATAACGCATGTGTTTTGCTGTGCAACGTGTGTGTCCCGCTGCATAACGTGTGTCCTGCTGCGCAACACGTGAGTCCTGCTGCGTAACGTGTGTGTCCTGCTGCATAACACGTGTGTCCTGGTGCAGGTGGGATCACAAGCTTGATTAATGCCAACCCTGGCTTTTCCCATGACACTTGTAGTGGAATTCAGTCACAGAGGGGCGTTTTTTTCTCAGCCCTTTCTTTACTCCCACTTACAGTCAAGGTTTTGAAAATCAAAGGACAGACTCTCTTAGAGAAACTGTTGAAACCGGAGTAATCCCACTCATCTTTCTCATTTGGAGAGAGTGGCTCCTTTAACAAATTAACTTTCCTATTCTTGAAGTTAAAAATAAGACCAAACAAGAAATATGATAGAAAAGATCAATGAAACTGATCGTTCTTAAGATAAAACTGACATCAGACTAATTCAGAAAAACAGAGAGAAGACTCAAATAAATAAAATCAGAAACAAAAGGAGACATTACAAATGATACCACAGAAATACAAAGGATCTAAGAAGCTCCTAAAAACAACTATTTGCCAATCTAGATAGCCTAGAGTAAATAAATAAATTCCTAGGAACATAATTTATCAAATTTCAGTTATAAGAGAACAGAAAACCTGAACTGACCGGTACTGAGTAAGGAGACTGAGTCAGGGATTAAAATTCTCGCAAAACAGAAAAGCCCCAGACGGGATGGTTTCACTGGTGAATTCCATCAAATGTTTAAAGAACCAACAACAAGCCTTCTCAAATGCATCCAGACAGCTGCACAGAGACACTCCCAACTCATTCATGAGGCCACCATCAACCTCATACCAAAAGCCAGATAAGGAGCCTGCAAGAAAACTACAGACCAATATTCCTGATGAACACACATGCAACCACAAAATATTAGCAAACCAAATTGAACAGCACTTTGAAAGGATCAGACACCATTATCAAGTGGGATTTATTCCAGGAAGGCAAGGAAGCCTCAGCCACAGCTCCAGAGTCCACCCAGGACAGGTGAGTGCTTCCTGACACTCTGAGCATCACGGGTCCCTCCTCCTCTGCACTGTCCAGAGTCAGAGTCTGCCCTGTGCCCTGGAGCCCACAGGCATTCTCACACTGTCTGCTGCCAGGGCATCCCACGCAGGACCCAGCCTGCTTACTCTCCATCCACCCCACCAGAGAATGTGTCCCCAGGTGTGGCACGGAATCTAGGGGCAAAAATACTTGTGGATCAATTCTCTGGGCCTGGAGGGATCCTTCCAGGCAAACCTCACAGACAGAAACACTGGGTGGGCTTCACTCCCCAAGCCCATCAGGGAGATCAAAGGCGTTTTCCGAAGACCCGGGGTGTGCGGTACGGAGAGCTGCACCCCTGCCCTCGTTTTCCATTCGTGTAACCAGAGGACCAGGGGCCACAAGAGTAGGAGCCAGCTTTCCTCAGCTCCTCTCACTCACTATTCAAAGAGCCTGGATGAGGGACTATCTCCTCACCGCAGGGCGGCCCCCTCCTGTGTAAGGCCACCCCACGAGGATTCACTCCTGCTCCTATTCACCTGCGTCTTTTCACTGTTGGATCAGTAAGACGGCCTCTCAAAAAGTCCCTCTGGGGTCCTGTAGGAACGGGTGTAGAAATCGTCAATGTCTTAGGTGACTGTTTGCAGTTAACCCCAAGGTTTATCAGGTGGCAGACACGTCTCTCCATTAGGCTTTGCTACCAGTTCACATCATCCTCCACCTTCTGCCTCATCAAGACCATTCCATTATGAAATCAACAAATACCGCAAAAGGCCAGGGCCTGACCAGCACAGTAAACCAGAGGAAGGCCTGTGCCACGCGCTCTCAATTCCACAGAGATGTGGATGCGAGAGAGAACGGGTGAGCATGCGCACAACTCGGGCACCTTCGGGAAGCCAAAGTCCGAGAACAGTGGCCGAGGACGCAGGTTCAGTGTGCTGCCACTGACCTCAGGCAAGAAACGCGGCTGTTTAGGACTGCGATGCTTCTTCTCTAAAGCAAAGATAAAAAGACTTATCCTCCTTGGGCCCCTTTCATTTTAAGATCCTGCCATGAGGTAGGAGGGCATGTTATCTTTGAAGCCAGGGCAGGTGTTTAGGTAAACACATGCCCTTCTCCTCTCCATGGTCACCTACGACACTGCCTGGTGACTCTGTGGACGGGGTGGGAATGCTCCCGAGAGGCAGAAAGAAAAGCTTCTGTGTGGGCAAGGCGGAGGGGGCCGTGTCCGGGTGCACCTCCGGCCCAGGGAGCTCACCGTCCTCGAGGGCGTAGGCATAGGCCGACAGGCGCAGGGTGGTGGCGCAGTGCTCGCACTTGAAGCAGCTCCGGTGGAAGAACTTGCCCTCGGCGCTCAGCCGCTCCATCACGTAGACCCGCTTCTGGCAGAAATAGCAGGTGTCGCTGCCTCCCAAGTTCTGCGGGAACTCCTTCTTTATGGAGCCCTGGGGGAGGGAGGCACAGGTCAGGGAGAGGTCTCCTAGCACTCCCCGGGTGCACGACCCTCATTAAGCGGCTCAGCCTGAGGACCAGAGCCTCGTGCCCACGCAGCACTTGGCATAGAGTCTGTTCTCTGCCATTTATTAACGATCAAACCAAGTTCTTTCAACAGACTCTGATCTGAAGGTGCTCCTGTGGTTCTCCATGGACACAGGCTCCTGGACCCTAGAGCACTCACTAGGAGATTCTGTGTATACCGTTCACACGACATTCTAAACAACAATTTCAGCCCTGGAAGGTCAGTTGCAAAATACAGATACGTCAGAAAAGAAAAAAAAAAAAAAAAAAACACACACCACATGGCACATAGTGGCTGCATATGTCACTAGAGCTACTTAGAGCAAAGCAGGCGTGCTCTCCAGAGCTGCCTTATCCAGACAGACAGTGCCCTTAGCGTATCTTACCAGTTCCTTCTTGTCTAGAAGGGTTTTGGGTTGTTCTTTCCTTTGAAGCTGATTGGCTATCTGCTCAGCCAATGAGCTCACTCCGCCCGTGTACATCTTTATATACTTCTATTGGTTGGAGATTGTAAAATGACCAGAAAGAAGGAAAATGAGAAGGAAAAAAATAAATAAATTAAGAAGGGGGCAGGGGGGGGAATCTTTGAAAGGTATAAAATGAACACAAGGTGCAGCCACAAACATGCCAACACAGTGCCCACAAGCAGGGGACAGGTGTCAGTGCCCACACGCTGGCGCCAGCACAGGCGGGGCAAGGCTGCAGAGACAGCCAAATCCAGCAAGGAGAACCTGGTCCCTCTCACGCCTCTGGATGAAGTGTAGGGGCCGGGCAGGACCGGGTGGATGTGTGCAGACAGGAGTGGGAAGGGCCTATGGCCCAGTGGCTCAAATTGCATAAAAAGAACTCGAGGGGACCCCCTCACTGACCTCGTAGACAGCAGGCACCAGACAGCGGGCATATCCCCGGCCTGGGAGAGGGCTTGGGGAGCTGCTTCCTCATTTACTGACAGAAAGACAGCAAGGCCAACTCTCCACCTGGGTAATGTGTGTCCCTGGGGATGATATCCCTCATCACCAGTAACTGCTGCACTCAGAGCCCCCGTGCTGGGTATCAGAGGCCCTGGCTTTACCAGGAAGAACCTTCCTCTGCCTGTTCTCCTGTGGAGAGTTCTGTATTCTCCTGGGCCCTGAGGCCAAAGCCGTCCAGGCCAGCCAGGGCACTGCTAAAGCCGCTGCAGGAGTCTGCAGGGCTGCTCTGGAAGCCAGATGTGCTTCAATCCAGGAAGGGTCCTTCATTAAGTTTAAACAAGATAAAAGAAAAAAAATCCAACCACCTCAATCCTTTTTCCAGCAAAGCTGAAGAAGTCACAGGAGAAAACTACGCATTTCAATGGCAAGCCTTGTGGAAACCCTGCTTTGAGCTCGTCTGCAGGGAGTGAGGCCAAAGCCTCGCCTGCAGCCCGTGTGTGTGACACTCTCAGCAGCCGTGTGCCCGCAGGCCTGAGGAGCCCTCTCTCTCATTCCACATCCAGAACATGCAGGAGGGCTGGGGATGCCAGCAACCCCAGCAGGCGGCCTTATGGGAGGGAACCACCAGCCTGAGCACCGGCACATCCCGGATGGGGCGAGGACACCAGAGGAACGCTCCGGGGAAACGCTCCGGCGACTATGAGGACAGCAGCGGCGCATCGAGCAATTCTCAAGGTTCAGCTGGAGCTGAGGGCTCAATTATGTTTTCAATTTAAAATAAGGAGATTTCCAAAGATTAGCGCCATTTGCTCACTAACCCACAGCTCATACCCATCGGTGGTCGAGAAACACAAGTGGCTCTTAGACCTAAGCCCTCTTTAGATAGAGACGTGAGGGAAGCGTAAGCCTGGAACAGACAGACACTCAGGTGCAGCCAAGCTAACCCCAGGGGCAGAAAACAGCACATCCCCTGCAGCAGACGAGTGAGAGCACGGAGCAGACACCGCGTTGAAGGCTGTGACACGGAGCAAGTTCAGGGTCATCCCAGCTCACCCTGTGCTCCCATCAGAAACCAGCACCCTCAGCAAGCGCAGCCCAGGGCTGCCTGGCATAAAAGCACCCGTCACCTTCAGTTCTGTTTTTTAGCATGAACAGCAGATGGTTTTCCTCTCCCGACTCTCAAGAAATAGCTGCAGTGTCGCTATCTCTGGACTGACACTGTGGCCACCAGACGCACTCCATGCTGCACAGTCTGCCAGCAGCTCAGGAACAGGGACAGACAGAACAGGCCGAAGGCCCTGCCACCTGTCTGCAAACCCTGCACGTCTGGGTCAGCTCCATCGCAGGACCCAGCAGAGCTCATTCCTCACATGATTACAGTTCAAGAGGCACCTGGAATACTAGGTAGCCACTACTCCCTTTAGGAGATTTAATTACACTACAGTTCTGATTTTATAACGTATTAATAGGAAGGCATGTGGAGTTAAAAATGCTCTATCATTAACTGGTAGGGTTGGAATATGGTGAATGTGGGCTGAAGTGGACAGAACTTGCTGCAGTGAAGCGAGCAGCCGCCTGAACTCTGGTGGACGCCTACCACCCTCACATGCATGACAGACACACACAGCTGGGTCCCTAAGGAGACAGGAAGGATGTTTGTGTACGCGAAGAGTGGAGGCTGGAGAGGAAGCAGCTTTGCCCCGACTGGGCCAAGCTACCTGTCGGAGGGAGTCGGAGGAGGGAGAAGCAGGGCGGCTGGTGGAGCGGAGGCTTAGAGAAAGCTCCCACTGATCGACAAAAAATCGACGCGAAGGCTCAGGCTCTGGCTACAAGATACAAGATGGAGAAAAAAACCTAAGGAAATGTGAAATTAAAAGTCACACACTGTCCTGAACACAAGCAACTTGGCAGTTTCAGACCCTTTATCTGGATTACAAATGCATTAAAAAAAAAAAAAAAAAAAAACAGTTCCAGAAGCAGCAATGGCTCATTCCAGGCGGTGTCCAGCCCACACGTCCTGTGCACCCCACCGAGCCCCTCATGGCCTGAGCTGGAATCTCTCTTGGGCAGAGGGGATTCCACCAGCTCATCACCCTGCTGGCCTGACATGGAGGAGACCACAGGGACAGCAGATCTGCAGTGAAGCTCACTCTTTCTACACAAAAGCCAGGCAAGTGGCTCCTCCTCCTTCTGGTGGGGCTGAGAGAAGCCAAACTGACCCTGGAGCCAGCCCACAACCCTCTGCAGTCCCCATGCAGCACGTGAAGCTAGTGGGCCCAGCAGCCAGATTCTCCGGGCCCCAGCAAGGGGCTGAGAACTCAGTGAGCGGTAACTGCTTCGTTTCCTGCAGGTTTGGGCTGAGATACCTGTGGGGTGCAGGGAAGAGGCACCTCTCGGTTCTGAGCTCCCCTACTTCAGCTCACACTAACTGCAAAGCTTCACGTGTGATGGGGTGATGGAGAGTGTCACCAGCCTCTGCTTTAGAGGCTCAGATAGAAAAGACTGAACTCCCTGGCCGGTAGAGAAGCAGGCAAACGTGCAGCTGTATGGGGGTGGTGGAGGAACAGTCTGGCAGGGACATAAGCAGTAACCCTCAAGAGCATCTGGACGGGAGCCCTGCGCTGAGGAACCTGGAAACTGGCCCCGGGATGATGAAAGGAGCTTCCTACCAACCTGACCGCTTCCCCCTGCACCCTGCAGCCCCAAGCTTCTAGCTGCTGCTCTGTCCAGTCTCTCCTCTCATTCACCACTCTTCCCTCTGTTCCTGCTGAGGCTCTGCTTCAGTCAAAATCATTGGGATCCCCCCCTCAAATATGCATTCCCCAAAGCAGAGGGCTTGGCCCTGTTCAGTGAAAAGGCTGAGATTTCTTCTTGAGAGGAACCAGCCTGGGAAGAAGGACGAAAGAGGCTGGGCACACGCAGAGAGGCCATGGTGACACGGGTGACATGGAAAGGCCACCCAGCCCCCCGTCCTGCCCCAGGGACCTGCTTCCCGTTGCCCTGGTGACAGTACAGAGACACAGGGCTACTGCTGCTTTCCTGATGGGCCCCGGGGAGCCAGACC
Organism: Connochaetes taurinus; assembly: GCA_006408615.1. Taxonomy (NCBI): domain Eukaryota; kingdom Metazoa; phylum Chordata; class Mammalia; order Artiodactyla; family Bovidae; genus Connochaetes; species Connochaetes taurinus. The sequence goes on along the minus strand of SJXO01004213.1, from coordinate 118,408 downwards.
TACTGCTCAGTCGTGAGCACACTTCTCAGAGAGCAAAGGCAGAGGGAAGCAAAAAAAGAGAGAAAAAGAGAAGGCCCACATGAAATGAACAGCGAGAGCTGATTCTCGCTCTGGCTGCAGAGAGGCATCCACTCAGGGATCAATTAAAGGGTAACAACAACCAAGAACGTTCCATAACGTCAGTAGGCTTTTACATGGGCATCTCTGCTACTCATCAGATTATTCGATGGTCAAGTGTGACTGGCCGTCTGCCCCCTAGTTTCTCAGACAGAGGATCGACAGCTCCCCATCACAGACTCCGCCATCACCTTCCTTCCCTGCCCTGTCCTCTTCATCCTTGAAAACTCCCCACGCTGGTAGGAGCTCTGGCTTCCTCGGGATTTCTACCTCAAGATCCCCAGATTCGTGGAAGAGCCAAGCAAATTCCTCCCGTTTCTGGATCCTGACCCTTCCCCTGGAGTCAAAGGCACATATTTATGGGTGGGAAAGGGGGCTGAGGGCAGGATGAAGAGGCCTTTCATAGAAGCACACATCTCAGGGTTCTTTTCTGGAATGGACGGATGCTCTCCAGGAATGCTATTCCCATGGGTCATCACTGCTAGCAAAGAGTTCTGGCTCTTGGCTGGGTGACCAGAGTGTGCAAAAAGCAAGGGACAGGGGCCACACTTGCCTCCCCCCTGCCCCCCGCCCTAGCGTGCCGTGTCTGTGTGGCTGCCAGCATCCCATGCCACGGGCATGCTTTTACCCTCTCATGCTGGGGGCTCTGCTTGCCACGGCTGTCAGCATCAAGATCCCTGTGTGTCTGTTGGCAACAAAGCAGAAACTTAAGCTCCATCCAAACTCTCTATCTGGACCTACTGAGTGACAGTGTGACAGAGTCAGAATTCATTTCAACACACGTCCTGCGGCCTGTTGCCCCCAGCAACCGCAACCCCATCCACATCAAAGCCCCATCACCCAAGGACAGCTCCCAGCACAGCTGTCCTCCTACAAGCCAGCCACATGGATAAAGGGCTACGGTTAGTACAAAGGTGGAGCAGACATGTTTCTTCCACACAGCAGCACATGGCCAGGCGTTCAATGGGAGGTTAACAGGAGAGGCAGGTTAGAAGGGCAAAGCTTTCCACAACAAGACATTAGGAAGGAAAGGTGGGGAGGTGGAAATCGGCTGGAGTAAATGACCATGATAACAGTCCACAGGAAACTCCAGGGTGGGGCATGGTCCCTGAACAGGATCACAGGACAGGGCGAGAACAAAGAGCTGTGCACGGGTGGACAAGCCCGGTACACAGGCCCCTGCCGTCCTGAGGAGCAGTCATGGGGCTGTGGACGCCTCTGGTCACTCTGGATAACCCAGGATTCACTGTATGGCCCTGTGCCTGTGCAAAACTGACCCAAAGCTTCCAAGTTTCTCTGGAACCCATGAGCAGGGGGGTCCCTGAGGGCCGGATGAGGCCAGGGCTCAGGCTCCAGAGTCACACACTTGGGCTCAGCTCTTGGATCACTGTTCACTGCATGACCTGGCCTCCTGACCCTCTGCCTTTGTCTCCTCAGCTGTAAGAGGCTGACGCTAATGGGACCTGCCTTGTAGGTTTATCGTGAGAAGAGACTGAAATGACAGACAGCGCTCAGAACTCTGCCTGGCTCACAGGAAACGCCTGTGGTTGTTCTCTGGCACGGACAGGGCCCAGGGCAGTCATGGCCCCACAAGGGCTCAGGGTCCAGACCCAGGGACATCGGCTGGGCCTGCTCATCAGACACAGTACAAGGTCACCTCCTGAACAGGCTACCATAGCTAAGGAAATGTCTTTCCATAGATCCTGCCTTTCTTTAAAATCAGTGTTTTATTTTACAGGGACGTGCAGCACAAGTCAAAAACGCTGTGCTATAACCGCACTTTCAATGGGCGTGCTGGCCACAAACACATGCGTGGCCCACTTGCCATCAAGCAGTTCTCCAGTGTCTGCCTGGAGAGCGAGAGGGGTGGACGGAAGGGCAGCCATTTGTTGCCAAAAGCCAGATAAACAGGAGGCAGGCTCCCAAAATCGGAAGGAACCAAACTAATAAAGTGAAGCCTTAGAAAAAGCTTCCAAACTCCACCTGAACTGCGTCTCCCTGGGCAGCAAGACCAACATGGTTGTCTCCAGCAGGGCTACATGAAAGTGTGCTCGGGCTGTCAGACCTTGTGTCTGGGTCAGTGTAGTTTAAATTTTAGCTTACAGCTGCACAGTCATCTTCTTATGATACGGGACTGGATTAAACCACCCAGGGTTTGACCGTACAATTGCTACCCTGAGGCCCACCAGTACCGGTCACCACGGAAACGGGGGCACTCTGACTTGTCTCCACCCTAGCCACCCACACAGGCAGGCAGGCACACAGGACAGCAGAGCATGCAGAGGGGGTCACCTGCTGGCCGCCACGTGCCCGACAGGGAGGCGGAGTAGGGGGAGGAGAGAGGGTGATCACTTTTTTGGGGCAGGTCCGAGAACGCTCCTTGTCCCGTCGCTTTTACACCAACAGACACAAACAGAGAGAACACAGGTGAAAAGACGGCCACGCTGAGGCTGGTTCTGGAAGGATAAGAGGCACCTGCCAAAGGCACCCTGAGACCCTTCCCCGACCCTGCGTCTCCGTGAGCACAAATCCGTGTCCTCAGGGAGCACCCGCCCTGCTGGCCGTCGACCTCTGGCTGGAGGCGCACTGTCTGCAGATCCGAGTCTCGTGCAGCTGCTGGGGGCTCAGGACCTATGGTGCAGCACTTTCTAAATCCCACAGACCTGCAGCATATTCTTCTTTGTTGGTTTATCAAGAAAGTTGGGGGCAGGAGAGAGGGGCCCAGGACATACCCTCACTCCCACTCAAAAGGTTTGGAAGACGAGCAAGGAAACACAGGAAAAAGCAGGAGACAAGAAGAGCACCTCTGCCAACTGACCCCGCAGTGTCCGCAGACCACTTCCCCGGATGCCCCTTTCCACGGCGTCCACTTCCCGGGAGGCTATCTCCAGTGCAGGAACCCTTGGTGCCTAACAAACCACCAGCTTCCTAGGTCAGAGGGGCCTCAGCTTTCTCACACCCAGACCGACGTGTGGGGTGCTGCTTGCAAAGCCCGGGAGGGGGGAGGCAGGGACACCACTCCTGTCTGCCCCTCAACCCCCCAAAGGAGGCCTCCCACGTCCCCATTTGGGTGGCACCTGGCAGTGTTCTCTCTCTCAGGGACTAGGTGCGCAAAGCAAGGCTCGTGACGCCACCCGAGTCAGTGCTGGGGATGTGTCATCTGTGATATGATGCACCCATGAGGGGATGAACTGGGGTCACGGCCCCCCCACAGCGGGGCAGGCTGACAATTCTGCTTCACACAGCACACAGCACAGGGCTGATGGGTGCAGAGACCCGGCTGCGCCTTCTAACCCGCATCTCCGCTGCCCCTTCCCAGACCAGACTTGACTTTAAGGGTTCTGTTCTGCCTGGAGAAGCTGGCAGTACGTACTCAACTCCACTGACCGCGACTGCAGATCACCCACACAGGCTGAGGCTCCAGGCGCCCCTGCAGCCTGGCAGGGGTCCCTGCTCTGGACCGCTCCAGGATGAGACACTCAAGGTCATCTCTTCACCCAGAGACTGGGCTCCTGTCTCAGGCCACCTCTGTGACGAGTGTAAGAACCTGGGAAAGTAGCTCATCTTCCCTTTCAGGGATCCTCCATTAAAGACTGACCTTTAACTCAGAGGGTCTACTCAAGGCGAAGGATAAGTCAGTAAAACAGAAATCAATTGCTAACAAGTTTTTCTCAGAAGACCAACCCTCCCCAAGCACACCAAAAGGCAGCTTGGCTTTGTGGTGAGTCTGGACTCTGCTCCCAAGCTTCCATTTCAGCCTCACAGGCCTGCCTTATGCGCATATTCTTAAAAGAAAGGTTAACAAAGAAACAATCTGCCCTAAAAGTCATCCAACTAAACCTAACTCACCACCTCCCAGCACTTCCCAGCACAGGAGGGCACCATGGCCACACGCCCGACCACCGCTCAGAACCCTAGTCCTCAGTGATTCCAAACCACGAGACAGCAGACCCAGGCCGTACTCCGGACGCAGGAGGGACGGAGCAGAGGGCTCTCGTGGCTGACGGGCTTCCTGTGACCGCCAGGCGCCACCTCCTCTCTCTCTGCCCCACTCTACCATGTAGAAGTCACTCTACAGGAGTTTTTGCAGAAACTGTAGTGAAAATTTCTAAAAAAGATATTTTAAATGCAGCTAAAACACCAAGCAAGTGTTCATATCGCTGTCCGTGATTTGAGACAAGGAAACAAACCACAGTTTGGAACTATTACCTGGATAACACTTTCCTGTTTAACAGGAAAGGCCCACTGCCCCGAACCCCAAACTCAGGATGGTCCACCAGGGGTCATGCAGACATGAGTCAGCTAAAGGTCAACCTGGGACAAAGGTTAGAAGAGCAAAACCCCAAAGACTCCGGAACCTCACCACACAGTCCCAGCTGGTTTCAACACTAAACAAACAGCCCAGCCGGCTCACTGGATTCCCAAAACTGAAGGGTTATATAGGTCAAGCGATACTGTTAGTGAAAGTGAAAGCTGCTCAGTCGTGTCCGACTCTTTGCGACCCCATGGACTATACAGTCCGTGAAATTCTCCAGGCCAGAATACTGGAGTGGGTAGCCTTTCCTTTCTCCAGGGGATCTCCCCAACACAGGGCTTGAACCCAGTTCTCTCAAATTGCAGGCGGATTCTTTACCAGCTGAGCCACAAGGGAAGCCAAATAATACTGGAGTGGGTAGCCTATCCCTTCTCCAGCAGACCTTCCCGACCCAAGAATCGAACCAGGGTCTCCTGCATTATAGGCAAATTCTTTAGCAACTGAGCTATTAGGGACGCCTGATACTGTCAGTACTCTCTGTTGAATCTTTGTGGAGTCTACTCAAATGCGCACAGATCCCTACCCGGGGCTCCAGTGAGGCCTCCACCAAGCTGGCTCAGAGGAGGAGCGGGTGGGAAGGCTTCGGCCAGGGCAGTTCCTTTACCTGTTTCCACTGGGGGGTGGGAGCAGAGCGACCCTGCTCGGGCAGGCAGCTGGATGGCTGGCTGACCCCACGCTCCTGTGTCGGCTGTAACACACAGGCCAGTGTGGGGAGGGACAGCACATGGAGACAAAAAAACAAAAAAAACACACATTAAGGTAGAAGACACGAAGATTCTCACAGCAGACAGACACACATCTAAGAACTGAAGAAGGGCTCACAGAATTAATTCTAGATAGTTACACTTATAAAGAAAAACATATAGGTTACATTTGTAAAAAAAAAAAACAAAAAAACCAAACCCCCAACTAGGTCAAAAACAAATGCAAAGGAGAAGACAGACAGAGCTGTAATTCTGAGTATCCTTTTCCCAAGCTCACTGCTCTGAGCCTAAACCACTAACTGCCACTTGGAAAATGAGGCGTGCATCTCCTGAGGACCAACTTCCTCTGGCAGACAGCAACCCATGTTCCCGAGGTGGGACGGGGCCTGGGCTGCAGGCTCCTCGGCACCGACGCCTGAGGCGTGAGGATCTGAGCGAGCACCAGACGTGAGAAGATGTTCACGTGGTGGGCTCCGCCCTGGAGCCTTCACCTCGCGTGCAGAAGGTGAAGAGGAGACGCACGCTTAAGCACCAGGGGTCCGGGAAGAAGCTTTCGGTGTGGACCGCACTCTGCCAGCACTTCCTCCCAGGAGAAGCCAGAGTGACTTCTGGATGAGCAAGAGGAGAGACGAGACTGGACAGACATCGCCGGCCAGCCCTCAGCAGGACTCGGAGGAGTGAGGTTAGTCCACGGAGCATCTTGACAACACGCCCACTCTTGACTTCATCAAGGACAGTCTAATAAGGCATCTTTATCACCAGAGTATTTACCTCTGTGCTTATCATTAGCGATGAGAAACAAGTCAACATTCAGCACCAGAAGAAGGATTAAGAAAGGCGTAGAGTGCACACTTTGGAAGAGACTTGTAAGGAGTTTGGAACATGGAAATACTGCCCAAAGTTACAGGAAGAAAGCAGAACAGAAAAGTGTACGTCAACAATGACCTCAACTGTGAAAACGAAGACGCACTGAAGAAAGACCCGAAAGAAACATGGGAAAGCGTTAATAACATTATAGGGGCCTTAATTACCAACATTATATTTTTCAGCATTTTCCTCAAAAAGCAGAAGCGGAGGTTTCTGTGACTAAAGTTGATTGGGCAAGCGCTGGTTTATTACTCATACATGTATGCATGTGAACACACACCTACGTGCAGAGACCAAGACCCCACCACGCTGCAAAGGGCCTGGGTGGGCATCTGCCAGACACCTGGGACCTGCCTGGTGACGACAGTAACCCCAGTCCCTCCCCACACAGATGCCGCCTCGAGCCCGGAGCCCTCGGGGGGTCTGGGACATTCCCCATCTCACCAGCCCCCTCCTCTGAGGCCAGACCAGGTCCCGGTGGGTGAGCGGGGCCTACCTGTCTCCTCACACCCACAGACTGTGGGGGCGCATTCTCCTCAAACTTGGCCAGCAGCTGGGTTGCCATGTACTTCACTTTGTTCTGGTTGCCGAGGGCCACGTCCATCCTCCGGTCGGTCAGCGTGCTCACTAGGGTGGGCCTTCCTCCTCTGTGGCCCCGGGGTGTGTCCTCCTGAGGAACATGGGCCCCGAGAGCCACCTGTGTCAGAGCAGTCCCCCAGCCCCCCTGGGCCTGGCGCGTTAAAGCGCTCCTCGCGGTTCTCTTCTCAAGATGGACTCAGGGCGGGGGCAGCAATGGAGAGGCGCTCTGGCTTTTGCTGGTGTGGCCACATCCTCAGAAGGCCCCTTGCCCTTTACCATGTGCGTGACCCCACAGAGAAAGGAAGGCCACATGCACACACGAGTGCTCCTGGAATGCTCTCCAGAGAACAGAGGCACAAGGCCACAGGAAGCATCCGTGCCCACCCACCTCACGTGGATGAACTGGAAGGGTCCAGCAATACTAACTTGGACACTGGGGGATTAAGCCAGGAAGAGGCACAGTACAGTCGCTCTGGCAAACCCCAGACATTTCTCTCACCTCCTCTGACTGGCTGGTCTTTCTCCTCTTCCCAGCACCATCCAAGTCTTTTTCCTTCTTGTCCTGCACCAAGAACAGAGGGAAACCACATTCCTTCACTCTCTGCACCTCATCTCTAGCTCTGCAGCTTGAGGAAATCCCGTCCGCTTACCTTGGGGGAGCGCTTCCGAGAAATGGTCTGCCCAAGTTTGCTCAGGAAGGAGATGGGGGACTTGGTGCTGGCTATTAGGACAGCCCTCTCCTCCGCATTCAGGTCTGAGGCATCTGAAGGCAGAAATCAGCAGTGTTCAAGGACAGCCCCGAGGGAGCCTCCCCGCAGGAGGGCCAGGGCACTCTGAACCTAGCAAGAACGCCCGAGAAAATGCACACAAAGGCCTGCACGCTAGGCCTTCTCTTCTCCGTGCACACAAACAGGACCAACACTTGCCCCGCTCAACTTCAGTCACAAAACCCTCTGCTTCTGCTTTTCAAAAACTGCAATCTGCCTCTGCGTGTGGGTCACAGCAGAGTGCCAAAGCCTCACTTTGAGGATAAAAAATTCAAGCAGAGACAGAATGGGAGAGACATGGGGAAGACGAGGTGCAAGCCAAGTCATCGTTCTGGGGTGTGCAGACACCTGTACTTAGCTTCACATGGAGCAGGGCTCTCCCTGACGGGCATACTGATGTTAGACTTGTGGATTTCTGTCGCAAAAAACTGTATCTCTAACAAGAAAAAGCCTCAGAGGTCTACAAGTACATGGCTAGAAGATGCTGGAAAATGGCACCTCAAATCTCTGGATTCCAACGTTTTATTAGTGACAACAGTAATGCTGAGATAATAACTGAAATAACTAACATTTATGTAAATGCTTCCATTCGCCAAACACTCTTCTCAGCATTTCACAATCTAATCGTATACATACTGCCCCCATTTTATAGAAGGGGAAACTGAGGCACAGGGAAGTTTAGTGACTTGCCTCCAGTTGAACAGGGAGGCAATGGGGTGCAAACCAGGTCAGGTACCATGGTCAACACGCGTAAGCATCATGATGCTTACTTAATCTGTTTCCCAGCAGCCTGAGGGCCAAGGGAAGATTTCTAGAAACACTAAAAAGCAGGAGAAGAGCAGCCAGAGAAGGAACAGTCACAGAGGAACGAGAACGAGGCAAGTGTGTGGTCCAGGATCACAGAAGCCAGGAGCAAGACAGAGTTTCAAGGGAACAAACGTCGTTCCAAGCACTGAACAACGCGGAACAGCCAAGTGCCTGAGGGGTGAGAAGGGGGAAGGATATGCATTTGGTGATTCTCCGTGACTACGGAGAACAGTTTGGCCAGAGCAAACTGGGTTGCAAAGTGCCACAGAGACTGGGCAGTGAGGAAGCCCAGGTCACAGCAAAAGCACTTTTCAAAGAGGCTGGTTCGGAGAGAAAGGGACAAGACTCTGGACAGGAATGCTCACGGGGACTCCACATTCGCAGGTGTGCTGAGCAAAAGGTGGGTCAGAAGGAGGGCCTGCCAACACCCGCAGAGAAGCGGGTCTGATGGAAGAAGGGCCACAGGGACCCAGCCAGCAGCCCTGGGGACCCTCACCTCGGGAGGGGAGCGAGTCCTTGAACATCTCGTAGAACTGGGTCAGGTACATCACCATGGACAGCTTGTCCGGCTCCCCCACTGAGGCCATCTCTCTGCCTGTCATGATGGGAGAAATGCCCAGCTCTTTCTCAGCAATATCGAAGGCCAGCTGGTTATTCTTCTCCACATTCTGCTCATCCAGGGAGTCAAAATCTCTGTGAGGAACAGGATGAAGAAGACATGTCAAGACCACGCTCGACAGAGCCCCAGACCAGAAAACAGTGTATCACAGAGTAGTCATTTAAAAGCCCAGGTTTAGGACCTCAGTGAAATTAAGACAGCAAACCTATCTCACTTCTCAGCTTGCTTCCTCTTCTTAACAAAATCAAATCATCCTCAGGAAGAACACCGGATTAAAGGTCTACCCACAAATGACAAGAGGGAAAAAGCTGGAAAACAAAACATTTCTCCAACAACGTAACCTTCTTACTAAAATGTAGGCTCAAGCAAAGGAGCTGTTTTTATTACGTTTCCCCTGCACCTGCGTGTGGTCCGCGTGTATTAACTTCATGCTCAACAGGGAACAGGTCCTGTTTGGATGAGGCTGTGTTTAAAAAGCCTGGAGCCATCACCCCCATGTCCATGGAGCTGACAAGCTGTTGATGGACTAGGTCGGCTCTAGTGAATCATACTCGGCCTTCTGCTCACAGGGAAATTCCAAAACTTTCCTCAAAAGGTTGTTTCATTGCTAAGTCCCTGAGTTTCCCTAAGTACTTAGATTAACGAACATTTCCCACTGGGTTTCAGGCTTCCTGCTATTCAGTCAAGACTGATAGCTTCCTTCAATAGGTGACTTCAGACTAACCGAGCAGGCCTTATTTTACGTTAACCTACTGACTTGTGTAACTTTTCCTTTGCTAAATTCCTTTACTCTGTATATTAAGCCTATTAAACTATGGGGGCCGCATCCTGAGTGAAGGCACTACAGCCTGAACAGTGCCAAGTTAACGACCCTGGGCTCTGTGTGCATCATGAGGAAATCCCCAGGCCCCCGGAGCCCCTTCGGTCCATTCAACGAAAGTGCGGCCCCACCCACCAGCCAGGCTCCCTCTGGTGCTTGTGACCCCCGCCCTCTGTCCTGCTCTCCCTCTGGAGCAGAAGTGACTCGCCTGGCCCTCGTTTCAGCACTCCTGGGCCATTACCACAGTCGTCCTCAAGCTGCCCCCCGGAGAGGGTGACTAGGTCCTACTTCCGCTCGCTTTATATCCACCTCTGCGTGAGCCAGGGACCGGGCGCCAGAGGTCACTACCTTATCCAAGCAAATCAGAAATCCCCATTTCTAAACACCAGGTGAGGCTGCTTTATTAGCATAAATGGGAACTAGGTCTTTCAGGATTCCTTAGGTAATCATTGAAATAAAACATACACAAAAATGGGCCTGTAAGTGGACCTAATGATGAATGGATACAGTCAAAATAATCCCACATGCTCCGCTTGTTTCTGAATCTTCCTGTTTGGCTTCCATGGTAAGGACTGCCTGCAAGGGCAGCTGGGTGCACCAGGCACCAGCTGACCGGTGTCGTCCTGCTGCGCTAGTCTGCCTTTAGATGAGCACAGGACGCCCAAGAGAGGAAATGGCACCACACAGGGAGGTAAGGCCACCTGAGTGTCACGGGCTTGACAATGCAGGCAAGCCCCGCTGAACGGAGCAGCTGCTCTGCCAGCAGGGACACACGTGCTTTGGGCCCCACCCAGCCAGGCTCTCCTCGTGACCAGCAGCACTGGACAGAGAGCTAGCTGCGTGCAGAGCTCAGCTGGCGCCAAGAAACAGGGTTTCCCTTCATGGGATGTTAGCAGGCTCAGGGGGTCCACCTTGCAAGTGTGGAGACTTGTACACTCAGCTGGCCACTACTGGGCCAGGCTACAGAGCGCCTGAGAGACAGAGCTTTAAACACGGCTACATCAAGACCAGTCACAAGCTGCAGAGGAAGCACTGCACTAAGTGTCCCATTCTAGGAAAAGGCCACCTGAGCACGGGGAATACGGATGAGGCCGAGCCTGGACTCACATCAGGTCAGGGCGGTATCTGTGTATGATGGCACACAGGGCCAGGCCGCTCTTCCACGACATGGTGAGGTCCGTCACGTTCACCCCAGCATAGCCGTCTGTCTGCCGCTGGCACCAACCCAGAAGCTTGCTGGAACGAGCCACAGACTCTAGAACAACAACAACGTTATTACTGGAGGTGTGGTCACCTGGGAGCCTCGACAGAGAATCCACGTAACCAGTCTGAAAAACTACTGAAGGGAGGGACAAAATAGCCGTCACTGGTTTTCAAAAGTAAGAAGCTATTTAACTGGTATTACATAATTTTTTTTTTTTTTGGCTCCACGGTGTGGCTTATGGGATCTTAGTTCCTCAACAGGGAGACTGTTGAACTGACTGAACTTGGGCCCATAGCAGTGAGAGCGCACAGTCCTAACCACGGAACCCCCAGGGAATTCCCGTGAAGTTTTAGGTTTAGGCAAGAAACTCCCAATTTATCCAGACCCTGAGGTCAACGTCCATGCCCCGGACAGATGACAGGCTGCCCATGGGTGACCTGGACCCAAGCACGCTGAAGCCCAGGGTCCTGGCGGCTCTCCAGGACAGGGATGCAGAGGCAATGACCACCTGCTGACACCCTCACACCAGCGGCCCTGAGATCTCCCTGGAGAGCTGGCAGCAGCTGGGGGAGGAGATGCCTTCCCTGCAAAGCAACAATTGGCGGACCCAAGAAGAAAGGTTCGGTCCTGCACTTTCCAAGTGAAACCAACTCCGCAGGATCACACAGGCGAAGGCAAGGACCCCGGAGTGGCAGGCTGAGCCCTCAGCAAGACAAGCCGCCGTGCCCTGAAACACTCAACGCAGAGACAGCGCACATCCGGGGTCACTTCCAGTCACTGACGTGCCTCCTAAAACACGAAGAGCCGTTATAAAAATCCGCTTTCATAGCTGCATCAGAAGAGCCCTGACACAGAGACAGCGCACATCCGGGGGCATTTCTAGTCACTGACGTGTCTCCTAAAACATGGAGAGCCATCATAAAAATCCGCTTTCATAGCTGCATCAGAAGAGCCCTGACACAGAGCATTTAGAAAAGTGAAAGTGAAAGTGAGGTCACTCAGTCGTGCTCGACTCTTTGCGACCCCATGCACCAAGCTCCTCTATCCATGGGATTTTCAAGGCAAGAGTACTGGAGTGGGTTGCCATTTCCTTCTCCAGGGAATCTTCCCAATCCAGGTCTCTCACACTGTAGACAGACGCTTTACCGTCTGAGCCACCAGGGAAGTCTAACAGAGCATTTAGAAGAATCTGGTAACTCCTATTCGTGTCCAAGAAAGTCTGTTCCTTACTTTAGGCAGCTGAAAATATTTAACCTTGTACTGGGTCACTAAGTGCTTTGTGAACACAAGATTAAAACCGCACTTCTAAAAAGCCTATTTAAGTCTTTCAGAGAAATGAATCCTGAAATGACACAGAGAAGCACTGCTGGTGTCCTCATCTAAGTCTCTTGGCTTCCTAGATTAACTTTATTCAGATGTTTCCCAAGTCTGTGTCCAGTGGTCCAGTATGTACTGGACAACCTCAATAGTTCAAGCTCCAGAACTACAATGAACAAAGACACACTCTCTGGGGAATTCCCTGGCAGTCCAGAGGTTGGGATGTCTTGTTTTCACTGACAAGGGCACGGGTTCAATCCCTGGTCAGGGAATTAAGGTCCCACAAGCCGTATGGAGTGGCCAAACAAGACACACTCTCTGCTTTCAAGGAAGATGATCTTGACATTCCAACAGCATGTCAACTTCAAGAAACCCACGACAGAACTCAAACCTTCAGCCCCAGTTCCTTATTCAGGCTCTTCAATGCTTCCGGCTCCTTAATATTCCCGACTACCACTCTTGACACCCCGCTGTACACCAAGTGTTGCAGTGAACACCTCACCATGCCCCCAGGTCCTCATAGCCGGAGTGAGGCACAATAGGCACTTCCATTTCAGACACCGAAACCCAAGTTCAGATGGCAAGCCACATCCTTCACCGACGGGCACGGCTCGACTGGACGCAGTCTCCCTTCTCATCCACAGCCTCAACGTCAGGCCAGTGAGCCTGACATGGATGCAGCCCTAACTACCTACTCGGCCCGGTGCCCTTCTCTGCCTGGCCCACCTGCAGTGACCACTCTCCTCCCGAGGAACTCTTCAGAGGCCTCACCAGACACAAAGTACAGCACGGGCTCTGCCTCTACCACTGTGTCCCGCAGGCTCGTGGTCCTCAGCTCCGAGGCCACGGCTTCTTCGCTAAGACCTTCCCCGCAAACCTTGGCTGGCATGTGCACTCAAAGGCCCCCGCACACACACCCCGCCCTCTCAACAGCACATATCCAGCTTCTCTTCACACCCTTGCGACCCCTGAGACCAGGGTTCCCAGCCTCGAAGCGCTGCTATTTCCTGGCTGTGGGGCTGACTTGTGTATCACAGGGCAGCAGTCCCGTCCCGTCCAGTCCTGACGAGCACTGTGCGCACCGCAGCCCAGCCTTCGCACAGAACACGCTGAGTTGGCTGAAAGGCCGAAGCAGGACTCACCGTTGCGGGCCAGCTTCGGGGTGGTTCGGGAATTCACAAGGTTCTCCATCTCCAAATGAACGTCTTTTGTGTCTCCAGTATCATACAGATGGCGCACCTGGCAGGAAGGTTATAAGCCGTGAAGAAGGGAAATTACACACTAAGGAACCAAGGCCCACCTGAGAACAGAACGACCACAGTGAAAACCTGGGCAAAGTGTGGTCAGAAGGGCTAAGGCCAACCTTCACCCCTTCTGGGATGCAGTGGGTCACACACACGCGCGCGTGCACTGTGAGAACCTGTGATAGAGAGACACTTGGCCACGACGGAAGGGGCTTGCTTAGTCTCTGCTGGGCCATGACTCCTGCCCGGTAACAGCAGGTTTCGCCCCTAAACATAGAGGCCCAGTGTACAGTCCAGGACATAGATATCTTGAATGAGCTGCTTTCTCGATGTTGCTGGACTCTTTGGAATTATTGTGCTTTGTGAAACGTCACTCTTGGTGCAATAACAAGGCTTCAGGCATTGTGAGCTGGACGACAGTATTTTTTACTTGCAGAGAGTCTTATCTTCCCAAATCCTCTCAAGGGACCAGTCCTGTCTGCAGCACAAAGACCCGGGGAGCTGGGGTGGTGGGCTCCGTGGCGCAGATGAGGAGACAAATGCAGGAGAGGGGAGGGCCTGGTCACAGTGACTGGTGGCAGTGACGCAGATGTGTACCACACGCCCTGCCCAGGGAGCCAGGGCTGTGCCCTGCTCGTCACTGCACACCCGCCACCCTGGCTGCTCCATCTGCTGATGGAAAACGCCTCCTCAGCCAACTCAGGGAGACGTCACTTCGTTCTTAAGGAAGGCTGTGTATGCTCGTACCCACAGGGTCTGACGGGGCCTGACAGCGGCCAGGACATGCCCGACTGGCCAGGGACTCTCACCTGGCTCGGCCGGAGAAAGTTGACGTTCACGTTGGGGTATCTGGTGACGGGGTCGATGCTGTACTGGCTGAAGTTCTTGCTCACGTTCTCAGGGGTGGTCTGAGGCAGCAACCTATAAATGCTTTCCCTGCAACAACGATCAATACGCTCAGAGCAGTGAGAGTAACAGAAACACCTCTGATGATATTTCTGTGTTCCGAGAGCCCAGGGCAAGGCCAGCCCTCCTCCTGGATGGGGTTCCCCCACCCCCACATCAGCCCCTCTTCCCATCCCCTCCACCTCCAGGACCCCACAGGCCCCAGACTGCTCCGCCCCAGCAAGAAAGGCAAGCACACCGCTGTGGGCAGGAGCAAAGCCCGAATCTAATTTACTACTGTGCTCTGTTTCAGCAAGTTCACTAAATTTTTAAGAAAGTCACTGATGAAAAAAACTTGCCACCAAAGGCCCCCTCCCACACACCCCACCCTCTCAACAGCATGCGACTTAAAATGATATGAACCCCAAATTTCACCCAGCACATCTTCCTTCTCTAGTTCTGGTCAAGGCACTTGTTCTTTATCAGCATGCAAATCCCAGGTCTTAGCTCATTTATAATTACCTGCTTCGAAATATCTGACATTTGAGAAATGCTTACAAGCAGTTTGGTGTTTTCCTTTGAATTCAAAGGTTATCTTTAACTAGTTCTAAGTTAGTACATCCCCAGCTACCATGCTGATTTCATTAGTATTAGTCTCTCTAGTTCAAAGACAAGAAGGACTTGACACAGGATTTTCATACCCCTGTTTACATAACTGTCACAGAGGAACTGGAGAACATCCTTCAATGTTACACAAAGATTCAGACACTGCTTGGAAGAGTTTGCTTTGAGAGTGACAGGAGAACATCACTGAGATAACCGGTAGGTTTCTTTGATTTTATGAATACCTATCTTACCTTTCTTCTCCTAAATAAGAATATATCATCAATTAAGAAGGAGAAACCTGAGCCCAGCCTGCAACTGACGCTCCATCTCATCGCGGAGGGCCCCTGCAGTTACCTCTCTGCCAGGACTTCCAAGGGGCTCGTCCCCAGAGACCAGCTACGCACCATCCAGGCAGAGTCCATAGCAGCCAGAAAGCCCCGGGCTATTCCTGTTCCCATTGGCCAAAAAGGCTAGAAGGAGATAGAAAACAGAGAATTAATTACCTTTTAATAGAGGGAAACTAAACCCCTGAGCAAAGAAAGCCTCTGCCCCTGAGACGACATTCTGGCAGGACATACTGCCTTTCCCCGCCACAACCTAGCAGGTCCTGACCCTAACTCAGCAGGCCCTGAGCCCCCAGGCTGGACCCTACATGGCAGGATGACACAGACGCTCCCAGGCTGGGACCCCATGTTCCTAGTCATGCCGCCCCTCAACACCCACTCTTACCTCCAGGAGGCTGTCCCCAACCAGAGCCACCAGCAGCTGGTGCCCGTTGTGCTCCCGCACCAGGGCCGCATTCTCGGAGGCGTACATGCACGTGAAGTCGAACATGGCCACGTCAGGCTGCCCGTAGTGGTTGATGGCGAAGTCCAGCGACGGCAGCTGCTGCTGGGTGGAGAAGTCGGCTGCCTCCCGGGCGTAGCTCAGCAGGGCCTCCTGGTCCACATTCTCCCGGGAGAGCAAGAGCTCCGTGTCAGCATAGTCCTGTCTCCAGAGACGGGGGGAGGCTCAAGGGAAAGCCCAGGCAGGGGCATAGGTGCCCACCGGCCACGGCCACACCACCTTCCCTGCCCCGAGAGTGGCTTCCTGTTCCAAAGTAAGTCCTCCACACAAATTCGGGAGGGGTGGCAGGCTTGTTTCTAAGGGAACACAGGTTTTGCCACCTAGAAACAGAGTCTCTGCTTTTCCATCGTTCTTGGAACAAGTCCCTACTTGTGCAGTCTAGTCCACTCCACCTCACGGAGCTGCTCTGAACACCAAATACAATGACTCATGGGATGGTGCCTTGTAAACTGAAAAGCATCCCCAGTTAAGGCTGCTATCAGCAAGCATCCTCTTCTGACAGCAACTGGATGACACAGGACACTCAACCTGCGTCTCCCACTGACCCCGAAGGAAGAACCCAAAAGCTTCCATGCCCGATGGATAAGGAGGTGGGGGCACCAGCAGCCCAGGGAACCGGCAAGAGATACACTGAGGACGGAACAGAAGCTTTCCAGAGAATATACGGGATTCTGGAAGGCCCCACAGTAATCCACCAACAAAGAAAAACGACGAGAGAAAAAGGGCTCTCCGCAGAGAGGACTGAGAAACTCCTCTGCTCTGGAGGTTCCTACACACTGACCAGGCCTCCTCCTCCAGCGGGACTGGAGCTCCCCAAGTGTCCCTGAGGGCACCTCCAGCTGCCCAGACAACTTGGAAAGGGCAAACATGCACACTCAAGTTGGTTTGTTCAATACTTAGTGAGTAGCCACTGTGGGCTCAGGATTCAGCGGCACACACCCTGTGTGCTAAAAACAATAATAATAAAAAGGAAAAGTACACCAGGTTGCGGCATTCTAGATTGTTAACTGATTACCACAGTCCTGACGAGGACGGTAGATGTCAAGTCTTAGCTTGGCCCCGAGGCACACCAGCAGGCTCATGAGTGTCTCTTCCCGATGAAACAACCAACTGCGTATATCCCACCCTGGGTATACTCCGGTGGCACTGGCTGCATCCACTGCTCTGCTCCCTTCTCCTCACACACAAGAAGGCCACGGGGCTGAGACACAGACAGGAGGCCCCCGAAGAGGAGACTGCTGCGGGCAAGCTCCCTGCTCCCCAGCACTGCCCAAGGCAAAGCGGCAGTGTAACGCATCACCACCCTGCAGAGCTGGGACACCCTGACACTCAGCCACGAGTCTGTGCTGGGACCGCAGGGGCCTCGGTAAGCACATCATCACCGGAACAGTAATTCTCAAACCCAGACCAGCCAGACCAAGCAAGACTTAAGAAATTCTCCTAAGGAACCATCTCTGGAGGAACCATCCACCTGTGGCTCTCTGATTCCATTTCCAGGTCATCGTCTCAGGGAATGTCACACAATTAGTCACCTGGAAAAAAGGCTTAGCTGGCCCTGACTCTGGGTGAACAAGAGTCCTCACTGTCAGGCCACAAAGAGGTCCAAATAAAGCCTGACCGAGGCTCTGTTCCCTGGGCCTCTGTAACCAGATCCGCAGTAAAGCCAGAACTGCTCTCAGGCTCCCAGAAACACCAAACTCCCTTCCCTCTATAACCCCTTCGCTCTACAACCCTCTCCCAAAGGATGACTTATTAACCAACCAATAATCAGCCACATGGGAATGCACCATAAGCCACAAACCTAAACACTAAAACTACACTGAATATTTATGCACAAAATGCTACCTGAGATTGCTCTGCACGGCCCCATGCAGGAGTGGGGAGTAGGCACTGCTGGCCGCGTGCTGATCCCTGTGAAGCTGGATAAGAAGCACACGGGGGTTCATTACCCACGTCTCTCCACTTTTGTTCACACTTGACATTTTCCAAAATAAGAGATTTTTTAAAGTGTTAAACTAAAAAACATCAGAGGATTACAAAACACACAGTCCCAGGAGATGAGTGAGGTGCTCATTTTAATGATTTTGCAAGAAAAACTGATCAGACAATAAAATTCTTTATCTTGGTAATCACATGTCCTGATACATAAAAAGAGGTCTAAAAGAAACCCATGACTCACATGCAGGATCACCCCTTTGTCCAGTAAGCTCTGCTTCTTGGCAGTCATAACGAAGTAGTGTGTATCATCTTTGTAATAGACAATGTTCTCCAGGTCGATCCCTGCGACAGAGAACAGACACCCACGTGAGGGTCTGCTGAGATGTTGGGGGATGACTGTTATTAGTCCACAGAGACTGGGGTCCTGGAACCCCAGGCAGGAAAGAGAAAACAGGTGTCTGAGCCCGATCTTCACACCCTGCCCAGTTGTTCACAAGAAGAGGGAAGCTTGGTCATCCTCATGCCGCTCTGCATTTACCTGACACCCTGTTATCCTAACAGCCATCAGCAGGAAGCAGAAACGCGAGGATGGGAAGAAGGGAGAGGTTAACCTTGAGGAAGAGGGTCTGAGTCAGGTTAAGCCTCTTTGATACTCATCAGGCAACGGGGGAATCTCCTAGATGCTCACGAGCAAGACAGAACCAGATGCTGGAAGCAGAGTTCGTAGGTTTAACTCTACTAACCTAAAAAATTTGATGCAATGGCAAGAAACTGTGTCCTAGAAAACAGATAACTGCCATTTGTCACACATTTTTATTGCAGCAAAATGTCTAAGTGAATCTATTCACAAGCTACCATACAACAGCCTCATTTTTATCTGGCACGTGGTTTACTTCAGAAGCAAATGAACTCAGGAAAAAGAATACTCAACACTTACAGTCTGCTTCTCAACAAACCAGGGCTCCCACCCACAGCGACGCAGTGCCAGGCAGGGGAAGGGGTTCAAGCAGGAGGAGCAGCCCAGCCACAGTGATGAGCACCAAAGCCAGCAGAGCAGGAGACAGAGGCATGAACGGCCCAACGCCCAGAGCGAAGCACAGGGGCGCAGAAAGGGCAGAGGGCCATAGCACAGCGGCAGCAGCAACGACCCCGCCCCGCCAGCCCCCCGATAGGGACCAGAGCGGGGTTCGGAGTCTTTCCTTCCGCTGTGGTGGTATTAACACCAACCTGTGGCTTCCCTCAGCTCCTGGAAAAACTTTTGGTTGAATATAAAAGCNAGGGCCATAGCACAGCGGCAGCAGCAACGACCCCGCCCCGCCAGCCCCCCGATAGGGACCAGAGCGGGGTTCGGAGTCCTTCCTTCCGCTGTGGTGGTATTAACACCAACCTGTGGCTTCCCTCAGCTCCTGGAAAAACTTTTGGTTGAATATAAAAGCCACACCACTGATTTCCTCCACTTTGGCTTCTGCTGTTGTATTTCGGTTAATGAAATTCGCTGTAATGGCAATGGCCAATTTGCCACGGAATTCTTTTCGACGAAATCCTGGGAAGCGAGGAAGAAATTTTCAGAGGTGACGAGAGCTGGCCAGAGAAGCAGGAAGTTCACGTCCAACACGAGAAATAGGAGGGGTTCTGATGAGGACGTGGGGGAGTGTGGGGGGTGGGAATCACGGGAAATTGAGGGCAGCTCTCCTCTGGAAGCAAGATGTCTACCTCCCAAAGCCTTTCCAATCCAGCAAGATGTCAAAGTCACACACAGCTAACACACGCCTGGAAATCCGACGGGCCAGCAAAGCACTCAGTGCGAGGCTCCGTGTGCTTGAGTAAGTCAGGTCTAGATCTGCAGTGCCCCCGGCTCATGAGAGCCTGTCTCCCTGCACCCAGAGAAGTGCCTGGGAGCCAGCTGGTGGGGCCTGCCATCCCCTCCCACAGGCAGGGACCAAAGGAGGGGTCTCAGGAGTAGGGACTCCGAGGACACAAGCTCTTACGGGGCTTGGGGAGGGCGACCCTTCCCTGGCTGTGAACCAGCAGGAGGAGGAGACCGCCCAGTACCTTCCAAGGTATTCCTGCGGCCATCCCCGCCGATGATCACTTCAAACTCATATTCTGACACAGGGTGCGTTTTGGGGTGCACCAGGGCCCGCCAACCTATCCCTGTGGACCAAAGTCAGAATGAAGGTCATCACCGGACCCATTCATATACCTGAGATATTCGTACACCCAGATCTCTAGATACCCAGGTGTGCAGCTGGCACAAAACCCCATGTCAAACATAGCAGGCATAAAAGCGTGGGGCACAAACCAAAGAGAGAAAGAAGCTTCGAGGAAGGCTCACAAAGGAACATCCCCCAGCACATGACTTTCTGTAACGGATCCAAGCACCCAGCATGCCTCATGCTACGTCAGGGCCCCCTCATTAAGCCAAAGTTCCTCCAAAGACTCAGGCTGTGCAAACGGAAAAGCCCTTCAACCAGCTCTGAAAGCTACCCAAGATGCCTGTCGTCTCCTCCCTAGATCGAATCTTTCTCACCCCTTCCAGCCCCTTTCCCTCCTTATTTGTACACTCACGTTCATTTTCTTGATCCTCAGGAGGCTCCACAAGTCCTCGGAATTCCACATTGACGTGGATCTCAATGCCTAGGATTAAGGCTACTTTCAAAAGTATTAGCTGAAGCTGACGGATACCTGGGTGAACAGAAGATTGCACGAGTGAGGGTCCTCAGCGGGACAGACAGGCAGCATCACTACCCCGGTTCCCCTACTCACCCATGCACGCAGAGTTTACTCGGCTGCTCAAAGTCACCGGCAGCAGGCTTTTCCCAGCCATGCCTGCAGCGTCTTTCCTTTCCCGGGGCAAGTACGACTCAGTGCAGATGTTCCAGAGGCACACTCAGGGTCAAGTCCACCTCTTGGGTTAGGTATTCCCAGCACACAAAAGCACTGAGACAGCAGGAGATGCGNAGCCAGCAGGTGATAAACTGGCACAACTGCTTTGAAGCCAATGTTTATAGGACACACCTAAAGAGCTCAGAACAGCAGCTCCTTGATAAGGCTCCCCTGAAACCATCAGTGATGATCAACAGACAGGACTTCAGCCTCATAAAGCAGACAGTCTGTTCTGAACCACTTTCCAGATCAGCATGAAAACAAAAGCACTGTCTGCATTAATGTCTACTGACTCAAGCCCGGGCCCAGGTCAAGCCTGGAGGGGGGCAGAGTCCAGCAGGGGCCCTGCGAGCTGTAGACCTCGCGAGAACCACCCAACGAAGGAATCCCGCTATCGACTGGCCACTCACAGCCAGACCAGGAGTCTGTCCTTCTAATCCCCGGGGCCACCCCCAGAGCACGTGCCCTCTAGTCAGGAGGCACCCACAGCAGTGCATCACAGCGAGCCCACACCTCCGGCCTCTCCCTCTGGACTATAAGCCACCAGAGGGTCAAAGCCCACACTGGAGGTCTGTTTCCCTGACTGGCCCCAGGGCCCACCCCACCCACTTCCAGTGCTCAGTAAGAGCCCGGGACCTTAGAGCTCCTTAAGCTAAACTCATTTTGCAGGAGACACATCGGCACTTAAGAATCTCAGGTCCTCCACGTTGAGTGTGCTCTCTACAGAACAGACATGAACGATGGCAGGGCACACCAGCTTCTAGAATCTGCCTGCCACTGTCCCCTGAGAAGTGGGTAGAGGCAGGATTCCATAGGAGAGCTGGTCTTACTTACTGATGTGGTCGATGGCCCCAGCACAGAACTTGCCGTAGAACTTCTTGGCACCCAGACCTCGCAGGTCATGTATGGTGAACGGCCAGAGGTGCAAGACGTTGTTGCGGGAGAAGGCGTCTCGCTTCTCAACGACGACCACCTTAGCTCCCAGCAAGGACAAATCGATGGCTGTGCGGAGACCGCAGGGGCCGGCTCCAATGATGAGACACTGAAAGACACGGCCGCTTTCAGGGCAAAGGCAGCACTCTTGACCTCATGACTACCATTCCCCAAAGCGCCCCCATTACCAAGAAACCTTCACTCCCATCTGGGTCAGAGTGGAGCACCCACAGTGGCTTCAGAGAGAAGCTGTGGGCCCTCTGGATAGAGGAGGACTTGACTTTCACTGCTGGACAGAAACTCAGACAGGGCACCTGCAGATCTTTACCTGGGCCATGACGTCAACACAGGATGAAACTCACATGTCACCTCTCATCAACCGGAGAAAACCTTTTGGAAGGCTTATAAGTCAAGCAGATCTCTGTCTGCTTGAGGAGACACAGATCACTAAACACACAGCCAAGCAAGCCTGGGTCTTGGATGGACCTACCGCTTGAAAGACTCCCAGGAGGTAATCCTCAGGAGTCAGAGCGTCCTGTGCTGAAGAGAGTTCTTGAAGATCCGTGTTCTAGAGAAGGACTCAGGCTGACACGGAACTAGTTCACATGCATGTCCAGAGGAGAGACAGGCACTGCCTCTGGCTTCAAATTCTCCCCATTCTTAATAAAACTCTGGAGCACACTCATAAAAGTATGCCCTTGAATTACTTGAACTCTGTGTATGAATACCTACCCAAATACAAACCCACACAGGGCAAGTTAAGGCTCATGAAATAGTAATAGCAGTCCTAACGTCATCTGCAACTTCTGCAAAAGCTAGCTTTTCCAGCTTCTCACAGAAAGGGCTCTTACATAATGAGGAAAACACAGAATGTGTTATCCTTCTCCACTCCCCACGCCTCCTCCGGCACATGTGAGTGGACATCTTCGGTCTTTGCCTAAGATTTCTCTAGATTGTGAAGCAAGCAAAAGAAATTCTTTGGTTTATAAAGCCCTTGCTTATCAACACAAGCCTCTGGAAAACTGATGAAAGGAGTTCTGAAGCCTGTGGGAAATCCCCAAGTTGGCCAATACTCTGCACACCTTACCAGACACTGAGTCCAGAGGCTGCTCTGCCAAGCACCAGGCCACCCAGGCCAACAGGGCCCCAACAGGGCCTGGCTACCTCTGTGCTCAGTGGCCTGCGTCCTCTAACAGTGTCAGAGTCAGCCAGAGCTGCAGCAAAATCAAACAGCCCACATATCAATTGGCTGCAGGGTAGTTCTCAGCAGCTGAGACCCCCATGTGCCTGTGTCAGTCCAGGGGTAAGAGCAGGGCAGGAGGGACAGTCCAATGAACACAGGCAGAGGACCCGTACGCAGCTAAGCCTGACGCCTCCTCAGGCTGAGGCTGACCCCACCCAGCCTCACCGGCTACCTCTGCCCAATGCCCTCTCCTTCTCCAGCGAGTCCCAGGCCCTACCTTGGTGTTCGTGCACACCTTTCCCTTCTTGTAGTCTTTGTGGCTGCCCCGCTTGTCCAGCTTTGCCCAGAGGGCCTTGGCTTTCCAGTAGTTAAGCTTGGACTTGAGCTTGTGATAAAAGGAGCGGTGGTCCTTAGGCTTCAGTTCCAGGTGGTCGCAAAGCTCTTGGAAGGCCTTGAGGGTCCCCTTGCAGGTGGTGGCCTGCACGAAGCGGTCAAAGAGGACATGGGCCCGATTTGTGGCCTCGTTCTTACTCTCCTCCATGTCCCCACTCTTGGTGCCCTGGACAGGTGGGGCAGGGGGAGGGCTGTGGACCCGCCTGACGCTGTCACATTAACCTAATAAAGAAAAAGGGTTGGTTAGCACATCCCGGTCGGTATCTAAAAACATCTTCTAGGAGACAGTTTCCAAGTGCAGCAGTCATCTGTTAGACAATGTAACACATGGCCTGCCTTCCACACGCCAGGCGCTGTCTGCGGCCCCAGGAATGGAGAGAAGCAAGACCACGGATGTCAGGGACATCACCGCCGAGCAGGTGAGACAGGCTCGCGCTCTGCTGAGCATCAGAGAGAAGAGGCACAGGGCTGGGGACATGGGCAGAGGCCCCGTTACGGGGAAGGGGTCCTCACCCAAGATGGGCCTCTAAGGGACAACAGCTGAACTTTCCAGGAGGAGCAAGGGTTGGCCAGTAGGGGAGAAGTGCAGGACATGGAGAGGAAGGAAAGTGGAAGGCTTGCAAGAGAGACTTACAGAGGAAGGACGGAGTGAATGGTGACACCAGGCCGAGGCATGACAAAGAGAAACACTCATCTGGGGCAGGGTGCACGGCGAGCTCCCCTCTGACCCTGCTACCTCTAACCTGCCTTGGTGGAGGGGCACACTGGGCAGTCAGCTGAGGCCCAGGGGGCCCGGCGTCCAGGTGGGAGCTGCCCACTCGAGGCTGGTCAGATCGCACGCGAGAGTCCTGGCAAGAGGACGGCCCAGGGCTCCGGCCACCCGTCTTGTGCTGCCACTCCTTCCACTCCTGAGATCTGAGACTCACGGACGGAAGGGGCGGCAGCACAGACAGCTGTCTGGAGAGATACAGAGGCACGGGGTAGGTGGGGGAGGAGGTACGTGAACACAGTACAGACCCAGGGCAGGGAGCGGGGAGGCCTCAGAGGACCACGCTCACATACCACCACCACCTAGATCAGGGCTCCGGCCACCCGTCTTGTGCTGCCACTCCTTCCACTCCTGAGATCTGAGACTCACGGACGGAAGGGGCGGCAGCACAGACAGCTGTCTGGAGAGATACAGAGGCACGGGGTAGGTGGGGGAGGAGGTACGTGAACACAGTACAGACCCAGGGCAGGGAGCGGGGAGGCCTCAGAGGACCACGCTCACATACCACCACCACCTAGAAGTACTGTCGAGAGCTGGGAGGCACGGGGCCGAGGGCCAGGGTAGCAGGACAGCAGAGAGGCAGGGCAGGCCAACAAGACGTGCAGCGGCGTGGCCTGGGGTCCACATGCGGACACCCGGAGGACACCGTGCCTCCCTCAGCCCAGCTCCCCACCAAGTGAGCGAGGAGGTGTGAGAAGCCCTCCCGGCCGCAGAGCTCACTGCTGGGGCTCCAGGCGAGCGGTCCCCTGATGCGTCCCCGCCTCCCACTGAGCGAGACACAGGGCCTCACCGGATCTCAGCCCTCTAGAAGCAGGAGTGACCCACTATCCAGCAAGGCAGCCAAGGGAGAAGGGAGCCACCAACTGTCTGCTGAGGACGCCACCCGCCTGCCTCCCAGCTCCATCCAGAAGCAGCGCCACAGAAGAGACCCGCCTTCCATCCTAAAGCTCTCAGGAGGTGAGAAGCCCCTTGGAAAGGATTAGTAACACTCTGCTTCTCCCCACACCTTGCCATGTATTATAAAGTTAAACCAGATCAACTGAGGCTGTGGGTGGTTTACCCTAGATACAAGGACTGCCATTTCCCGGGTTTCCCACATCACCAGACACAACAGCCCTCACGTTCTCGTCGCTGTTGCTGTTCAGTTGCGTCTGACTCTTTGTGACCCCATGGATTGCACCACACCAGGCTTCCCTGTCCGTCACCAACTCCCGGAGCCTGCTCAAACTCATGTCCATCGAGTCGGTTATGCCATCCAACCATCTCATCCTCTGACATCCCCTTCTCCTCCTGCCCTCAATCTTTCCCAGCATCAGGGTCTTTTCCAATGAGTCGGCTCTTTACATCAGGTGGCCAAAGTATTGAACTTCAGCTTCAGTCCTTCCAATGAATACTCAGGGTTGATTTCCTTTAGGATTGACTGGTTGGATCTCCTTGCTGTCCAAGGGACTCTCAAGAGTCTTCTCCAACACCACAGTTCAAAAGCATCGATTCTTTCATGCTAAGCCTTCTTTTTGGTCCAACTCTTACATCCGTACATGACTACTAAAAAAACCCACAGCTTTGACTATACAGACATTTGTCAGCAAAGTAATGTCTCTGCTTTTTAATACGTTATCTAGGTTTGTCATAGCTTTTCTTTCAAGGAGCAAGTGTCTTTTAATTTCGTGGCTGCAGTCACCATCTGCAGTGATTTTGGAGCCCCACAAAATAAAGTCTGTCAGTGTTTCCATTGTTTCCCCATCTACGTGCCATTAAGCGATGGAGCCAGATGCCGTGACCTGTTCTGTGGAGGCCAAAGACGGTAATTCTTTATCGGACACACGCTGATTTGCTTCTCATCTCAAATACATCACTAACTCAACAACCTCCTATACACACTGCTAAAAACACAGCCTTTCCCAGCACCCCCGTGGCCAAGAGTTCAGCAAGAAATGGAACTAGAACCAATCTTCAGTTTCCCCAAAGCAAAAGTTTATTTTAGACAGTAGAACGCAGCAAGAGAAATATGTTAAAATTTCTTAGGAATCCATTCTTTTTCTTACAAGCCAGTGGTCATCTTAGAAATGTCAGGTGGTCAAAGTTTGTAAGTGGCAGAAAAAACCGGAAGTGTTCGTCCAGAGGTGGAGGAAAGGGGAACAGCCAGCCAGTGACTAGAAACCAAGGTTGCAGGGTGTGTGCTCCGTGGCCGCCCTCCTTGCCTCCTGCCCCGGGCGGGACCTCTGCAGCTGTATCTGCTCCGTTCCTGTGGCAGCAGAGGGCTCCCGTGATCCGGCCCCTGCCTGCCTACCTGCGTTCACAGGTGACTGGCACTCCTCCAGTCAGTGTCTGGAAAGCACTGACCGCATTAACTCTGATGGCTCCGCCTCTCATCAAGAAAGAAAATGATTCTTCTTTGTTCCTAAAGAGCAGCAGCCGCATTCCGCTCCCCGCCAGGACGAGCAAGGAGCCCCAGGGACCTCTGTGTTCCAGCTGACCCCAACACACTCAAGATCCTGCAACATGCATTTCTAAAAGCCTCTCCCTCTCCCGAAGTCTCGGCATCTACTTCCAAAGAACTCTGAAGTGTGGGCCAACACCCCCTGGCTGTATGTATGTTTGAAATAAACACCTCCAAAGAGCTGCCCATTTCCTCAAACCTCACCACACACAAACTCCTTCATTAACACCTGCCGCCCCACCCCCTCTGCTGATGCAAAGCGCTTTCAAATGAATAGGCTCCAGTCGGAGGCACACGCAGAGGAAGTGCCCATCCACGGGAGTTCACCCCAGGTCACTAATGACAGCAGATAAGTGGAGGGAAGGTGGCTCCTGGGACAGTGTGACAGGCGCCCGAGGTAAGACTACGCAAGATCAATTCCCTCGGGCTGCCTCAGCTTTCCTCCTCAACAAGCCAAGAGGCCACAGCAGAGACACTCCAGTGCCTGTTCTGCAGCTCTGCTGGCGGGACGTGGCGTGAGGCCTGGGCACTGCCCAGTACTGCTCCACGCTGACGGCCGCCGGGCAGACAGAAGGCCCTTCCACCATTGCCTCCATGCCCTCATTCCTGAAGGTCAAACCCAGGTCATGCTTCTCCTAGCCTCTCCTGAACCACCCATGTGCTGTGCACGTTCCAGCAGCCTGGGAAAACCAACAGTCATGATCACAGGAACCTACAGACCTGGAAACCCAGCCGGAAGGTGCCAGAAATCCGGGGGGTTGAAAAGCCAAGGTATGGAAGGAAGGAACAAGGAAAGTGAGGAGTCTGAGGAGGGAGGTTGGAGGAGGAAGGGAGACCCGGTCTCCCGCGGCGGTGCGGTTTCTGCTGCTGGCGTTGCCTTGCGTGCTCCAACCTCGGCAGCTGACTGCTGACTCAGAAGCACATTCCTTGGCTGTGGAAAGGAAAGTGCTGGAGAGACGGCCTATGAAGAACACGCGGGAGCAGAGTCTATGTTTCTATTTATAAGAGCAAGAGGCTGTCACTGACTCATGGCTGGTTTGAGAACACTCAATCTCTGGCTCTTAGAATAGATGGGTGGTTACTTGAGGGGTGGGGGAGATTTATTTTTAAAGATAGAAAAAGGAAAGAGAATCAAAACAACAAAATGACAATTACACTTCAAGGATAAGAAATCAGAGCCAAGTTTGGTTAAATTTCTCCCGAGCTTCTCCACCACTAATATACCAGCATGTGTGCAAAGCTGACTCGTGCAAGGCAATCTATGAAACACTCCCTTCCTAGTGCACTCAGAGGCGCAGCTTGTCTGAACAGACCTTAGAAGGAAAGCAGACACGAAGGCTTGTTTTAGAATGTCACTGGGAGGAAACTTACAGAGATTTCTTCGTGTTTGCAGAAACAAGGACCAAGGTGGCCAAACGCCTTGCGTTCTTGATCAGTTTCTCTGAAAAGGACCACCCAGGCCGCCACCATCATCTGTGGATGGGGACACCGAGTCCCTCGCCTGGGGCGGCTAACTGAATCAGACCATCTGGGAATGAAGCTCCTTGTCACCCCAACTGCTTCCCAGCTCTGGTCCCAAAGCCCTCTCATCCCTCACGGCCCCGGGATAAGGTTCTCTGGTTCCCAGGAAGCAGCTCACAACACCAGAAGGAAAGCAGAGCTTTTCGTGATCCTTGTTCCTGCCTTCGCTCACTCCCCGTTCTCACTTTCCACCCTATTTAGCATCAGATGGACACTTGGCAGGATGCTGAGGACACAGAAGCCTCCAGGTGGCCCTCCCCCTTCCCTGGTTCTGCTCTTTAGTCCCGCCCACGGGTCCTAATTCAACAAGCACATGACTGAGCATCCCCACCACCCCACCACTGCCACCGGCTCAGGGCAGAAACACTCTAGTGTCTGTGGAGCTGACAAGGGCATCTGTC
Organism: Connochaetes taurinus; assembly: GCA_006408615.1. Taxonomy (NCBI): domain Eukaryota; kingdom Metazoa; phylum Chordata; class Mammalia; order Artiodactyla; family Bovidae; genus Connochaetes; species Connochaetes taurinus. The sequence continues at coordinate 90,247 of SJXO01004213.1, read as the reverse complement.
CGGGGGTCCCTGCGTGGCTGGGGAGGAGGAGGCGGAGAAGTGGATGGAGGTGACAGCGGAAACTTCTATCTAATGGGAGGGCTATCCAAGAGCAGACGGCTGGGCAGGAAGAGCAACTATGAATGCGGCACTCTGCTATGGGCCCTCAGACCACTTTATTCTGGCCGTGAGACAGCCCTCTTTAGAGGGGCCAGGAAGAGCATGGACCATGACCTCTGGGTTCTCCTCCAAGTCTCCAATTCTGAGCAACACTAATCCCCAATACCGTGTTTTCTCAAAACCTTTTTACTTTCTTCAATAGCAATCTATTTCTTCAGGAAAAACACCTACACAGCTGACCAATGAGTCAGAAAGGACTTCTGCTCATAGAGAACAGACCCATGGTTGACAGGGGGAAGTGGGGAGGGAGAGGGATAGGCAAGGAATTTGAGGTTGGTAAATGCAAACCATTATACTCAGAGCAGATAAATAAAAGGTCCTACTGTACAGCACAGGGAACTATATACTCAATATCTTGTGATAAACCACAAGCGAAGAGAAAACATAAAAAGAATATATATGTGTACAACTGAGTCACCGTGCTATACAGCACAGATCAGCTATACATCAATCAAAAAATTTCTGTAAATATATATATATATATAGGATCACAAAAATAAAATATTACAGGATCAAAAAATAAAATATATATAAAACTGAACTTTAAAAAGAAATGACCCCTGCCCTTTGTCACCCCAAGCAAATACTAGAAAGTCCAAGTCAGAACCAAACACCAGTAGACATAACAGCTGATGCCAGTGCAAGTGATGCAAATGCAGATGGCTGCCCCTAGACAACCCAGAAAAACAAGGAGTCACAGAGAACGCTTGCCCCAGTCCCGGGATCTCGGGAAGTTATCTTCACCTGCAAAGTGAAGGCAGTGCTCAATGAATCCCAGGGTTTTTTGCAGGAATTGAGGTAATGAATGCAAAATGTCAGCAGTGCTGGGTCCACAGCCAGACAGAAGTGTTATTATTAACTAGTAGTTGATAACCCCATTCACAAAAGGTTACATTCAGCTGAGTAAGTGGCTACTCACATAACAGAATGAGAGAACTCAAGACAGCTCTGTCTTTTGAAAGAAAGAAGAATGTGATGAAGCCTCCTCTGTGCCCCCTGCCCATCCCCGCCTGTCCCAGAGGGTGTGACCAGGGCACTGGGCAGGAGGGGCAGAAGGAGAAGATACGCCCGCAAGTTCCTGCCAAACTCCGACGTTCACAAGGAAGATACAAGGACTGTCGTGAAAGCGGCCAACACTGAGGAGTTACTAGCGGTCAGATCCAGACGGCATCTCAGCCTCCACCACAATCTACCACCTGCGTTTTGCAGACAGGAAACTGCTGCTTAAAGACACTTAACAGTCACACAGCAGGAGAGCGGTGCGGCCAGGCTCCGGCCCTAGAGCCCAAGGCCGGGCTGCCACGAAGGAAGAACCACTCGAGACACAGCTTGAGAAACAGAGCTGTTAGAACAATGCACGGCCGCCAGGCATAGAGCCTCCAGAAAGGCAGCTTCGGGTGACATGAGCAAGGACACACGACCAGGCTTCTTCTTCTTACAGTGTATCACCGTATGGCCTCTTTGAGACGGAGCCCTTCAGTCGGTAAAGGCCAGGGTGCTCTGGTGTCCAGGGACTCCGAGTTTCTGCTGCCCAGCCTGCACCCTGCAGTGGCCCCTCTCAGGGAGCGGCAGACCACAGAGCATCTGTGAGTCAGCCAGCACTACTCGACCTGGCGTAGACTCACGGCAGAACAGGAGGGGAACCTCAGCCTAGTCTCTACCAAGAGTCCAGAGCTGCGGGACAGAGACCCAGAGTCTGAGGGCCACGAGGATCCAGGTGGGCAGGTGAGGAAAGAGACGGAGAGAGGTGCTCACTGAGGCTGTGGAAAAGCACAGCCAAAAGCTGTCTACTGTACACGGGCCGGCTCCGTTCCTTTGGAGCTCAGCCCCGTGCACCCAGCTCCAGGCACAGAGCAGCTGCTCAAGAGGCTCTGCAGATTCAAGGCCCTGTAGCAGCCCAAAGGGATGTGACACCCCCACAAGAATGGTGGTGGGGCTGCAGGGAGACCCCTCCAGGACCCCTCCCCTTAGATGGACAAAGCTCCCAAAGCAGCATTAAAGCCAACATTTTTACAATGGCCAACATGGCATCTGGTCCAATCACTTCATGGCAAATAGATGGGGAAACAATGGAAACTGTGACAGACTTTATTTTGGGGGCTCCAAAATCACTGCAAATTGCAGTATGATTGCAACCATGAAATTAAAAGACTCTTGCTCTTTGTAAGAAAAGTTATGACCAACCTAGACAGCATGTTAAAAAGCAGAGACATTACTTTGCCAACAAAGGTCCATCTAGGCAAATATGGTTTTTCCAGTAGTCATGTATGGATGTGAGTTGGACTATAAAGAAAGCTGAATGCCGAAAAAGTGATGCTTTTGAACTGTGGTGTTAGAGAAGACTCTTTAGAGTCACTTGGACTGCAAGAAGATCCAACCAGTCCATCCTAAAGGAAATCAGTGCTGAATACTCACTGGAAGGACTGATGCTGAAGCGGAAGCTCCAATACTTTGGCCACCTGAGGCAAAGAACTGACTCACTGGAAAAAACCAATGCTGGGAAAGATCGAAGGCAGGAGGAGAAGGGGACGACAGAGGATGAGATAGTTGGATGGCACCACCGACTAAATGGACGTGAGTTTGAGCAAGCTCTGAGAGTTGGTGAAGGACAGGGAAGCCTGGTGTGCTGCAGTCCATGAGGTCGCAGAGTCAGACATGACTGACTAACTGACTGAACTAAAACATAGTAACGCAATTAAGATTCTCTTTCATAAAATATTTTCCAAAACAAAAATTTAGCCATTAGAGTGACAACGTCTGACTTAAGACAACTGGGCTCCCACGCCTGCTTCCTCACTCTCCATCTGCTGCATAGATCACACAGCCTCAAACCCCACCATACACTCGTGAGCAGACAAGCCCCTCCAGCCTAGCGTTACCGTGAGAGGAGCTCTCAGCTCGTGGACCCCCTGAGAAGGTCCCAGGAGCCCACACCCCTGACCTCGCCCTCTCGCTTCTCCTCCTGTGGGCCCCATGCTCAGCCCCTCAGCCACATGGGCCTCTTTGCTGCCTGCAAGCCCTCACTGCCCTCCCATCTGAAATACTCTCCCCCAGGTCCAGTCATGCATGCAGAACACACTACTGGGAAGCCGCTGCATGCCGACACTGTGTCAGGTCCTAGAAACGTTGTGGGAACAGAGGAAAGCCTCGCTGAGCCCGGGCGCCGTCCTCTGAAGGGCCGGCATGCGTGTGCCGCACCTTCACCACCCTTGGCTGTTATTCAGGTGTTGCCTCCTCAGTGTGGCCCTCCCTGACCCACACCGGCTCATCTTCTTTCTGTTTCCCCCCGAAGCTCTCACCGCAATGTGACGTACTAGAAATGCTATTTACTGCCGGTCCTCCTCTCTAGAATGTGAACTCTGTGAGAACAAGGACTTTTGCCCTTTCCCTTTGCTCCCTGCTGCACCGTTGCACCCAGAACCCATTCCTGCCTCAGAGCAGTGCACAAGTACCTCTCGGATTAGTGCATGGACGGGTGGCATCAGGGGTTCAGGCAGAACTCTGCTGGGACGTGAGATGAAGAGGAATCAAATGAAAATGTGCTCAGAGCCACCGGGTTGAGAGCAGGAACACGCAGGCCTGGGGTCCTACGAGGGGACCCAGGCCTTCTCCAAGGCCACACCTGCTCACACAGGCCCCACCCAGAAGGAGAGGAGCCAAGACCTGGAGGCAGCTGTGTTCTCACAGCCAAACAGTTTCAGAGTAACTGACCCCCCGCCCCCATGAAAGAATCTGGTTCCAGAGAAGAAGAATTTATCAGTGTCAGGAAACGCTACATGGCAGCTCCCAGCCTACCTGTCCCAAAAGATAAAGTGAAGGACCTATAAGCTTTCCAGATCCAAGTTGTATGTGTGTGTGTGTGTGTGTGTGAGAGAGAGAGAGATCTGCCTCAGAAATCCACGCAGCTGTCATAAGCCAGGGTGTCTGCAGCCCTCACTTGGGGCTGACGACAAAGGGGAGCGGCACCGCCCACCAGCTTGTGACAAGGTGCCCAGGGATGAGGTGGAAAAGGTGGGGGGGGTGCCGACAGACAGCTAGACACCTGACACCCCAGCTTCAGGAGTTGGGTGGGGAGGCGACTCATCTGAGCTGCAGTAGGAAAACAAGCTGGCAGCTTACACTGACACGGCCACAGAGCGGGGACCTGCAGCCTGGGCCGGGGCAGCGCCAGCATGGATTCAGGCCCCATCCATGCCCACCTGCCCACTCTCGGCGCCCCCGCCCGCAGGGGCAGAGGCAGCGCCCTCGCCTCTCCGCCTGCACTCACTCCTCACTCCCCTCGGGACGTCCCTCCAGTCAGGGGCCCTGCGTTCTCCTCTGAATCTGGCCCCATCCACGATCGAACGTGTCCCCCTGACGGGCCATCCTTACACGTGCAGCTCAGGGCATCAGGTCACTCACGGCCTGTGTCCTAACTCCCCTCTACCCGCCTGTCCCCACCGCTGGACCCCCTGGCGAGGCCCTGTCACCTCCCCCTGCCTCTCAGTCTGGCTTCTGTCTCCATCACCCCACCAAGGGCAGCGTGAAAGGCTGACACTTCAGTCCTTATCTCACTTATTCGCTTTTTGGAGCTCTTCCTGGAAACCCTCCTCTTCTCTGGCTCGGCCTCCTGCTCTCAGCCACTAACTGGTCTCACATTGCTCAGCTCCTCCCAAGGCTACGGCTGTTTCGGCTGCCCCCCTCTCTTCATAAACTGGACGACCCCCCCGCCACAACACTTCTATCTTTGCTGACCTTGCTCCTGACACCCAAATGCTACTGGACCTCTTCATGTAGACACTCCATGGGGCCCCAGACCAAGCACACGGGACACTCTGTTCTCTTCCCCGGTTCTCTCCCGCTACGCGCTCAGATGGCACCACTGCCCACCCACCCACGAAGACTGGGGGTCATTTCAGACCCCGCTCTGCGTCCACCCCTCAACCCAATCACCTCAGAGCAAAGACCTGCTGACTCGAACTCTCTAGGACCTCTGGGCTCCAAAGCATCTCCCGACTGTATTCTGGAGGAACACCTGGGGTCTCCAGCTTGGACCATTACAACTGCCTCTCAATCTGAAACTCCCCACAGGAGTGCCGGGTGCACTTTTCAAAGAGAAAACGTGATCTCTTCCCTTAAATGTGACCTGCTACATCCCCCCTAGCCCACTGTTTCCAGGAGGTAATCCAAAGCCTCAGCAAGGTTCACAAGGCCCCAGAGGTCTAGCAGCCGCCTCACCTCCTCCCATCCACACACAGACCGCTGTCCTCAGTCCGCAGTCATTTCCCGCACGCAGCATGGCCATCACTCCTGCCCTCCACCCCCGTGCTCCTGCTCGGCCAGGCCACCCCTCCTCCCCCCGACACTCCCCATTGCTCCGGGGTAAAGCCCAGGTCTGCCTCCCAGCAGCTCAGGGGTGCTGGCTGGCAGGAAGAGGCACTCATTTCTGTACTGCACTCAGCACACATGGCAATGGGAAGGAGAAGAGTGAGAATGAGAGGCTCATGTGGGCCACAGAGACTACTGTCGCAGAATCCAGAAAGGAGAAAAAGGACACGTGACGATCCATCTGTTACTAACTTGTTATTGACTTAAGGGGCGGAGAGCAGGACTCGGAAGCGGCCAAAGGGAGTACCTGAGCCAGCTCTGGACAGTTTTCGATGAAGAAAAGGACTTCTGCTTTCAGTCGACATTTCAGGACCTCATTTACAGCTTCTTCAGATACCACAGCGCCCCTAGTCACCAACACGGTGATGTCTAAGCTCCCCGGGGGCTAGACGGTCTACAGGAGAAGACTCACTGGCTGCCCACAGGGTTCTTGGAGACAGAACATGGAAGGAAGGAGGAGATAAAGCAGGTGTTAAGATTGGCTGTAAAACAGGAGTGGGATGACGGAGCTGTTTCAGGAGGCTAGCAGATAAAGGAGGAAAAAGATCTCTCGCATGTTGATGACAACCTTTTCACCTCCACCCACACACCAGGCAAACTGACCCGATCTGCCTCAGCTCTGGGCCTCGGGAGAGAGTGCGGCTAGCCGCTCCTCTCAGCTGTCGTCTCCAAAGGAGAAATTAACCAAGAGGGCTAATTGTAAACCATTCTACAGAGTATACTTTCCCTTCCCAATTAGCTTAAGAGAGAATGGGACTGGGATGTCCCTGGTGACCCAGTGGTTAAGACTTCACCTTCCAATGCAGGGGGGGGGGTACAGGTTCGATCCCTGGTCGAGGAGTGAAGATCCCACACCCGACATGTCTCGGGGCAAAAAACCAAAACAGAAAACAGAAGCAATACTGTAAGAAATTCAATAAAGACTTTAAAACTGGTCCCACATTAAAAAAAAAAATTCTTTAAAAACGCGGGGTTGGGGGGACATGGGGCTTAGGCATAATTCCCCAGCAAAACACAATCTTCTCTGGATCAGACACTCCTCAAAGCCAACCCTCTCATCCTACTGACTCCACCGAGCTCTGACCTTCAACAATCACTCCTGCAGCTACAGCCCAACTCCTTCACGAGGGAAAGAGTCCATCTGGTTAGGAAAAAAAACCCAGAAAAGGTGGGGGGAGGGTAACAACAAACTTCATTTCCTTACACTTAAGGAATACTGTGAACTCAAGCTGTACTCTGGCAGGCTCCTACAAGGGTACAGCCCACAACTCCTCCTTACTTACGCCACCCCTGCCCTAGGAATGACCCCCATCCTGTCTAGTGGTGGGGCGGGGGGGGCGGCGGTGCTGAAGTATAGCCAAGACTTGAGTTTCTTTTCTCCCAAAGACCAATTGCCAAAAACCAACTGCCATGAGACCTTTGGGCTCCAAAATTCCAACTACTCTGGGCTCAAGGCCAACACTTACCAAGGTTTCTCCACAGAGGACTAATTAATCTTCACTCAGTTCAGCACCACCAACGTTAGGCAGTGAGGCCCCCCAGGGCCTGAAGGCTCTGCTCCACATCCGCCCACGTCCTAAACACCAGAAGCACCCCACGGCCGTGGGGGGACAGCCGCCTTCAGCATCCTGCTCTGGTCCAGCAGCGGCAAGCTTCGGGTGACACGCTATTCCCTGACCACCGCTGGATTTTCTGAGACCCATGCCCAAGCTCTCACAGGCTGTCACTGGGACTTGGCGTGCTGCACCAAGTGTGCCCTAGGGGTGGCAGCAGGCATGAGCTACTGACCAGCCCTCTCACCCCTGCGGCTGAGGCGGGCCAGCCTCCAGGAAGCCCTCTCACGAGCTAGGGGACCTCAGTGCCTCAGCTGAGACAGGACCACTTGATGCCGAGCATGAACAGGCCATCCAGGAGCATCTCACTCTGAGGGTCCCCCTTTTGGGTACCAACTGCGTGTTTCACCTTCAGAAATAACACTCCCTGTGGGCAGGGAAAAGGGACTGTACCTGTTCCACTAATTACACATCTGAGGCAGAGACTGGGCATCAGACACAAAGACCTTGTTAAAGGGCCTCAATTAAGCAGCCTTCTGTCTCAAAAGACATCTGACCAGAAGCCCTAGAGTCTTCTCGTATCACAGCATGAGCGAAGCAGGATGCAATAACTGCCACATGAGGATGACCCCCCCGACCCCGGCCAAGGGCAGCCTCTCTGTGCTCACTGCCTACCTCCTGTGGGACAATTCACACTGTCTGTTCACACTGAGGCCGCGATCCTGGCTACCAGCAAGTGTGCTTTTTAACAACAGGTGCTGACAGTTCGACAGTGAAGGTGGGCCAGGTCTCTGCCATCCTGAAGTGCCCGGCTCCTGAAGAGGAAGTTAGTGCTAAGCAGGTGGTGAGCCACGCCTGCTTTGTGCGCTGCAGTCCAAACGCACAGAGCAACACTGTGGTGAAGCAGGGAAATCTGTTCATCTCCTTTTCAATTAGCTGGGGAATTTGGAAAAGAAGGCAGGAGACGATAAGCAGTGAGAGAATATACAGCCACCTCTCCCTTCAAATGGAACCGCTGAGAAACAGTCATACTGTAAGATTTTAGTTTCACTAAAACTCCTGCTCACCCTGAAATCAGTGTTAACAGATCAATAAAACGGCCAAACAGCCAGAGGGGGGAAAGTGATGGGATCCACATAAAGGACTAACTGGGTCACAGTCCTCTAGGTTCCTCCCCTTCAGCCCTGCACAAGAAACAGACGGGTGAGGCTTGCTCCCTGGCTAGATGCTCCAGCCAGGTCAGGGACTGGACGCCCTGGCACAGCCAGAGCAGAGGAGCCAAGGCAGAGCCCAGGCTGTGCCAGTTCCTCACCCAGAACCTGCGGGGCTTGGCCGAGAGCCGTAAGAGCTCTGTGCAGGCCCCCAATGCCCACGAGAGCACACCCAGGCAGGCATGGTGCAGCGCTCAGGGCCAGATGGAGTGGTTCTCTAAACAGCTCTGACGTATAACTTATACACCATAAGAGTCATCTGTTTTAAGTGTATGGTTCAATGGTTTTTTAGTAAATTTACCAAACTACGCAACCATTGCCACAGCAGTTTTAGAGGAACATTTCCATCAATCTCGCAGTGTTTTTAATAACTTCCCAATCTGAAGACTGTTTCAACAGGTGCTAGGCTGTTGAATAGGAAGGTAGTACCCACTGCTGTTGCTGCCAATTTGCCCATTCTAGGTAACTCACAAAAGCAGAGTCATGTAATATCTGTCCTTCTATGCCTGGCTTGTCTCGCTTAGCACAATGTTTCCACACTGACTGGCGCTGTTTAATACGACTGAAAACTGTTCCACTAATTACACACTGCAGGTATGTGCTCATCCACTAATGGGACACCTGGGTCATGTCCGCTTTCTGATTTTCAATAATGCTGCTATGGACAAGGGTGTATGAATTTGTAGATCCCACCTCAACTCTGTAATGCAATTTACATGTCGTGCTTCTTCCAAAGTGGTCTTTCTAAGCAAATCTCATCATTTTGCTGACAGACTGAACTCCTTAGCTGCTAGTAGCAACCTACTCTCCACTCCCAACACACCTCTATCTCTATCTATCTATCTGCTGCTTCAGGAATCTGCCTCACTCTTCCCTGAGCAGCGTGGTTCATGGTCAAGGACACGTTTCCCCACCGCACACACACAGTCAACCCCCACGGGTCGTCTCTGCACAAGGCCGACCACAGCCATGAGGCCATTCACCACTCATCACGGCTTCGGCTCCCTGTCCCAGCTGAGACCCTCTGAACACCTTCACTCCTCACTTCTCTGGGCACAGACCTTTCCTCTGTTCCCACCCGGTGCTCCTGGCGGTAGCAAGTTTCTCTCAGGTTTCTACCCCCAGAATTTAGCAGAGTGTCAGAGCCATGACAAACATTCAGATCCCTATGGAATGGATTTTTGGTTTATGAGTATATACTTCGAGTGTTCAAGATAAGTTCCATTTTTAAAAAGCAGTAGAAATACTTGTGCGTCCAATATTTTATTTTTAAAACCACAAGTGATATGAGCTGCTAACATCCAAACCTACAACATATTAGTTCCCCAAGAAAGGAGCAACAAATAACCACATTTTCCCCAAAGGCTTCCTTTCTCAAACATGCCTGGACCCTGATCTGTCTCCAGTTTGTGAAGGAACACACTTCATTAAAGCCAAAGGGTTACCTGTAACCAAGAAAAGCCTCATATCCAGAATATTTAAAAGATTTATACAAACCCATAAGAAACCAGCAGATACTCAATGAAAAATAAGCAAAATACCTGACTAGGTATTTCACAATGGACATCCAAACTGCTAGAAAGCATCTCAACAGGTACCCAATATTATTAGTCATCAATAAAATGTCAGTCAGAACCACAGTGAGAAACCACTGCCCACTCATTAGAATGACCAACAACTGGACACTCAGAATATAAGCTCAACAACCAGCGTGTCAACTTACAACCACTTTGGAAAACTGTTCAGTAGTAGCTCCGGAAGTTGAAGAAACTACCATAAAACTCAGACATTCTACTCCTGGGAATACTTCTGAAAGAAATCTATGTCTATATTAACCCAAAGACAAGTACAACGATGTTTATGGCATTACACAGATACACATATTTATTATGTATAGCATTATAGTTCACAATACTCTAAAACGCAAGTCACCCAAATACAAAACGAGAAATAAGCAGCAGCAGTGGAATCCTACTGCAAACTACTGCCTCAGGCAGCAACGCGGACGATGAGCACAGATCAGCGGACAGCACAAGGCAGACGGACCCGGGAGCGAGCACAGGACCAGGCTCCTCTCTGTAAAGACCGAGGACAAACACAATTCACATCTACGGACGAGGGAGCTCCCCGGCAGTCCACTGGTTAGGACCCTGTGCTCTCACTGCCGAGGGCCCAGGTTCAATCCCTGGTCAGGGAACTAGGAGCCCACAAGCCACGGCCAAAAAATCAAAAACAAAACCCCCCAAATCTATGGAGTTAAAGAAGTCCATCAAGAATAATGCCTGGGGCTGGTGGGGTGGACCACTGTCAGGGAAGCGGCAAGGGGCGCCAGTGGAACCCTGAGCTGGATGGTCATGTGGTGGCCAGGCAGCGCTGTGTCAGTTTGCTTCAGCTGGGAACTATGTTTCCCAGAACCCCCAGAGTTCTGAGTTAGAACTGGTCTGAAACGCGACTCGTACAAGATTTGGAGGCCACACCTTTGCAAAGGTCTCAACAGTCGGATGTGCGGATGAACAGAGACGGAGGCGCCGGAGTTCCAGCCCATCCTTGCTCTCCTGCCATCCCACCCAGCTCTCCCTTCTCGCCGCACAGCTGCCCCCACCAGCACCAGACCCCGGTGAACCCCACTGGGCAGCAGGACTCGGGGAACTCTGACCTGTCCACCCACACCGATGCCTCGGGCAGACTGAAGAGGGACTCCCCTGTGACCTCCAACCCCTCATCTGGACTGTCACTGCCCCAACACTTCCCACGGTGGGGAAGGTCCGACTCCTCTAAGAAATCCTGTCTCCCAGATTTCATACTGATCGGCTCCCAGCTGAGTGATGGACACATGCAGAGGTGTATATATACACACACATCTCTGTGTGTGTATACACACAGGACTTTATTACAAGTGCACTTAAGATTTGTGCACTTTAAGAACATACGTTATACCACCATTTAAAAGAAAAATTAAAGAAACAAATAAAACAAGGACATTTTTGCCCACGTCCTGAGAGAACAGGACTCTGGGTAGCGCACACCACTGGAATCTGTGCTGCACCCCCCACACCAGTGAAGGACCTGAAGCAGCATTGCTGGCCAAGACCAAGGGCAGCCCAGGGCGTGGCCAGAGCCTAGGGGTGTGTTTCTGGACACCAACAGAACGTGTGCTCTCTGCCTGGCAGCTGCCGACTCCCTGGCACCAAGCTCCACGGTCCAGACGGGGCTTCCCTTTGGAAGGGGAGACTCACCACTGTCCCTGTGCACCCAGGGTCTCAAATGGGCAGGAAGGCATGGGGACAGGGGGTGCAGAGGCAAGGCGGCGGTCCAGCCTGTCCAGAACCGCACGCTGGTGCTGCTACAGCGGTCTGGGGTATCACACAAGAATCAGTCCCCAGAGTCACTGTTTGCCAGAAGACCCACAGGTTTTGCTGACTTTTATTCCCTCATAGCTCAGTCAGTAAAGAATCTGCCTGCAATGCAGGAGACCCAGGTTCAGTTCTGGGTCAGGAAGATCCCCTGGAGAAGGAAATGGCAATCCACTCTAGTATTCTTGCCTGGAAAATCCAATGGACAGAGGAGCCTGGCGGGCTACAGTCCAGGACATGACTTAGCCACTAAACCAACCAACCAGCTCCATTCATGAGTGGTAGATATCAGGTCTGACACTTGGCTTTGAAATTATGAAGGTGAATAAAAATACAGTGACTGTCCCTGTGGGCCTCCCAGTGGCGCTCATGGTAAAGAACCCACCTGACAATGCAGGAGACATAAGAGATGCGGCTTTGATCCCTGGGTGGCGAAGATCCCCTGGAGGAGGGCACGGCAATCCACCCCAGTGTCCTTGTCTGGAGGATCCCATGGACAGAGGAGCCTGGTGGGCTCCAGTCCATAGGACTGCAAAGAGTCAGACACGAATGAAGCAACGTAGCGCACACACATGCATGCCTGCCGGGGCTGGATGAAGCACAAGCTGGAATCAAGACTGCTGGGAGAACTATCAATAACCTCAGACATGCAGATGACACCAGCCTTACGGCAGAAAGCGAAGAAGAACTAAAGAGCCTCTTGATGAACGTGAAAGAAGAGAGTGAAAAAGGTGGCTTAAAACTCAACATTCAGAAAACGAAGATCATGGCATCTGGTCCCATCACTTCATGGCAAATAGATGGGGAAACAATGGAAACTGTGAGAGGCTTTATTTTGGAGGGCTCCAAAATCACTGCAGATGGTGACTGCAGCCATGAAATTAAAAGACACTTGTTCCTTGGAAGAAACGTTATGACCAACCTAGACAGCATATTAAAAAGCAGAGACTACTTTGCCAACATATCTCTGTTTAGTCAAAGCTACAGTTTTTCCAGTAATCATGTATAGATTTGAGAGTTGGACCATAAAAAAAGCTGAGCACTGAAGAACTGATGCTTTTGAACTGTGGTATTGGAGAAGACTCTTGAGAGTCCCCTGGACAGCAAGGAGATCCAACCAGTCCACCCTAAAGGAGATCAGTCCTGGGTGTTCAATGGAAGGACTGATGTTGAAGCTGAAACTCCAATACTTTGGCCACCTGATGCGAAGAGCTGACTCATTGGAAAAGACCCTGATGTTGGGAAAGATTGAGGGCAGGAGGAGAAGGGGACGACTGAGGATGAGATGGTTGGATGGCATCACCAACTCGATGGACCTGAGTCTGAGCAAGCTCTGGGAGTTGGTGATGGACAGGGAAGCCTGGCATGCTGCAGTCCATGGGGTCGCAAAGAGTCGGACACGACTGACTGAACTGAATTAATGCACGCCTGTCCTTGTCTGCTGGGGGATACGGACAATAAACAACTAAGGAAACAAGCACATACAGCTGACACCTTCACAGTGCAGGTCTGAATCGCGTGGGCCCACTTACACGTAATGTTTGAGAACAGTAAATACTGCAGAGCTACACAGCCTGTGGATGGTCAAACCCACAGATCCTGGGACTTCCCTAGCAGTTCAGTGATTAGACACTGTGCATTCACTCCAGGGGGCAGGGCTTTGAGCCCTGGTTGGGGAACTAAAGACCTCATCCGCTGCATGCATACATGCTAAGTCGCTTCAATCGTGTCCAACTTTTTGGAACCCTATGGACTGTAGCCCACCAGGCTCCTCTGTCCATGGGATTCTCCAGGCCAGAATACTGGAGTGGGTTGCCACGCCCTCCTCCAGGGGATCTTCCCCACTCGAGGATCGAACTCACATCTCTTACATCTCCTGCACTGGCAGGCGGGTTCTTTACCACTTGTGCACCTGGGAAGCCCCATATGCTGCATGGCATGGCAAGAGAAAAACCAAAACAAAACAGTAAGAACCTGCAGATACAGAGGAATCACAGATCGGAGCGCCAAATATAAATTATACACAGATTAACCCTACATTGTTCAAGGGTCAACGATAATTACAAAATATGACTGCCAGGAAGGAAATGCACAGGTTATGGTGACTAACATGAAGGGACCTGAGACAGGATGGTCATGGGAGCTTCTCTGAGCAAGTGACTCACAGCAGAGTCAACAGGACTGGAGAGAACAGCTTGGAGCCCCCCGCCCCCGTCATTACAAGCTCCGCTCTGGAGTTCTTAACACAGCCTTCCTCCAGAGGGGACAATGTCCGTCCCAGACTCTCTCCACTTCACATTTCACAAGGCATTTCCACACAAGTCATCCTTCTCAGGCTTCTTTCTCACACAGTCTGAGTGCATGTCACCACCTGTCCCGAGTCACATACGAGCTATCAGCGGCACCGTGATTAATTTCCCTCCACTGCCTCCCTTCCACTTCCTTTCACCAGCACTTTTGTTAGAAACTCTCCAACTACAGGTCCCTCCAAGGACCCATCAATCCGCTAAGGATATTATTTTAAGTGGGAAAATGCCAAAGTCTAGCTTTCCCACATCTACTTCAGTCCCACACTTATTGTAAAAAGACAAGTTCAGTCCAAAGCAGGGGGGAAAAAGAAAGGATGACTACCGTCAAGAGGTAAAGACGCACCACAACACAGGAACGTCTACACGGTGCCCGCAGGTTTAATTATACTCCAGGAGCCGGTTTATATGACCATCCCCAGAACTGTGAGTCCCTAGGGGCAAGGACCACGCCAGATCTCATTCCCAGGACTGTAAGTGGTCAAGACATCAAGGAACCCAACAAGCCACTTAAAAAAAAAAACAACACTATTCTCTTTTCCCTCTTGTAAACAGTTATAGCAACTAGATTTCAAACTAAATGCAAGACTCTACAGTCACTCCCTGTTTTGGAAGGAGAAGGCTCGAGAGACTTTTTGGCCATCTCTTATTGACTGTAATAACTATTACCATTCACTGAACTTCCCTATGTGCCAGGCATGGTACTGGCACGTCACAACAATCTTTACACTTGGTCCTCACACAGCCCCACAAAGAACTTATGGTCTCACTGTGTACAGGAGAAAACTCAGCATCAGTCAGGAGCTTGCCAGCTAGGAAGCTGAAAACGACAACATCTAAACACAAGAGTGCCTCACTCTAAAGCCCAAATTACCCCACCTCTTCCCAAAGGACTCTAATGTGTCCACAGGAGACCAGACACCTGACGGGAAAGGCCAGCATTCTGAGTCTCGGATGCTCCATATCTGACTTATCACTAGCACACCACCGAGATCAGTAGGCTCAGCTCTACACCAACAGCTCCGCGCACTTCTCAGGAACAGACCTGGGACGGAGCAGGGCTCCTTTACGACGCTGCCCTTGCCAACATTACACCTGGCAGATGACTGTGCTGGACTCTGGTGCCAAGTACAATTCTGCACAGCAGATCTGGGTGTCGAGCGGTTTGCGTTCTTGGTCTAAGACAGCGCTCTGATGACCAGAATCTGAAAGACCTGAGTCAAGCCGAGCAGAGGGTGGGGCTACTTCTCACTTGTAAGGTAAGTGGACTGTTCTCCCTACCAGTGCCCCGGCTTTGGACGGGCAACCAGTTACGCAAGACAAAGACATATCCGCACAGGCACTGGAGCCCATGACTCTGGACGGAGGCTACCTCCTGCCCTAGCCCTGGCCACCACGCACGAGGGTGCTAGCTCCCAGTGAAGGGGAGGCCTGCACCGGCTGAAACCCACACACCTGGCGAGCAGCAGCATCCACACAAAAGGGGGGTACACAGAGGGGCTAGCAGAGAGAAGGATGGCCGTGCATCCCTGCCAACCGGGCCCACGAGCGTGCTGTCTGGATCGTAGACAGTGGGCTTAGCCAGGGGAAGGGCTCTGACTCACTTGTGCACCTTGTGAAGAACCAAGCAAAAACTAAAGAACAAACCCAGCCTCCTGTCTATGCAACTCTGAAAGGTGGCGTCGGACAGTCATTTCCACACTTAGAAACGGAGGCCCTTCCCAGCTGGAGAGTGACTTGGGATGCCAGGATCCCATCTTCATACTACACTAGAGCAGCTGTGCTCCTTTAACGCAAACAGTCCCATCACTACTGCCTGTCGACAGGCACGTCCCTCAAGGCAACGAGGAAACAAGAGACACCCACTGGAAAGACACCGGGAGCCACCGACCCCACCGCACACACTGATGGTCAGAGCCCCGTGAAGCAGACCCAGGGGTACATGCTGCAATTGCCTGAAGGACTAACACTCCTCCACGTGGCCCAACGAGTCCGGGCATCCCAACCAGCAGTCCTGCTCTGCGGCTTGGCAGAGACTCCAGTCCAGTCCTGTCCCTCTTATCAGAGCGGTGAGCCCTTTCCGGTCAAGCTTCGTGAAAACGGTCATTAAGGTCGGTGCTAATTCATGTCTGACCGTGAGTCTGAAGGGAGAAAAACAGGTTGGAAAAAAACGTGTCCTGAAGTAGCTTTTTGGGTTCTTTGGCTGTGATCATATGAAAATCTCTTAAGACAGGCTTCCCGATGCTCAGAGACAGGCAGCAAGGGACCCCTGACGAAAAGGAGAGCTTCACTCAGGGGCTCCGCTCACCAGAGCCATTGGCTGCAGAGAGCCCTGAGGGAGCCTGGCCTCTGCACCCAGACGCTGGAGCAGCTGGATGTGGCGAGTGCCCTGTAGTTTCATCAATCCTCCCTTCCGGCCAGTATGAGGCGAGCCCAGCCCAGTGTTCACCAAGGCAGTCCTGACCAGCCGGGCCCACTCTGCTGGAAGCCCAGTGGCCCGCCTGCACCACAGCAGGCCAGAAGGTCCAAGGGGAAGGCCCGCCCCATCAGGCCCCTAAGGGTAAAGTCACAAGTAACCTTTGCTCCCCTTTAACCAGAGGCGAAACTCTGGGGCTGCACCATCCCCTTCATGCACACGTCAGAGCTGGAGCTCTAGCTAAGTTTTACCTCTATGACGAAAGCGTGCTGACAGCAAGAGGCCCTCATCTCTATGAGGAACCGAGTGAAATTCTTCCAATTCCTGTGTATTCTTCTGAAATTAACTCCTCTTCCTACGCTTTCTTGGGCCACTAGAATAGGTTCCTTGAAAATGCCTCTATCCTTCCTTTATCAAAGAAGATTACAGCAGAAAGAACAAAACCCCTTCAGTGCAGAAAGTACTCTTGTGCGCTCATGAAAAACAAAGGCTCTTTCCAGGCACGAGGAGGCTCCCTACTCTGGGCCTGGGCTGAGCCTTTGGAGTAAATCAGAGCTGTCTGCAGCCTCGGTTCTGCGCCGACCTCTTGCTCTTCCCTCTGAGAGCATGAACTAGAAGCAACAGAAGAGCCAGAGCTCTGCAGTCTGCCTTCTGGGGGCCCGTCCCACCGCGAGAACAGGCAGTCTGAGCTTTATGCCACGACATCGTCAGCCACCCATCAATGGCGAGAAGGTCAGGTTCTGTCTTTGGAAGCAACCACTGCGAACTGCAGAAGACTGTCAGCCTGCAGAAGGCAGTGCAGGTGTGAGAGAGGGCTTTCTTTTACCTTGTGTTCGTCACCCAGAAAGTGAGAAGAAGGGGGGAAGCCTTTTTTGTGGAAAAAGCAAGAACCCTCCCACTTCCCTAGGTACCAGCACAGCCCACACAGGACCCCGTACCTGGGCCAGGAACGACAGCGGACGCCTTTGTCTGTGAGGCGCTGGATGGAATCTTCCCGGGGCCCCTGCCAGAACACAGCCAGAGGGTTAGGAAAGTGTCTGCTTTTTTTTTATTTCCTTTTAACCTGAGCACGCGCACGTGTGCGTGTTTTCAAATAGAGTTCCAAAGTAGTGAAGAGAACTTGGAATACAAAAGAAAATACTTCAGTTGTCCAGACATTAATTAAAAAATCTCTATCCAGAGACTAAACAGTTTTGACCTATGCATCACGGCTGGTTCTTGATACTTGGTTATTTTCAGTCCATTTTCGTCCCAGAAAATACCGTCCAGCTCACGAGTGAAGCCGTTTAGCCAAGGTTAGAATATGCGAGGGGACGGGGGTGGCAGAGGACACAGGGCTCCGAGAGTGGGGATAAGGAGCAAACTAACAGAGCAAACATTGTCTGCAGCCGCACAGCCCAGCGAATGTGCTCTCTCCGCCTGTTTGAGCAAATTATTACATTAAGTCCCAAACAATCACATCGAGGCAGGGAGAGTGGCCGACCCAGCCTCCGCTTTGCGGGTGGCACCAGGGCCACATTCCGTGCGAGTCCGCCCCAGCGATGGTTCGTGCCAACAGCTCTCCTGGGCACCCACCATGGGAGTGCTGGGTACAGCCAGGCAGCGGCAGCAAGCCCTCGTCCTGGATTAAAGGCTGAAGCGACTGGGTTTCCAGAGGTGGACATTGCACCCATACACGTACCGCTATGTGAGAAGGTGCAAGGCAGGTGTTTCAAGACACGTTTTTCAATGAAACAGGACGCGGCTGCACACATCAGGGGAAACACAGGCTGCTGGGTCCCGCACAGTTCACTGCTGACGGGGTCACTGCTCCCTCCGAGCCGCTGCATGTCGATATAAACAATACACACATCAGAGGCCAGGAAACATGAACGCCTCAGAGCACTGGGACTCTTCTTTCTTGTTAAACAGCATGACTAGATGTAAACTTCAGACTAAAGGGTAAGCCCATCAGTCCCTGGTGGCTTAGCTGGTAAAGAATCCACCTGCAATGCGGGACACCTGGGTTCGATCCCTGGGTTGGGAAGATCCCCTGGAGAAGGGAAAGGCTACCACTCCAGTATCATGGCCTGGAGACGTCCCTGGACTGCACAGTCCATGGGGTCGCAAAGGGTCGGACACGACTGAGCGACTTTCATCAGTACGTGCTCTGACGTTAGTCGGGCCAGAACTCCCCTGCTCCCCTCCCCAGGATGCCCTGCCCTCCCCGGGTCCCTGCCCTCCCCTCTCCCCGAGCGGCTTCCCTGGTGCCGACAGCCAGGAGCTGTGGAGGGGAGCTGACAGTCCAGGTCTGAGAATCACACTGTGTTTCCCTGTCCCTTACCCACTGAGGGACACGGAACGGACATTCAGAGGACTCCCTGGCCCCAGCCCGCCCAGAGGTACACCCTGCGGCGCACAGTGAGCCCCAGGCAGGACAGTCACCTGTCCTCCGTCATTTATACCCCACAGCTCCCCGAGAAAGCAAAGCAAGATCAGCAGAAGAAACTGCTCCCTTCTACCCAACAAGCCACTCCTTGAGGCTTGGATGTTGAGGGTAATGTGGACCCCTCTGTGCAGGGGGAAGAGGGGCTCAGAGAGCAGTGGCCCCCCTCCCAGCAAGCCCACCACGTGCTCCCCACCCAGCCAAGAATACCGTTCCAGCCCCGCCCACCCACACCAGAGGCCACACTTAACTGGCTGACCAAGATAAAGGGGTGACGTGAGTCAGAGAAGCCAGGCACCTGGCCAGCTCCCCACGGCCCCTCGGGACAGGGGAAGGCCTGGCCACGAGCCACGCCAGGGCAGGGCCAGGGCCAGGGGCAACTTTGGAGAGAGCACAGCTACTTTCTCAGGTCAGAGGGATACACAGCAATACCCTTATGAAGTTGTCAGGATCTAGTCTGACAGGACAGAAAGTCCTCCCCAGTAAAGAAGGTGCTGCCGGTGAGAAGGAAGCAGCAGCTGCGGGTGTAGCGGACCTGGGGCCAGTGGCAATCAGGCCGCAGGTCTGCCTTGGAGGCTCCTCCGGCCTCCCTGGGAGTGTGGACAGGAAGTGGGACCCTCACCGGCTCTCACACAGCAGCGCCACTTCCATCTGCTCTAGCACCTGCAGGCAGGGAAGACTCGGTTTTCTGTACTTTGGTGGGGGGAACTCTTACTTTGAACAAAAAGGGGAATGAGGCAGCTTGTCTATCGTATCACAAGAGCTGGCACCACTGGCTTTGACCCTGGCTCTGCAGCTGGTACGCCTCCCGTGTGAGGGAGGGTCCAGGCTGGGTATTTACTACACAAAGACCAAGGGAGCTCCTTCCACTTAGGGTCAGAAGAGCTCCTTGTAAATGGGACACAAGGGTCAAGAATCTCTCGGAACACCTACCCAGTCCCAGAACATTTCAGCACCTGGCACAAGGAACCATCTGCGCGTCACACACGTGGACACACGCACGCACAATCACGCGCGCCCAGAATCACCAGGGGACAACGTCTAAAACCCCCAGGGCAATTTGGGAGCGCTCCTCTTATCTGGGACACAGACTAAAAGCCTACATTTTGTGGTGATGTCTGTTTCTTTCTTCCTTTTTATGAGGGTTGATTTACTTTCTCTCCTTTGTTCCAAAAGCAACACTCTGCTTCTAGCCCGGTTATCACAGGAGGACCACATCTGAGCTGAGGCGCAGTAAACTGGTTCTTAGAAGCCGCCTATTTTTAACCTCTGGTCCTTCCTGCCCTCTTCCCAAGGGAGCGCCCCTCCCTCTGCCCTCCTGCAAACAGCTCTGCCAGGGCAAAGGGCACTCACACCAAGCGGGAAGCGGGGTGGGAGCCCTGGAGCTGCCCCCACCCGAGTCAGGCAGCAAAGAGGCAGACGGAGGAGCCTGGCGGAGGAGCAGGGGGGAAGACGTTTCTTAAATCACAAAGAAAAGTGGGTAGCAACCTACTCTAGTGTTCTTGCCTGGGAAATCCCACGGACAGAGGAGCCTGGCAGGCTACGGTCCATGGTGTCGTAAAGAGTCCGACATGACTTAGCAACTAAACAAAAATAGCTGAATTACAGTGCTGTGTTAATTAGTACTGTATAGCAAACTGACTATACACCTATACAACATATATAGACATTCCTTTCCATATTAGGTTCCATTATGGTGTATCACTGGTTATTGAATATAGTTCCCCATGCTGTACAGTAGGACTTTATTGTTTTATTGACTCTACATATACCAGTTTGCTTCTGCTAATCCCAAATTCTCAACCCAAACCTCTCGCACCCCTTTCCCCCTTGGCAGCCATCAGTCTGTTCTCTATGTCCCTGATTCTATTTCTGTTTCATAGACAGATTCATCTGCATTGTCGTTATCTTTTGACTGACTTTTCTGCTTTTTCATAAGGACCCTTGTGATTACACTGGAACCACCTGAATAAACCAAGATAATCTTGTCTCAAAAGAAGAGGCACACTATACCAAAGGTTGCCCTCGCCCGTCTAGGACTGGAGCACTGCTCTGGGCCACACAGTGGGCCTGGACGCCTGTCTTCTCTGTCTCCCAGGCATGGTAATCTTGCAGCCCACAAGCCCTCATGGCGGGCTGAACCAGGCAAGACAGCTCCTCACCCTGCAGAGACCATGCCTGCCCACAGGCATAACCACAGCTCCCCTGAGACGGTCAGCCTTCTCGCTTTACCACGTAGGGGACACAGGAAAGAGGCAGACACCTGCCTCCCTCTAAACTCCAGGACATGCCTCTTTTCACAAGACCTCATGGTATTTCATCCCATCACTGCAGATGGTGACTGCAGCCATGAAATTAAAAGACGCTTGCTCCTTGGAAAAAAAGTTATGACCAACCTAGACAGCATATTAAAAAGCAGAGACATTACTTTGCCAACAAAGGTCTGTTTAATCAAAGCTACAGTTTTTCCAGGAGTCATCTGTGGATTTGAGAGTTGGACCATAAAAACAGCTGAGAGCTGAAGAACTGATGCTTTTGAACTGTGGTGTTGGAGAAGACTCTTGAGAGTCCCTTGGACTGCAAGGAGATCCAACCAGTCCATTCTGAAGGAGATCAGCCCTGGCATTTCTTTGGAAGGAATGATGCTAAAGCTGAAACTCCAGTACTTCGGCCACCTCATGCGAAGAGTTGACTCACTGGAAAAGACTCTGATGCTGGGAGGGATTGGGGGCAGGAGGAGAAGGGGACGACCGAGGATGAGATGGCTGGATGGCATCACTGACTCGATGGACGTGAGTGAGTGAACTGCGGGAGTTGGGGATGGACAGGGAGGCCTGGTGTGCTGCGATTCATAGGGTCGCAAAGAGTCGGACACGACTGAGCGACTGAACTGAACTGGCACAGAACTGCCACCCTCGACTGAAGAGTGAATTCTGCTAATTCTGGTTTTCCACTGACCTGTCATTGTAATTACAAGTATAGGAAGAAGTCTCAATCCCCTCAAAAGTTAAATTTTTTAACATGACTCGGAACAAGGTTCAAACAAAGCAGGTAAAATAGATCCAATGCATAAGACAAGGCAAATCCTCTATTTTATTTTAAAGCAAGAGTAAAGAAAATGAGGAAAAGAATCTGAAAAAAATGTGTGCATGTGTGTGTTTGGTGGAGTCACTTCGCCGAGCACCTGTAAGTAACACAACGCTGTAAATTAACTATATTTCAATTTAAAAATGGAGGAAGAAGAAATGAGATCACTTTTTTAAAAAGAGTCTAGAAATGATAGTCTAGCTGATAAACTCAGTGATTTTCATCTTCAGAGAGACTGACACCTGTGAATTCACCCACACATGTGCTTACACCCTGCCTCGCGAGGGGCAGACAGCCCGTGGCCACCAGCAGACAGACCCGGGTCTCCAGGTTCTCTAGCCTCCGCTCCAACTCTGACTACCGTACGCACCGCATCACAGCAAGTCCCAAAGCCGAGCCCCCGATGCCTGTGCCATGCCTCTCCCCTCCCACCACCTGCCCTAGAGTTAGAAATCTTCTGTAACCTGCCAAGTCCCCCTGCCCCTCCCTGACCAGAGAAAGTGCAAGAGCTCGGGGAAGGACGGTCCACTGTGAGTCACCACTGTGCTGACTGTCTAACTGCATTTCTGAGAGTCCCAGGGCAGCCCTTTAGGTCAGGCTGCACTGTTCAGGAGTTCTGCCCATGCGTCTCCAGCAGTATAAACCCTGGGTAGTGGGGGCCATGGGAGCACGGTACTCCAAGGCAGCAGCTCCCCCGAAACCTCACACCTCAGCCAGGAACCTCCCTGAGAATGGTGTTTTGGAGGACACTGAATACACAAGACAGGAACCGTGTCCCCAGAGCTTAGGGCACATCCTGGAAACCACGAGACAACAAGGGGGCAGATGGAACACGATCCTTGGAGAGCTGTCTCCATTCCAGTCCTTTTGCAGAACAGGGGACCACTCAGAGGTCAGCAAGCAGCTTCAAAACTCACAGCGACTGGCAAGTCCATCAACGATTTACTCTGGACCTTCTGGCTGCCGCATACTGAGCAGACGCCGGGGCACGCTTCACCTACATCATCTCCTCTTATCTTCAGAACAGCACTAAAAGTGTGACGCCCTCACTTTAGAGATCAGACAGTTAAACTCGGATTTGAAGGGATTACCCAGGTCACACAGAGGAGGACTGGGAGACCATCTCCAGAGGGCCGGGTGGTTCCAGTGCCTGTGCCCCTTCCACATGATGCATGCAAATTTACCGTGTACCCACTTAGTCCTCTTGCTCTTATAGCAGCACATTTTTATGAGCACGCATGTCACCCCTCTCATACAATTTCCTACATGCTGACAAATCTCTTAAACGAAGGGCAACTAACCAGTCTGCCCACAGGTATTGAGTAGTGCCTGCTCTGTGCTATGATCGCATCAGATACTGCCAAGAGATCAAAGAGAAAACAAGATAAATTTGTAAAGGGGAGGAAGAAAGAGCAAGACGGTTACTATTAACACACGGTGACAAACACGACAGGAGGCCCGCAAGCAGGCGCTCCTCTACACACGCCCATCACCCAGGAACCGTCAACGCAGGCTCAGGTGCCACAGCTCTCAACAAGCTCCCTACCAGCAAGGGACCAAAGAATTCCGAAGGCTGAGTTGCGCTGGAGTGCTCTGGAAAGGTAAAGAGGTGAATCAGAAACAGCCTTTAGAGTCAGAGGAATGAGGAGAATTGGAGAAGTTTGGGATACAGTGCTGGGATGAGAGAAAACAGTATTTTAAATGCAGCAAAAAATAATTCAGGCAAAGGAGAATCGTGAAACAGGTCGTTCAGAGGACAGCTGTCTGTGTAAAAAAGATAAAACTAGTCCTAAACTGCCTGACCACTGAGGTGACAGAGATTATGAGACAACTCTCTGGAAGAGCCCTGAGTGGCCTAAGAGTAAGTTCGCGGCAGGGAGTGACTTCGGTGTGCTGGTCCAGTAAAGGGCAACACCCGTGACCACATCTACAGAAGATGGGCCCAGCCACTCGGCTGCTTGGTGACTGAGGTTTACGGCCATGAACTTGGGCACACACCCAGGCACCAGCCAAAGAATGTTCATGAGACATTTTTAAACACTTTCATCCCATAATGAACAGGAAAGGAAATCCCACTGTCAGCTCCACCCTATGTCAGCCTCCTAAAAGAAGGGCTTCCCAGAAGAAGAGCCAGGATAGTGGGCTCCAACTGTGCCATCTGCTGACGTGGCCCCACTTCCCGGCTGGGTCACTTCCTCTGCCGTCTCAGACCAAGTGGCTCTGTGTGCCCAGTAAGCTCCTCAGCAAACAGATGTGAGTGCCCAGATGCAGGAGAGGTCACAGGGCGTCCTGACAGCATGCACACTCTGGAGAGGCAGGGCGGCCCAGTGAGGGCTGCGCTCCCCTTCGGGAACAGGGCTGTGACACAGGGCTCATTTTATAAGTAACACAGCCACTCTCAACCCACCTGGACAATTTCAAAGTGGAAGCCACAACCCGAGCCCTACCCACCCTACAGTGCTTATCAATTTCAGCAATGTCTGGGAAATGCTTCGTAAGCTGTGAAGTACTAGAAGAACACAATTCTTCCTCTTAGAGCGTCTGAGAAATCAGAGGCCCTTTACGACACTCCTCCCTTCTTGTCAGCACCCTACTGTCCTTATCTGGTATTTAATATCCTTTTCACCAAAGCAAAAGCTCAAAGCACAAAGAAGAAACCACAGACTTACTCGCTCAAGGTCAAACACCAAATACATGACTTTGGAGGAATGAAAGCCACGGCTCAAGGTTGTCATGAAGTCAAACATCTTTCATTATGGGAGAATGAGAGAGCCATCTCCCAATTCACCGCTAGAGGTTCAATGTTCTGGCCCTTTCTAAAGGTGCCCTGCAGAGTCACGCCCCGGGACGGCACTGGCGTGGCCACCCGACAGCCTCAGTGGCAAGCACTGTGGGGCTGACCCAGCAGCTCCATGGGCCACCCCAGCCGTGCACACAGGAGGCAGCTTCCTTTTCTATACAGACAGGCCCAGACTACCTTCATGATTAGACCTCCTGGAGGCAGCCCGTCCCCACATCCAGAGCGGTGGAAGCTTAGGCCAGCACCCCTCCTTGCAGACCCTTCAGACAATCGTGCGTCCTCATTTCCTTAAAGCATCACCAAGCCCAGCGTCTAGACAAGAAAGCACTGGAGCAGGTAGGCAGCCCCACCTGCCCAGCAGCCTCCTCCAATCCCTCACCACTCTCCCAGCCTTTAAAGTCTCCCAGCTCTAGAATGGAGAAGGCAGAATTAATCCACCCTGGGTCCATGTGGGGGAAACAGAGGGAGGAGTGGAAATAGAAAAAAGAAAAGAAAAAATCAAATGACCCGTCAGTCAGTCTACCAAAAACCCCAGAGCTTTCATGACTTGCTGTGAAGGAGAGGAGCCTGCACACAAGCTGGCACATCCTGCGAGGCAGGTCCACACCCAGGGTCCTGGCAGAGCCCCCAGCGAGCAGAAGGCACTGCCCTGCGGGCTTGCACAAGACCAAGAAGCCTCAGTTCAACCCAACTCTGTCCCACCCCATCCATGTGACCCTGGGGGAGCGTCTAGCCTCTGTTTCCTTAAGGCTGGGACATACATAAAGCACCTCTTACAGGGCCAGACACACAGCCAATGCGCGATAAAGGCTTCAGAAGACAACAGTGCTGGTGGGGACTCCGCCTCCCAGCCTTCCATCAGGAAGGTGACAGCAACGTCAAATTCCAGCACATCCACTCAGGAGACCTCGTGAGTGCACCGTTCTCAGTGGAAAGCAGTCTTCTGACCTCTTCCCTGCTCTTTCCTGGGAATCTGGTCTGAAGGCAGACAAAAACATCCAGTTAAATTTCTCGTACATCCACAAGGCCTGACCCAGACTCCAGCAGAAGAAGACAGGAACTTGACTGGCTAAAATAAACCGAACACAAGAACCTCTCTGAAACTAACTCTCAAGAACAAGCAGAGAAGGAGGAGACATAAAGCAACTCTACACAAGCCAAGAATACCCCTCCCCAGGAAAGAAGGGACATGACAGGCCAGACCCCAGGGATGCGTGACCTCCCGAGGAGCCCCCAGGCCTCTGATGAGGCACTATATCTTAGCTGTCCCTATAATTACTATGACGCAGGAGCAGGGGGCGGTAGGGATCAATATTCCAATATCCAACAAACAAGAAACCCCTAGTTTCAGTATTGAGAAAAAGAAGAGTCATTTAAAGAACACTGTGCCAAAGAAGCGGAGAAAGCAACGGCACCCCACTCCAGTACTCTTGCCTGGAAAATCCCACAGACGGAGGAGCCTGGTAGGCTGCAGTCCATGGGGTCGTGAAGAGTCGGACACAACTGAGCAACTTCACTTTCACTTTTCACTTTCATGCATTGGAGAAGGAAATGGCAACCCACTCCAGTGTTCCTGCCTGGAGAATCCCAGGGACGGCAGAGCCTGGTAGGCTGCCGTCTATGGGGTCGCACAGAATCGGACACGACTGAAGCAACTTAGCAGCAGCAGCAGTAGTGCCAAAGAAGTACAGTGTTTAGACAAAATGCTGTGTCAGGAAACTGACTGTGAAAGGAGGTGGGAACTCACCTCCTGCTACTGTAACACAAGCTCCACAGGGGAAGGAGCTTTATCTGTTTGGCTTGCAGCACCTAGAACCGTGCTTGGAACCTAGAGGCACTCAGACACTTGTCGAGTGAACAACAGGAAGAGGAAGTGGCATCTATATGACATGATTAAGGGCATAGACCGTGAGTCAAACAGAGTTAGATTCCAATCCTGTTTGGTTCTGTTACTTAAGTCTCAACCTCTCGGAAATTCAAAACCCCCATTACAGGATTTTTGTTAGGGATTACATGACAATGTGTTTAGCCACTCAGAATGCCTAGCACACAGGAAGCTCTCGGTAAATGGTAGCTCAGCGATTAATATAATCATCTCCTCTCTCCGGTCCCACTCCTCAAACCCCCTGGTCGGAGGGAGAAAAGAGAGGCAGAGTATCAGAGTGCTGGCCTGGGGCCTACTCCAGCCTAACCCGAATCACAGTGTGTCTGCCCCGCCCCCAACAGCCTCTCTGCCCTCCTGTTCCCATGAGACCAGTGCCCACCCGTCCCTCCTCCACAGGGAGCACCTTCTGTCCCGAGGAGGTGGACATCAGCACAGCCAGACAGCAGGCACCCCCACCCCCACCCCTGGGAGAAGCCAGAGCAGCGCGAGAGACACGTCTTCTGAAAAGGCTCCCAGCTGAGACCCCACTGCAACTAAGAGCCAGGACGCCCTCCCACCACTCACACACGGACCCCCCACCAGCGGCCCTAACACGCTAACAGGGTTTTTACAAATTAGCACTTTATCAAGCTCCTAAAACCACCATTTCCTAAGCTGAGCCGCACAATTCTCCAGACAGCTCCAAGCAAACGTGCGCCATAGCTCAAGGCGTCAGAGCAACTTGCCGGACAACTTCAGCTGGGGTGGAAGGGAGAAACATCTCCTGCCCAAAGGGCCCCCAGATGGCATCTCAGAGCTGCTGAAAATTCGAACTGGAAAAAAGATCTGAGAGATCCCAAATTAACTCACTGAGCTGAGCCTAAGATCCAGGTTTCCTAAGAACAAACGTGCAAGGAATCTAGGAATTTCAGACTTACAGTCCTAAGCCAAAATCCTGGACCATCAGGTGGTGTTTGTGAATTTGTATCTGCCAAAGGGGAAGCAATGAGCAGGAACCTGACTCCTGCGTGTCCTCTGCACTGCTGACCTCCCAGGGGACACAGCTGCAGAGGGGCACACGTCAGCCTCCCGCCCTAGCGACACCGCCCCCTCTCACCCGAGGGCCTGACAGACCCTGCGCTCGCCCACCCTAGCGACACCGCCCCACTCACCCAAGGGCCTGACAGACCCTGCGCGCTCCCGCCCGAGGTCCCCAAACCACACCCTCTCACCCAAGGGCCTGACAGACCCTGCGCTCTCCCGCCCGAGGTCCCCAAGCCACACCTCTCATCCAAGGGCCTGACAGACCCTGCGCTCTCCCGCCCGAGGTCCCCAAGCCACAGCCTCTCATCCAAGGTCCTAGAGCAGTGAGTGAAGCAGCAAAGCCGAGGGCTGGGGGGGCACACATCAGGATCACAACTTATGAACAAACGGCTCAGGGAGGGGAGGAGAGCACAAGATATGAGAGGGGCAGCCCCCCAGGTGTGCTCAGGCAGGCCTGCCTGCCCTACCCCTGCTGCCAACTAAGATGTCTCCTCCAGAAACAACACACCCCTCCACCCACCGCGCTGCCAATTGACTCCCGCACCTGGATTATCACCAGCTGGAAGGAGAGACGCAAGGACAGGCAGTTAGTGCCCGAAGAAAGAATCAGTGACCGTCTCTATGCACGTGGGAGGCAGGGCAGGCGGGGGTGGACCCGCAGGGAGCAGGGCACACTCGTCACCAGCTCCAGCAAAGAGGTCAGACACAGGCGCTCACCGCAGCAGGCCTTCTTGCTGAGCAACAGACCCCCAGCTCCACCAGGGCCAGCACCATTACAAAACCCCACTGCCCAGCCCTCCTCGAAGCTGGCTGTGACCATGTGTTCCACGTGCCAGCCAACAAGACGTGGGCAGAAGTGTGTGAGCCTTCCAGAAAGGCTGCTTTTGGGGAGCTTCTCACCTGGAGCTTCTCCGTCTCAAAGAAGAGCACCTTTCTGTCTTTCTCTCCATTTCCTCCCTTTTGTGTTTTTCCGAGAAACAGATAGATGATGGCTGGAGCTCTGGCAGCCATGTCTGACTAGACACGGTAACCTAGAGGAAGGCGATCACGTGTCAGGGCAGTGGTGTTACACCCGTTACACTCTCACCTGACAATCCACAGAATGGACCACATGCTGCAGCTAAGAGGGCCAGAACTTCTCTCCTTTCAGACAGAAGGAGCCAATGTCCTGATGACCATGGAAATGGCTACTGGCTGAGCCTCCCACCTCCGAGCTTCTCTACATAATGGAGAAAACCTTCTTACATGTCCAGGCCCTATTCTGCACTGACCTTTATTTACTAAGGGAAGCTCTGAAGGGGACAGAATGGTGCACGGGCTTGCATGGAGACAGGACGGACTCTGACTGGGGTCTGCTTACACAGAGCGACCTTGGCTGGACGTTCCTAAGTGGAAGCCCTGCTACTAAAAAAGGAGCAGAGCTTTTCCTGGCATTAAGTGGAAGGAAGCTTCATCCTCAAGAAACCAAATATTCCACAGCACCCATAACTGAACTCAGAAGAAACTGACCCAGTGAGGGGGCATGGATTTGATCTCTTGGGTGATATTAACCTATAGATATTCCTCAGCAATTAAAATATTGCAAACCCCATGACCACCAACTTCTAATGCTTTCAGGCCAGCTTATCTCCTACCATCTTCTGCAGAAAAGCCTCACCATCACAGAGCCAGCAAACCTCAAACCCTTTCTTTCGTTAGCTCACCAGCTAGCACACAGCCTTCCTCGGGGTGGTGCTCAGGTCATGTGCTGCTCTGTCCCCCAAAATGCAGACGCCTAACAGGGGCAACAGGGCTGGAGGCAGTTATGGAAGAAGGAAACGGAACTGTCCTCCCCGCAAAGGTGTCGCCCCTGCTGGCCCAACCTCACCCTCTTCTCCTGCTAAAGCAGGAGCAGACGCACTTCTCTGGTCCAGAGCCAAGGTCAAGTTGAACTGTTCAAGAGTGAGAAAGACCATACTATGGCCACACTGCAATCAGCAGAGCCAGAACAGGCCAGAGAATGGGGCTCAGGCAGTGGTGGGTGGCCCTGGGGCCTGTTTTGCACCATGCGTGATTTACAATGACTGCTTACCCTTTGCAGAGGGGAGGAGAAGGCAGGAGGATTTTTTCATGTCAAATATTAAGTAGGTTAAGGAAATAAATTCCCCCAAGTAGGGACAGAATCCTTCTAGGGCAGAAAAACAAACAAGGGAGGAAAAAAAAACTGGAAAGGGTACAGAAAGAAAAAAAAAGGTGAACTTTATGTAAGACAGACCTTATAAGGAAAGGTTACAGGAAATAGAGTCATTTGACATGAAGATGAAAACACTCAGGACACCTTCTCTGCCTTCAAGATCCACTAGTGTTCCAATGCCTAGAAGAGTACTTTGCATGCAAAAGGGCATTTACTGTTTGTTGTGCGTGAGTAGGTGCTCATCGTGTTCGACTCTGCGAACCCATGGACTGCAGACTGCCAGGCTCCTGTCCATGGGATTTCCCAGGCAAGAGTACTGGAGTGGGTTGCCATTTCCTCCTCGAGGGGATTTTCCGGACCCTGGGATTGAACCCATGTGCACACACTGTGGGCCCCAGAGCCTAGTTCCTTGAACATGATGGGTGCAGAACAAATGGACATGAATGACGCCAACCCGTATTTGCTGTTCGCGCCCCGTGTGCGTGGCACCAGGACCAGAGTGAACAAGAGAGACACTCCTGTCCTCAAGTAGCTTTCATCCTGGGGGAGAGAGCATGCAGGCAACCCCAGTATCAGAGGGAAGCACACGCCATGGAGGAAAACGCAGTGCGGGAGGGGACATGCCGGCTGCAGCAGCTGCTGCTGTCACCCGGGTGGGTCCACGACCAGGACCACTCTGGCTGTGACAGACACCTGGGGCACACAGGAGGAAGCAGGGAGAGCAGTTTGGAGGAGGCAAAGGAGGCTAACTGCAAAAACCCAGGGAATGCATGACCGTGACTTGGCTAAAGAACCATCACTGCAGACCGTCAGCAGATTCTGGACCAAAATACACAAGTGGACTAGACAGAATATGCTAATGGATAAAGTGTGAGGGATGGGAATAAGAGAGGGTGACCCAAAGAGTTTTGGCCTGAGGAGGTAAAAGATAAATGAAGAACAAACTAACTGAAGAACAAACACAAACTTTCTTCCTGCCAGCCCCACTGACGGCAGATGGAGTAATCCCTGGGCCATTCGCACCGTGCAGCTGTGTCTGCCCCAGGGAAGTGGGTTCTCTCCCACACTCCAGATCTGACCAGGGTCGAGGGTATCTACCTTCAGATCCAGCCTCTCACCCTGCCCCCCTACTTCACTTCCGACACTCTAGGCTCCATGACCCTTCGCTAAGCGAATGGGCACGTGGTCTCACAGCCAAAGAATCTGCTCCCTTATCAATGCTGAACAGGTCCAGAACAGTTCAGTGCAGCTCTTGATAAAAAAGGTCTACATTCTTAGCACGTTCACCAACTGCTAGAGTCTCCTCCCCACACTTTGTGCCACCTAAGGAGGCAACATCATCTCCAACGTGGCAGGAAGTAACCCACACTCGGGAGTGGAGGTGGAAGAACAGGAGATAAGAAAGGGAAAACAAGAGAGACTGGAAGGTCTGCACCCCAAACCCACCCCCGAGCTGTGCCTGCCCTCAGCCATTCAAGAGCATCTCTTGTTCAAGGGAAGGCCTCCCGTCCCCACACACACTTGCAGCCACCACCATCACCAAATCACCCATCAAGACCTAGCCCTCTCCTCTTCCACCCAACTTTCCAAAGAGCAAAAGAGTATTTGGCATTTCCATGAGATTCAGGTTCAGAAGTATACTGTTTGGAGTTTCTTTTCCTAGCCAAACCCATATAAGCTATGTCCTGAACATTCAGCCCGAGTAAGACAGACCTACAGAAAAAAAAAATTCAAAATGGGGCAAAAGTAGGAAAGTGCTTCTTACCGATTATTTTCTAGGCCAATGACTGTAAGTCGTGCTAAGTCTGTCAATGGAAGTGTTTGCTGACTGCTCACGAAGTGGCCAACAGACAATGATCCCTGGGAGAGACATGCAAAAAGATAGTATTCCTAACCTCCAGAAGCTTACAATCCAATTAAGGAAGAAATAACCACAGGCACTACAGCAAACAAGCAAACACTGTCTCCCTGTACTGGGGGGCCAGGCAACCGGAGCGAGGATGATTGGGGTTTGGGTGAGAAGACAAGGAGGAGGTGCAGACAAGACTGGAGGCACGATTCTGCACAGCACGTGCAGGGGGCTGGGAGCAAGGGGACAACCGCCCATGGACGTTCACAGCCAGGTAGAAGAGCTGACTGGGGCCTTGCAGGGAGCGGCCCAGCCTTCGAAGCAGAATGGCTTGGCCGCAGCCAGGAGAGTGGTACCAAAGAGGATGGAACTGCAGCCAGGTAATGTCCAGGAGGCCTGAACAAACACTTGAGCATGAAAAGAAGGGAGAATAGACTAGAATGACAGCAATGGGAACTGCAATTTTAAAAGGAAAAGTTCTTACAAAACTGAGCACCAACTGTGCAGGTATAGTTTTAGATGCTGGACATAAGCAATTTCCAAAGGCAATCTGAACAAAGAAATAACAAAGCAGATTAGCTATAGTGGGTATACAAACCAACTGCTGACTTCATTACCTGCAACCTGTTCAACGGTGGGAAGGCTGACAAATACTTTATACCCCAGTCAGTGGCTTAACTTTATCTACAACTTCCCTAAAAACAGAACGTTTAAGATGCCTTGGTTAGGGACACACATGCATGAGATGAAAGGACAGCCATCGTTAATCCTTCATGGAATTATCAATATTTTTGCTCCCCTGTGTTTTACATAAGTTTGGATGAAAAGATCTGAAAATCCCCATCTTCCAAGCAGTAAAGCAAGGTTGTTGCTACCATGCGATGGGCCTCCATCACTGTTCCTCACCCTGCCACCGCCAAGCTCACCTTCCCTCCGCAAGAGTCTGAGGAGATGGGGCTGGAAGACCTCCGACACCTGGTGCTGAGGGAGGCTTTCGCTCACCTGAGCCCCCTTCCACCCCCAAAGCACCCCAAAAGCCTCAAGGGTCATGGCGAACCTGGCACTTTGGGCCTCGCTGAAGACATGCACTGGGGGCCGTGAAGATGTCTTCTGTCATCTCTCATCCCAGCCCAGACCCTGAAATGCCACAGGCTGAACAGAAGCCTTCAAGGTCAGAAGCTCCAGCTTCAGACAACTGAGCGCCCAGCTGGGGCTCAGATACCTCGCAGTGTATTGCAAGGACGTGGCCCCTCTCTCGCTGCATTTACAACACGGCAATTGCAATTCTGAGCCCCTCAGAGACTCTTCAGCACAACAGCAAGGGCAACTAAGATGCTAGCAGAGACTTCTACGCGCCCTTGGGCAGGTGGAGGCATATTTCCTAGCCCCAACCACAGGACTCTATATGTGGAGTACATTCATGTACTGGAATCTACTGGAGCTGGAGCTGCAATCCTGTGCCCTAACAAGAATGAAGAAGCCGAAACACCAGCTTCTCCTCCGCAGCCCCAGAGAGACTCAAGGAGGGCAAGGATGGAGGAAGAACAGTCTGTGGCCTTCACTCTGGTTGACAGCACCTAGCCCTCCTCCGACAGGCTGTTCTCCCGCCACATCCTTCTGGCAAGTTCCTCTTGCACAGTTGCAGCACAAGCCCAGTCTTCTGGCAACGCACAATTTGACTGCTAATGGAGGGTACGGCTCCACGGAAGACATCGCTGTCCCCAGACGAGGCGCCTTCTATTCGATCATCTGCTCGTGTGGCTCATGCATGCATCTGGGTTTTGTTCACCAGCTCTGCACATGGCACATGTCCATACTTATTACCAACTATAATGGGTTGGGGGGGGTGGCAGGGGAGTCGAAGGGATTAGCTCCACAAGACTCTGACCCTACTGAGATTAAAGTCTTAAAACCAGACTTACACACCTCTGCCAGCCACCACCCACCTTAGTGCCATCACAGACTACACCAGAATCCTGCAGACACCAGGTTCCACGGACAGGGAACGTGAATCCACAAATAAACTGTCCCTTTAAAGATCCTCAGCAACCTAAAAGCAGCTGGTTTCTGGTATGAACCAGTCCTCAGAAAGCAACTCTCACTTCATCCATAAAGAACAAAGTCCAACAATTTGAGTTTTGTTTTTAAAAAAAATTAAAGGAAAAGAAATAATTGCTCCACACAGATAAAGACTCGGACACAATTACTGGTTCAAGAACAGGCTTGGGGGTTTTCAAAGCGGCTAGACGGCAGGCAGTTTTTGCTCTGCTAACACTAAACACGGCTAGTCGAGGTCTGGGTGGAGTGGAGGGAAATGGCCCTAAGCAGAAGCCCTGGACTGCAGTGGCACAGAGCAGATGTGGAGCTCACAGTGGGACCTCCGCGCCACCAGGGCAGACCGCACCCGGCACAGCTGACCTCGCCCGCACAGGCGAGCGACTCCCACCCTGAGGTAGCAAGTCCTCCAATGTCGGAGGAAACCGCGGCCAGAGGAAACCCAGGCATCCTCCTCTCTCCTTTCCCTCCCTTCTCCTTTTTATTTAAAAGAGAAGGGCAGTATTTCTGTGCCTAAGAAATGTGATTGCAAGAGTCCTGTATCAGAAAACAGCAACTGAGACATTGCTCTGGCAAAATTTCCAGCACTATCACTTACCTGCTGAAAGCAATCATAAAGCCTTCCTTCTCTCGGAAGACAAAAAAAAAAAACGATGACTAACTTTTTTAAAGGATTTCAGTAATACCTGGGATCTCTAAAAGATCCTTAAACTGGCACAAGATGGTTATAATTTCAGTGTTTAAGGGAAGCTCTGAAGTCACATCACTTTTTTTACCCAGTGATCAGAACTAGTTTCTTATCATATATTTGGGAGGCTTTATGTTTTGGTCTCCTGCCTCAAAGAAAGTACCACTCCAAACCAAGTATTAATACTGTGATGATGGCAGTAATGATACTACTGAAAATAGCAGCTGCAATTTATTAATCACATTACCACATGCCCAGGCATATCTCAGAGCCAATTATCTACCTTTCCTCATTTAATTCTCCTTGCGAGGTAGGTACAATTATCAGGCTGATTTTACAGATGAGAAAAAGGAAACACAAAGAGGGTAAGCAACTTGCCCAAGTCAAACAGTAAGTGATACAGCTGGCGCTTAACCCCAGGAAGTCTGGAACCACCAGTTGAACAGCCTCTGTCCTTATATCTGCTACCATCTTCATCCCGAAACAGCCCTTTGAGTCATCACTGTCATCTGCAAATTACAGATGGGGAAAAAGAATGAAGAAGGGCCAAATGATCTGTCCAGCTTGTAAGCTACAGGGTCAGGAGTCCGCTCTGGGTCTCTGAACCCCCATGGTCTATACTTTCCACTTCCCCACAGTCCAGAGCAGTTTGACGAACCAACACAGGACGTCTGTAGAGACAGCAGTTCCTAGGACCAGAAGAGGTAACACTGGTCCCGAGGGCAAACAAGCAGGGAAGAATGAAGAACCATCGTGCCACAGGGAATCTGCTGTCTGCTCTCCACCCCATGGCTCTTAAACAAAACCTACTCTGTCACACCCTGCTCACGACCCACAGACGTGCTTATTATTTCCCATGGTATCTCCAGTGTGGCATGACTTACCCAATCTCATCTCCCACTCTCCCCGAGAAGCCCAGCCCTCCAGTTTGGCCACCCCGCCCCTTCCCTGCAGCACCGCCCTGTCACTCGGATGGACGGACGTGGTTCGGCGGTTCCTGGCACCTGAACTCGCCAGTGCCCTTCTCCCTTCCATATTTGAGACCCCCTCGCCTCCTTGAGTCCTGCCTGAGCTCCTCCGCCTCTGAGCGCCTTCACACTTCCAAACAATTTCACACTTATTCACATCCAAGCAGCACTGTTTGCCATTGTTTCTATTTCTCCAATGGAAAATTCCTTAGGGGAACAGCCAACTGTGCAGGGCCTCAGGAGGCACAGCCACCAGAAGGCACAGGCTTGGGACTCAGGCTGAGACTGGATCCTGACTGCCCTGCCCAGCTGTCCAGTCCCCAGTCAGGCGCCTATAAAATGCAGGTGAGAACAGAACCTCCTTCAGAGTACTTCGAAGAAGTAAATGAGAGACTGCATCTTGACACTGTTTTCCACAATGCTGGCAAAAATGCTCAATAAATCATTTCTTCAAAGATAACACTTCAGCCAGAGCCTGGCCTAAGACTTGCTGAGAGTGCAGCTGGAGTGTGCCAAGCAGCGTCAGTCCACTGACAGGTGATTCCTGAAGGTTAGGGGTTACTTCTTAGAACAAGAGAAAGAGGGAGCTCCAGGAAGCAAAATAGTAGAGCAGAACAGGAAAAATAGGAGCCAAGGATGAAATCAAGTTGGTAAGCACCTCCCGGGTACTGACTGTGTAAGCACTCCAAGGGGGACACGGACGTGTAAGACAAAGGCCCCCACTCACAGGGCTTACAATCTAGCTAAGCAGTTAAGACAACGCATAAAAAAACTAAAAAACACAAATAAGTACGTAACTGCTAAACAAATGGTACGGCCGGGATTCCCAGCTTTTTTCAGTTATGATGACTCCTTTTACCATCAACTATTATTTCTGATCATCATGCGATATAAGGTATTCCTTACAACACCCTGTTGATTGAAAAAAATGCCTAACAATAAAAAGAATCTACTCTTAACATTTTTCAATGAATTTGTATTTTGTTAATCACTACAGCATCTATGTGCACTGCAAAAAAAGGAAAACATATATACATCATTAACTCAAGCTCTGATGTGTGATGAGTCTACTCAACAGATTCACAAGCCTGGCTGATGGGCAGTAAAGACACACACGCGCGCGCGCACACACACACGCGCACGCGCATACACACATGCACACACACAATCTCTGCCCAAAGCATGGGGAATCACTCAAAGAAATTTACTGATAACAGTTCAGAAGCTGGTAGAGACTAGATGACAAACTTCTAACAGATTCAACTCAATGAAAATTTAGCTAACTTAATTACAACAAACATTTAAATATTATAATGAATAAGAGATAGTGGAGGAGGGATGGGAATGTGAGCAGCAGCCCACTGAGAGGAGGGAGGAGGCGGTCGTAATCTGGGCACAGAGTCAACCTGCCATCCGGAAGGGACACACCTGCTCAAGACACAAGCAGGGCAGATGCCAGGAGCTCCCGTGCAAAGAGCACGGGCTCCAGAGGTCATGGGTCTGGACTTGAACCTGGGACCCACCTCTCACTGGGTCGGGTTAGTGAGGGCAGGCTCCTAAGCCCAGTCTCTGCTGTAAAACAGAGACCAACACTGCCTGCCTCACAGGAAAAGAGGGGTTTTGAAGTGAGGCTAAAATAAGTAACCATCATGAAGAAAGCACAGTGTCCCAGAAGCAGATAACACCATGCTCTCACAAGCACACCAGAGGGAGTGAGTGCGAAGGTAAGACCGAGCCCGGCGTCCCTCAAGCAGAAATCTACAGAAGGAAGAGTAAAGGAGCTCAAGAGGCACGAGGCACGCAGACCAGCACGGGACGGCAAAGCAGAAAACACCTAAGGATCCAAACTGTGAATTCAACATTTTGGGTAAATTCTTAAACTATTTTATTCATTTATTGTATATTTTATAACCACAAATCAAAAGGTCTCATGCTGCAAAACTGTTGCAAAAATGACTGGTTTTTAAAAGCTTTATAAATAAGATCTCTCCCTACCAAAAAAATGAGTAAAATTCAATCATCTTAAGAATATGTCTTACTTTCCTCCAGATCATTTTATAACAGTCCATGTACTGCTTCAGAGTGGGGTGTGGAGCTGAAATAGAGGACAAGATAAACAGGAATGATAAGACACAACAAGGACTGTTCTACACTTGTGTGAACACTGATAAGTCACACGGTTTAGACAGGACAGCACCAGGAGCCTCTTCCCACCACCCCCAATGTAAGGACTATGAAAACATCTATCGTGTACCAGGAATACAACAGGCATTAGGGAACAGGACATCTCGGGAGAGAGGATGGGACACAGGAAAAGGCAGGGACGGGAAAATTATCAAATTCTGTTCTGAATTTGGCCTTTTTTAAAAATTTGGATTTAAAAAAAAATGTATGTATGATATTACTATAGAAATCAGATGCTTTTTCAGAAGTGAAAACTAAAACTTAGAAACAAGACATCATGCCACTGCAGTGAAGAGCACAGCTCTGATTGCAGAAGCCTCTCTATCTGTCCCCCAAAAGGGGGCTCCGGCCAGGGTGGCCTGCGGTGAAAGACGGAGACGCCCCAGGCGGGCGCCACGCCGGTGAACTGCCCCTCAAGGATGCGGAACTAGGCCGAAGTCCACCAGACGATGAGCAGGAGAGCCGCCCTTCCCCATGGAAGGCAGCTGGAGGTCCCACGGGACCAGGGCCCTGTCACACAGCTGCCCAGCATACCAACGCCAGGCCCTTGGAGCGGCGGTTCTGTGCCACCCAGCCCACTGTGCCAGGAGGGCAGGAGAACCAGCACAGGGACTTTCCACTGCGGATCCTGGGAGCCTGAGCACCAACAGAAGGCAAACCCAGGGCAGAGAAGAGGACCAAAGCAAAGTCCGATTAGCAACTACACTCTGAGTTTACACAGCGCCTCTTTCTTCCATCAAGTACTTTGGAGACACTACTTGACCAGGCTCTTCAGGTTCTTTATTTAAACATTTTCACAGCAAGTCAAAGACATCTCAAGCACCCAAGAAAGCCATGTCCACTCTTGGATTAGAAAGGGCCCACACACCCATACCAGTTTTCTGGAAGGGAATCAGCAGAGCGTCAAGCCTCAAAGCACCCCTGCTCCTTGCTGTCC
The DNA here is from genome assembly GCA_006408615.1 of Connochaetes taurinus. Taxonomy (NCBI): domain Eukaryota; kingdom Metazoa; phylum Chordata; class Mammalia; order Artiodactyla; family Bovidae; genus Connochaetes; species Connochaetes taurinus. The sequence continues at coordinate 51,808 of SJXO01004213.1, read as the reverse complement.
TGGCCAGGAGCACAAGTTGCTTCTCAAAAAGGATTCTGAGATTTTAGGGAAAACTGAGTATCCCACAGGTCCCAAAACAAGCATCTAGAATGACAAAGAACAGAGTCACAGTCCTGCCTCACCCACAGCACAAACCAAGAGCCCAAGGGGCCTTGAATTATCGCTAAAACAAAACCACAGAAGGAATACAGGAGAGGGGGAAACAGAAGGAGAAGGAGAGGAAGAAAACAGCTCATGCGTCGTGCTGAGGTCACAGCAGATCTCCTGAGGTCCACTTTTATCTCAAGAGAGGGGCACCAGGTGCTGCCATAAGCCTGTCCACTGCAAGCCAACCAGAGCAGCAAAACCTGGGGGATACCCCGCCAGTCATTTTACACTCTTTCTATACGAATACTCGATTGCTCAGCATTGACTGTGAGTCTACAAATACCAGGCATCGTGCTGGGTCTGAGTACAGAAGTGAACAAAACGTCTCCCACGCCCCAGAGAAGGGAACGCAGTGATGGACACAACTGTCAGGATAAAACGTCAGCACACAAACGAGTTCATACTTACCCAGTGTAAAGAGGTCTGTTGGGGGAGAGAACAGAGACGGTAAGAGGAAATACCAGAAGGGCCCCCTGGGCTGGGTGGTCAGGTGGTGGGGTGCTATCTCGCCTGAGACTAGAGGAGGGAGCTGAGGGAGGGTGGGAGCTCTCTGCAGGGGTTGAGGAGGCACAGGTGCACAGCCCCCTGGGTTTGGAGCTCCCCAGAGAGGACGAGCAGGATGGCAGGGCTGGCAAGGCCACGTCATAGACAGCCAGGCTCGGCCTCTTGAGGAAAGTGGATTTAAGGACCTTGCTTCTCCCTGTGTCCCTTAGAGTTCTCGGCCCAATGCCCTCCTCATGGCAGACACTAAGAGCACACACACTTCATTATAAACCACTGACCATTTAATAAGCAATGCAATCACTTAAAATCTTGGCCCTCAAGATCTTCTAGGAAAGAAAAGAAAAGAAAAAAAAAAAAAAACCACCCCTCCACCCCAAGGAACAAATGTTCCGAGACAACAAGAAAAATATCCTGAGACAGCATCTGATTAAACACCCAGTGAAACATTCAAGTCGCATGTCGGTCCCTGGAAGGGAGCAATTTTAGGCCTCAGTAGCGACAACAGGTCTCCCAGAGAAGGCAGGACTCCAAAGGGAAACTGAAGCTTGGGAGAATTCAGCGGAGCCAGCTGGGAGGATGTTCCAGGCACACTGACGGGGTAACCTCCAGGGCACAGCTGGACACCTGGACAGCAGTCCAGCCGAAGCCTCTCCAGTCCAGCCAGCCCAGCCCCGGGGGCCTTGCAGGGAACAACAGGAAGGTTCCCACAACCTGGCACCAGCCAGTCTCCTGCCTGGCACACTCCGGGCGAGCTGCCGGGACAGGAATGTGAGTGAGACTGTCTGCCCCAGGAGGAGACAGGAAGGCAGAGAGTGATGGATCTCATTCACTGGGATTTAAAAAAAAAAAAATCAAATGACAAGAAGGAGAGTGAGAAGAGGAAAAAATCCAAATTGTTGTAGAATTATGCAACTGAAATTCCATGCATAAGCCAGGAAATTCAAAGGTCACAGTTCCCACAGCAACTGTAACCTGAGCTCCCGGCCGTGTAGTCTTTGGCAAACCAGGCCAAATGTGAAGCGCCCAACCGTGTTCGGTGCTCAGCCTGCAGGCCACAGGCCACCAGCGGTACCTGCCACAGTCCTGGGCCGCTGCTCCGAGGTCACCTGCAAGGCCACACTAGGCTGCAGGCCCAGATTCTCCAGATTCTTTGAGGCGGAGCTCCTCCGTGACCCTGTGCCCACTCAACTCTTCTCTGGGTTGAGTGACCTTGAGAGAGCCGGGGGAGAGGGTGCTCAGGGGAGGGGTTGCGCCCCTTCCCTCCTAGGTCTGAGCATCCCACACCTGTAAAACCTAACCAACTGGGAGACAGGGCGGGGCCAAGGCAGCAAGGGAATATCAACTTCAAAGGACACCATCAAAGCGGTGCGAGGATAATCCACATGGGAGAAGATTCCTGCAAGCTGTTTCCCTGACAAGGGCCTCATCTCTAGAGAAAATGTAACTGAGCACATGTTCCTTCCCCAGAGAGGCAGAGCCAGGCCACCCGAAGCCCTGCCAGCATCCTGAAGCAGTCTGTATCCTGACAGTGGAGGAAGGGCCTGAGCTCCCCTTCTACCCTCCCCCCGCAGCCTGGGGTCAGTCCAGGCTGCGGGTACCTGCCTGTGGGTGGACAGAAGACCAACAGGCACCTGGTGATCAGGGGCCTTTTCAAAGGACAGGGTTCCTGAGGTTCTTCTTACCGTTCAATCATCACGACAGAAAAGACACACCCTTAGAAAGCTGACATCCTGGAAATCGTTCCTCTCTTCAGGTGACGTCATATGTGAGTAGCTGAAACTACAGGCTCCAGGCAAAGGATGACTTGCCTGTTCCTGTGGCTGCCACGGCGGCCACAGACAAGAAAAGCATTAGGGCTCTGCTCCCAGCGGCTGTCTGACCTAAGCACGGCCCTCCATGATGTCACAAGAGATAACGGGACTAACGCAGGTAAGAGCCACGCTGAGGCCCTAACATACAGGAGCTCAGCACATGGGAATCACTGAAGTGTTGCTATTTCTTCTCACAGCCAACCTGATGACCCACTTCACTTACAAGAGCTGGGTCTAAACTAATGATGTGGCTTTGGGTGAAGAAACAGGACAGTAATGTACTCGAGGCCACATAGCACTAACTGGTAGAAGATGGAAGCAAACCCAAGCCACTTGACTCTACAGCCCCACATGTGACCACACCGCAGCCATCTTCAAGCACCTGCCTCATCAAGAACAAAGCAGGCAAAGACCTTCCAAAAACACCCCAAGGGTGACTTCCGTGAAAGAACTGCCAGTCTCAGGTCGATCCAGTGATCGCAGAACCATGTGGAGGGTTCTCTTCTACAGAAGAGAAAGGCCAGAAACAATCCAAGATACAACCATCGCCTACTGATCACAGGTAGCTCTGCTGAAAGTGGGAATGCGGGACTAGGCTTCATTTCACAAGTACACTTGCTATTAAGGCATCCAAGCACTCTAGTGCCTCACTTGAAAGAACTGCCAGTCTCAGGTCGATCCAGTGATCGCAGAACCATGTGGAGGGTTCTCTTCTACAGAAGAGAAAGGCCAGAAACAATCCAAGATACAACCATTGCCTACTGATCACAGGTAGCTCTGCTGAAAGTGGGAATGCGGGACTAGGCTTCATTTCACAAGTACACTTGCTATTAAGGCATCCAAGCACTCTAGTGCCTCACAGGTGACACCAACAAACAAGCCTGGGAATTTCAAACTGCCTCACACACTACTTGTTATTGCCGTTGTTCAGTCCGTGTCAACTCTATGCAACTCCATGGACTGCAGGACGCCAGGCTCCTCTGTCCTCTGCTGTCTCCTGGAGTTTGCTCAAACTCATGTCCATTGAGTCAGTGAGGCCATCCAATCATTTCATCCTGTTTCCCTCTTCTCCTCCTGCCCTCAATCTTTCCCAGCATCAGGGTCTTTTCCAATGAGTCAGCTCTTTGCATCAAGTTACCAAAGTATTAGAGCTTTAGCATCAGTCCTTCCAATGAATATTCAGGGTTGACTTCTTTTAGGATTGACTAGTGGGCTGCCATCTATGGGGTCGCACAGAGTCGAAAACGACTGAAGCGACTTAGCAGCAGCAGCTTGATCTTGTTGCAGTCCAAGAGACTCTCAAGATCTTCTCCAGCACCGCAGTACCAAAGCATCAATTCTTTGGTGCTCAGCTTCTTTATGATCCAACTCTCACATTCATACATGACTACTGGAAAAACCATCACTTTGACTACATAGACCTTTGTCAACAGGTGATTGATGTCTCTGCTTTTTAGTATGCTGCCTAGGTTTGTCGTAGCTTTCTTCCAAGGAGCAAGCATCTCTTAATTTCATGGCTGCAATCACTGTCTGCAGTGATTTTGGAGCCCAAGCAAATAAAATCTGTCACAGCTTCCACTTTCCCCCTTCTATTTGCCATGAAGTGATGGGACCAGATGCCATGATCTTAGTTTTTTTAATGTTGAGTTTCCAGCCAGCTTTTTCACTCTCCTCTTTCACCCTCATCAAGAGGCTCCTTAGTTCCTCTTCACTTTCTGCCATTAGAGTGGTATCATCTGCATATCAGAGGTTACTGATATTTCTCCCAGCAAAATCGATTCCAGCTTGTGATTCATCACAAGCTACTTGATTCCCACCCTATTTCATAAACCCCACAACTGTCCTGCATTTGGACAGACAGGACTTCTGCCTTCTCCCCTGTCTTTACCCAGGTCTCCTCTCCATCACAGGCCTGTTCCTATGCTCCATACTCTCTCCAGGCCCCAGCTACACGGTTTATACCTACTTGTTTAGATTACATGCAAAGACCAAAAAAAAAAAAAAAAAACCACATTCATTTACCCCAGCTTAGAAATGGAAATATCCAATTAAGAAAGGGATGCAGAACAAACGAGGCACTGGAATACCACATATGTAAGTAATCCCAAGTATGTTCCCCCAAAGAGACCTCAGCATTCCCACCGACTGGGAATGTGATCTTGGACAAGGAACAGCCCACTTCCTGAGCTGGCTGGCTCACAGAGGGGACATACTCCTTACTGCTACAGGCAGTAGGGGGCACATGGTTCAGCTAACACAACACTGTCATGGAAGTCAGACGCCTACTTCTTTTCGGTCTTGTCTGAACAACACTGGGAGAAGGTAGACTGCTAAAATGTCTTGCAGGATCAGGGTAGGAGACAGTTCACATTTTTCATTACGGCAACTTACCTACATAACCCAGATACACCTCTAGTTATTAAATTCTATGGCTTACAATAGAGTAAATAGAGCTGAAAATCTCATTAGATAACACGAGAGAGTTAAGGTTACCATGGGAAGGGACACTGCTCTACTTTCCTGACTTGTGCTTAAATACAACCTCAGTATACCGTGTTCAACCTTAAGCTACTCCCAGAAGCCTGGTCCCCACTCTGAGTGTTTAAGAGCCATCAGTTTATGGCTGTTTTTATCAGCAACATGATTAGTAAAATGCTATGAAGAGCCTATATGCTTTAGTCTTTGCTTTCATAAGATTTCAAGTTTCTAAAAACTAAAACAAAGTCACCAACATAAGAAGTGCTACGTTTGCTTAGCCGCTCAGTCACGTCCAACTCTTTGCAACCCCATGGACTGCAGCACGCCAGGCTCCTCTGTCCGTGGGAAGAAAGTCTGATTAGTAAAGGCTATGAAACTGGTTATAGACTATTCAGCTGTAGAAACCTGTCAAATAAAACAGGAATACCTAAACACATAGAAATTTGTCATGTAAATCTGAGTTTACTCAAGAACTGACTGCAAATTTGACTCATCAAAATTAACAACTTTCATACTTGAAAACTATCAAGAAAGGACAACCCACAGAGGGGATAAAATGTTTGCAAACCATCTATCTCATTAGAAACTCATATCCAGAATATATAAAGAACTCTTACAACCTGATAAATAAAAAAGTAACCCAAATTTTCTAATGGGCAAAGGATTTTAAGAGAGATTTCTCCAAAGAAGATACACAAATGGTCAAGCACACAAAAAGCTGTTCAACGTCATTAACTATTTCAAAAATGCTCATCAAAAACACATGGAGCTACTCCTTCACACCCACTAGGACAGCTGGAACCAAAGGATAACTGCAAGAGGTAGCAAGGATGTGAAGGAGCCTGAATCCTCGGACAGCGAGGCTGGGAGTGGAAAACAGTGCAGCCACGTTGGAAAAGCTCTGCAGCTCTTCAAAATGTTAGACACAGTTATTACATGACCCAGCAATTTCACTCCGAGGTATGTATACATACAAGAGAAGTGAAGACATACACCCACTCCAAAACTTGTACATGAACGCTCATCATGACGTTATTCAGAACAGCCAAAAGCCAAATGTCTATTAATTGTTGAATGGATAAGGAAAATGCAGTAGATCCATAAAATGGAATATTATTTGGCCATAAGAGGAAATGAAATTCTGATACAGGCTACAACATGGATGAACTCTGAAACATGATGCTGAGTGAAAAAAATCTAGTCACAGAAAACCACATACTGTATGACTTCATTTATATGGAATGTCCACAATAACAAATCTATAGACAGAAAGTAGTCTAGTGGTTGCCTGTGGCTCAGAGGAGAGAGACTGGAGAGAAGAGAGTTACTGCCATGGGTACAGGGTTTTTTCACAGGATGATAGAAATGTTCTAGAATTAACTGTAGTGATGGTTGTATAACTCTGTATACTTAAAACCAGTGAACTTACACTTTAAATGAATGAACTCTATGGTACGTGAATTACATAATAAAATGGCTTTGAGCAGTACCATACCATGTCTTTTGTGTCCTTGTATTCTCATAAGTAACACAGCCTCTGGCACACAGTAGGTACTAAGCAAATGTTAAAATAAAGAGAACAGAAGCGCTGAGTCTCTTCACCACAGATTTCATTAGAGGAATTCCGCCACCACACTATGGGACCTCTGTGAGCCAGCCTCAGCCTAGGGGAGACAGGGAGTCTGCTCCAGCTCCTGCTCCCAGCCCAGCATACCCCTAAACATCAGGCTGATAGTTTCTGTCTAAGGTCTCTTCCAAACCCGTAATTCTAGGATGCCTTACTGGTGAATATAGAATATATATATATCTATCTTTGAAAGCACATGAGCTATTGGTCAGGTACCACGAGCAACAGCCCCCACCCCCACCCCCTCAGCAGTCTGGTTATACAAGCAGAATCAGCATTCATGAAATAATCAAAGACTTCAGGGCATTTATCCCTAGACAACGGGGATAAATCAGGAAATAAAGACAGTAAGGGCTTTTGGTCAAATGCAGGGACATTCTTCCAGGGTTCCCCAAGCAAATTACTGAAAACTACTCCCCAGCTTTGTCTATATGGCATTCCTGCTCCACAACCAGAACAAACTGCTTTCTGCACAGCATTTGTTCAAAGCCACCTTATGTTACAGTTCACTGTACATATTTCTGGCTCTCCTACCATGTAACACATTCCCATAGAACACATTCCTAATGGACATGGACAACGGTAACAATTTATGTCTCCTTGAAAACCATTAGCACAAAGTCTTGCACACAGGAAATACATAATTTGTATGTGTTAAATTTAAGTATCAACTTCACAAAAACATCATTAATACCTATTTTCTAAAGCCAAACAGGGAGTCACGTTTACATGCCTGTAGCAGCTAAGCAGCCAATCGGCCTAAAAGCAGGATCCTTGACAGCTAACATGACCTTCACATGACCTACAGCAGGTGGCCACCTGGTCCATGCCCACCTTTCTTTCCAAAAGCCCCGCCTGCTTCCTTCCCATCATGGAGCACCCCTAAGCCCTCACAGTCCACCCTGGCTCCCCAGCAGCTGGCTCCTCTGGTCAGGCCCCTCCACTCCCCAGCCTACAGCTCTGGCCAGACTGAGCACCTCGTCACAGTTTCCCAGGCCCTGCCCTGGGCCTTCCTCCAGGCCTTTTGCACACTTACGCATGTCTGTGATTTATGGCTCATCTATACTAAACTGTGAACTCCGTGAAAGCAGTGTTTAACTCACTATGGTGTTGTGTGGGTAAATGCCCAACAACCTATTCTCTAAACCATTTTTGTGTTATTTATATGCACGTACATTTATTATAAAATTTACTGATATAAAGTTGTATACCACCCTTATGGCAGAAAGTGAAGAGGAACTAAAAAGCCTCTTGATCAAAGTGAAAGAGGAGAGCGATAAAGTTGGCTTAAAGCTCAACATTCAGAAAACGAAGATCATGGCATCTGGTCCCATCACTTCTTGGGAAATAGATGGGGAAACAGTAGAAACAGTGTCAGACTTTATTTTTTGGGGCTCCCAAATCACTGCAGATGGTGACTGCAGCCATGAAATTAAAAGACGCTTACTCCTTGGAAGAAAAGTTATGATCAACCTAGATAGTATATTCAAGAGCAGAGACATTACTTTGCCAACTAAGGTCCATCTAGTCAAGGTTATGGTTTTTCCTGTGGTCATGTATGGATGTGAGAGTTGGACTGTGAGGAAGGCTGAGCACCGAAGAATTGATGCTTTTGAACTGTGGTGTTGGAGAAGACTCTTGAGAGTCCCTTGGACTGCAAGGAGATCCAACCAGTCCATTCTGAAGGAGATCAGCCCTGGCATTTCTTTGGAAGGAATGATGCTAAAGCTGAAGCTCCAGTACTTTGGCCACCTCATGTGAAGAGTTGACTCACTGGAAAAGACTCTGATGCTGGGAGGGATTGGGGGTAGGAAGAGAAGGGGACGACCAAGGATGAGATGGCTGGATGGCATCAAGGAGTCGATGGACGTGAGTCTGAGTGAACTCTGGGAGATGGTGATGAACAGGGAGGCCTGGCGTGCTGTGATTCATGGGGTCGCAAAGAGTCGGACACGACTGAGCGACTGAACTGGAACTGCTCCTTGGAAGAAAAGCTATGACCAACCTACATAGCATATTAAAAAGCAGAAACATTACTTTACCAACAAAGGTCCATCTAGTCAAAGCTTTGGCTTTTCCAATAATCATGTACGGATGTGAGAGTTGGACCATAAAGAAAGCTAAGCACTGAAGAATTGATGCTTTTGAACTATGGTGTTGGAGAAGACTCTTGAGAGTCCCTTAGACTGCAAAGGAGATCAAGCCAGTCAATCCTAAAGTCAATCCTGAATATTCACTGGAAGACCTGATGCTGAAGCTCCACTACTTTGGCCACCTGATGCAAAGAACTGACTCACTGCAAAAGACCCTGATGCTAGGAAAGATTGAAGGCAGGAGAAGGGGACGACAGAGATAAGATGGCTGGAAGGCATCACCGACTCAAAGGCCAAGAGTTTGAGCAGACTCCAGGAGTTGGTGATAGACAGGGAAGCCTGGCATGCAGCAGCCCATGGGGTTGCAAAGAGTCGGACACAACTGAGTGACTGAACTGAACTGAACTGAACTAATGGCCAATCCATAGATTCAACTGATAAATAAGTGAATTTGGTTATCATCATTTACCTTAAGGAGTAAAACAGAACGGGACAAGTGAGCGGGTAACAGGAAGGAAGGCCAGGGGTCTCCAAACCGTGGAAATAGCCTGCAAGTGTCAAGACATTTTTATCTCACTTAAGTGGCAGGAGGAAACAAACTAGCGATATTTTTTCCTTATCCATACAAATTTAAAAGGAAGTTTCCCTTAAAATTCTGTGTTGCCATAGTGACACCTGGTTTCACCTGAAGTTAACCAATGCCTTTTTCTTATGGAAATGTTTATCTTAAGCTATGCTAATGTACTATGCACATACCCCAAACTCCGTCTTCAAGTCTGTTCTGCCTTTTGGCTCAGAACCTACTTGATAAACCCGTATGTTATACTCAGATATTGTTCCTCTAATCGATGTAAATTAAACTATTTGTATGGTGATCTGCCCTTATTCAAGATTCAAGTTAATCATTTTACGGCCCGAGGTGAATCATTTGGTGCCAAGATTATCCCAAAATTCATCTTATGGGTGAGGGGCCTGGTGCCATTCTGAGTTTTAAGACATTCCTTTCTTTCATTAACAGAGTGCTGGTGACTTAATAACATCCAGCTGAAGACTTGCAGGGGGGTACTCTTTCTGCCCCCTTCTGATGCCTATGTCAGAATCTTTCTCTATCTCCTTTATACTTTAATAAAACTTTATTACACAAAAGCTCTGTGCAATCAAGCCTCGTCTCTGGCCCGGATTGAATTCTTCTCCTCCGGGGGCCAAGAATCCCGGCGTCGTGATTCAACAACAACCTTTCACAAGAAAGATATATATCAGGACTTCCCTGGCAGTCCAGTGGTGAAGACTTCATGCTTCCTCTGCAGGGGGGCAATTTCGCCCTGGTTGGGGAACTAGGCTCTATGTGCTGTACTTAATAGCCAAAAAAAAAAAGCTGTATCAAACATGACATAAGCAACTTCTCTCTGAACTGGACCCTAGCTATTCAAATACTAAAAGAATTATTTCCTCAATTTTTTGTGCTATTCACAATATACTGGATATGGACACAAAACATTTTTAAGTTTAAAAATGCAAAATGTTAACATTTTTCCATCACTTTCTTAGACAATGAACAAAACAACAAATCAAGCCCCAATGTGTAGAGTCTGTTGGTTTCTATGGTATAAATACACCCACCATGGCCAAGTTCAAGCTCTGGACTTGATATCTCTGAATACAGAGCTGGGAGGAGATGTACCATAGTTCATAATTATACAGTATTTCCACCATATGTGGGCAAGAGTCCTGAGAGCATAGTTCACGCTAAAATAATGAGGAAGGAATGAACTTTGAGAATATATTACCCTTGTTTCCAATACAATTTATTTAACTATAAGCTTATAAACTTAATTAACAAAAGCTGAATTTAACAACCAACTTGCAAAATTTCTGAAAATTTAACCACAAGGTATGAGCAAGCTCTGGCAGGCCATGGTTCACTCCTACACTCCCAGTGTTTAGTACACAAAAGATGCTCATGCATGTCTGTGGAAACAAAGTATAATCCTGCAGTGATTTCACCCCTAAGACTCCAGAGAGAATCAAGACTTTCCTATGACAAGGTTTTCCCAGAGCTGGGAATTTTGAAAGCCAGAGAGACCAGCACAATCTTCCCTCTAACACACTTTCACAAAGGGCAGGGGGCGGATCTTTTCATCCTTATTATAAGGGTTTGGTGGCTCAGATGGTAAAGCGTCTGTCTACAATGCAGGAGACCTGGGTTCGATCCCTGGGTCGGGGAGATCCGCTGGAGAAGGAAATGGCAATCCACTCCAGTACTATTGCCTGGAAAATCCCATGGACAGAGGAGCCTGGTAGGCTACAGTCCATGGGGTCGCAAAGAGTCGGACACGACTGAGCGACGTTCCTTTCCTTTCCTTGATCCCTGGGTCAGGAAGATCCCCTGGAGAAGGGAATGGCAACCCACTCCAATATTCTTGCCTAGAGAACTCCATGGACAGAGGAGACTCATGAGCTGCAGTCCATGGAGTCGCAAAGGGTCAGACATGACTGAGTGAGTAACACTTTTTCACATAAGCTTAAATCTATGACACCTTTTTCAATACATTTATTCTCCCTGAGGTATTTCTTTCAGAACACACTCAGCAGTGGGAGGCTAATTTTAAACCCCTCCGTCTGATCTGGTTTAGCATCCTGGGTGGCATTGTTCACCGGGCATTCCTTAAAGCTCTCTTAAAGTTCTGGCTTTCACACTGGAAAAAACAGAGCCAAACAAGTGCCCACTGATCCGGGTTCCTGGAGCTCGGTTTGGTCCTCTCCCTCCCTCTCAACTGTCTCTGCTCTGCATGTCTCTGCCCGGTTCCCTGGGGGTCCTGCCCAGCTGCCTTCCCAAGAGTGGGTTTGGCCCCCCATGCTCCCCGCTTACGACCACCTGCCTGTCACTAAGGACTCCTTGGTCTCCATCAGACCTCACCCTCACCCTAACCTGAACCCTCCTCTCTACCGACCAGCTTCGTGACAAAGCCTGAAGAACCGTTCCTCCAGAGATGTAGCAGACAGACTCCAGCCCCACTGGCCAGCAGCTGGTGGGCCTTTACCTTCCACAGACTGTACTGTGAATGAAAGGGGCGAGAGACATTTCATTCTCCCCAGTATAAAGTTGAACGCGCTTTTTCAGCTACCCGCGCTGCTCCCCTCCCCAGGAAGCAGCACAGCTCCCCCACCCTCTCCCTCACCCCCAGTCTCCTGGGTCTGCACCCTCCCACTTCTGGTCAGTTTGCCCTCATCACCCTGCAGTGAGAATGATTCCAAACTGCCTACCCACAGGGCCCTGGCCTTCAGCCCGTCTTCCCCAAGTATCTTCACACCATGCCACGTCCCTAGTTCAGAACCTCAGGCTCCCTATCACAATCTGAGAGGGTATCTCTGTTCGTAGGAAACAAACACTCAAGTATTTAGGGCTTGATGTCCCTAGTTTATAAAAAGAGAAGGAAAAAATATGAAAAAGCAAATGGGACAAAAGACAATGGGTGCTTCTGGAACAAGAGCTCCTTGTACCATTCTTGCCTTTTCTGAAATCATATCAACATAAGGTTACAAAAAAAAAAAAACCCTAAACCCTCATCTTAGTGTCAAAGTTTGATAATAAGAGCTCCTTCTCACGGTCACATCTCTGATGTCTTGTTTTTGTCCCTCTCTCTACACCTGGACTCAGGATTTCCCCTGCTCCTCCCTGCCGCCTGCTTCCTTCACTGACTCACAGCTTCCAGGGGGACTGAGGAAGGAAAGGAACTAACACTCACCGACCATCTGCTGCCAGCCAGGCGAGAGCACGTTTGGCACTCGGTGCGTATTATTCATCCAATCCTACTGAGGGCTCTACTAGGGAGCTGACGGTCTGAGACCTAGAGTGGCGAAGACACAGGTCCAGGACTCCACAGCCACTAAGGGCAGAGCTGGGATGGGAACCCGGGTTGGCAGAGGGAGAATGACGCAGCAAATGGGACCAAGGGTAAGTAATAAAATCTCATTAACAAACAGATTAGGGAACAGATACAAAGGATCCGCCAGCACTGCTCTCACCGCTTCTCTGTAAGTCTGAAACTACATCATGTTATCCAAGAACTACACTTTTCCTGTGCCCCGACACACAGGGGGCACACCGACCCAGTGAGGCTCCTGGGGGCCCAGGCAGCGCAGGTGTGCGGCAGTGACTTCACGTGGAGGCGTTAGAGCACCTCAGTGCTGCCAGCACGAGGGCTCGCTGTCTCTGGGGTTTTTCTCCAGAATCAAGCCGTATTTTTGGCGCATGGAAAAAGTGAAGTCACTTAGTCGCGTTCGACTCTTTGCGACCCCATGGATTGTAACCTGTCAGGCTCCTCCGACCGCGGGATTCTCCAGGCAAGAATGCTGGAGTGGGTTGCCATTTCCTTCTCCAGGGGATCTTCCCGATCCATGGAACCTGCATTACAGGCAGATGCTTTACCATGTGAGCCACGAGGGAAGCCACCAGGGCTCATGGAAAGTAAGATCAGTTTTACCAGAAGAAGGGCTGGGAAGACACGAAACCTGACGCTACCGTGCCGCCTGGTCTCTCCCCTCTCCTCATCTCCTCCATCTAGTCAGTGTCTCCCTTCCAAAATGTCTCTGGCATCAAGTCCCTGCCTATCTCCGTCGCCAACATCCTGTTCTAGTTGGTCATTCACACCTGAATTATTACCATGACCTGTGGGCCAAATCCAACCTGCAAGTGAAGGACTTTTACATTTTTTTAATGGGTGGAGAAAAAAATCGACAGATAACTATTTTGTGACATGTGAACTCAAACTTGGGGGGTGGGGCATAAAAGCTTTACTGGCACACAGCCACGCCCATTCATTTACCAATTATCTGTTTTCCTACCTGTAACAGCAGCCACGTGGTTGCATCAGCTATCATGTGGCCCACTGACACAGAAAATATTTACTTTCTGGCCCTTACAGAGAAAAACCTGCCAACTTCTCCAATAGTTGGTCTTGCCCAACTTTCATCTTCCCCCACTCCACCAGATTAATCAACACAAAACACAACTTCTGTGCTGTTGCTCTGTGTCCACAAGCCTCTGATGAATTAACTTGATTATAAACGCCAGTGTTTCCTGGCATTCATCAGACCAGGTGAACAAACTTGCTTTGAGTAAGAAAAGCCCACGGTGCCATGCCTTTTTTGCTCATGCTGTCCTCTGCCTTTCAGAAAACTCTTCTTTGTCATACTGAGTAAAGTCAGACTCAGGAAGACAAATATCATATGATGTTGCTTATATGTGGAATCTAAAACTCCAGGTACAAATGAACTTATTCACAAAAAAGAAACAGAGGTAAAGATGTAGAAAACAATCTTATGGTTACCAGGGGGAAGGCATGGAGGGAGAAATGGGGGAGCAGGATTGACATACACACGCTAATATACATAAAATAGATAACCAAATAAGGACTTACTATGTATAGCACAGGAAACTCTACTCAGTACTCTGCAATGGCCTAATGGGAAAACAATCTAAAATTAAAAAGTGGATATATGTATGTGTATAACTGACTCACTCTGCTGTACTGCAGAAACTAACACAACATCGTAAGTCAACTATTTGCCAACAAAAATTTTTTTAAAAAAGGAACAAACAAAAGAAAATTCTTATTGCCTTCCACAGCACACTCACCGTTAACTTGCCTTTTAAGACCCTGGGAAAGAGCGTTTCCCAGTTTCCTCTCCTCTGCTCCTCAGCACCCTATACTTACCCTCATCACAGTTCCCACCACACTACACTGCAAGCATCTATTTGTGTGTCTGTCTCCACAGCTACAGGAAGATTCCAGAGGGTGAGGAACACATCTCACTCATCTCCCAACACCCAAACCAAATGGGGCTTCGAGGCCCATGCACCCTGAGCTCAGCTCCAACTCTGCCAGGCTGGTCTCCTCGTTGCCGAGGCCCTGGTACACCGCATTCACTCTCGCTCCAGGCATCCCTGCACCTCACGGGGGCTGAGACGCAGCCCACACAGGCCCACGCATCAGCAGACGAGGGTCCAAATGCCAGCCTCCTCTCACTCGGCCCTTGGCCGAGACACCTGGGTGTCCATCTTCATCTGCAGAGCAGGGGCGAGAGCAGCATCCAGAATGCAGGGCTGAGGAGGTGTGCAAAGCGTCTGCACCAGCGCTGCGCGCGTAAGAGCTCAACGTCCCTGTGTTCGTCCTCCCCAAAGGCTGGAGGCGCCTGCCCATGCCGTCTGGCGTCTCACTGCCGTTCTTCTCCCTTCCCCCAGCCGCCTCTTCTGAAGCAGGGACGTCGAATGCCCCGGAACTTGGGCCCTGCCTGGTACCCACTGCAGGACAACATGCAGAGAAGGGGCCCAGCAGATGACAGAGTCATGAACAAATTCCCCAGGAAGTCCAAAGGTGCTAGCAGGGAGAGCAAGGCAGAGCCAAGGAGGCAGCAGGGGGCACTGGGACCCAGAGTGCGCTGGGCTGCATCGGGCGCCTCACACAGGTAAGTGTGGGGCCAGCCAGCTTCACCCAAGACGGCCCCTCCAGTCAGCCGCAGCACCAGCGCCACGCGTGGCGTTCACTGCGGCTTACCAGGTGTCAGCAGGATTCTCAATGCTCACAACCGTACCAAGCACAGACGACTGTCATGCCATCGCACAGATGGAGACACTGAGGCCCACGGGGGCTAAAACACATGCAAGGCCACATCCTCTAGTACACGATGCACAAGAAGTTCCAGAGTTCACGCTCCTTACCGCTATACATTTTGGGGGGCGTGTATGAGAGACAGAGAGAGAAAGAGGGTGTGTGTGTGATAAGAGGAGGGGTGTGTGTCTCTGAGAGGGTGTGTGTGTGAATGTGAATGAGAGACAGTGTGTGGCAGAGAGAGAGAGGATGTGTGAGAGAGAGAGAGAGAGAGAGAGAGAGTGTGTGTGTGTGTGTGTGTGGGTATGAGTGTGAGAGATTATGTGTGAGAGAGAGGGTGTATATAAGAGAGAAAGGGGTGTGTGTGCGAGAGTTTGTGTGAGAGAGAAGGTATGTGTGTGAGAGATAGTGTGTGTGTGAGAAACAGTGTGTGTGGGTGAGAGATAGTGTGTGTGTGCGAGAGTGTGTGCGAGAGTTTGTGAGAGAGAGGGTATGTGTGTGAGAGATAGTTTGTGTGTGAGAGGGTATAAGACAGAAAGTATGTGTGTGTGAGAGAGTATGTGTGTAAGAGAAAGGGGTGTATGTGAGAGAGAAGATATGTGTGAGAGAGAGTGTGTAAGAGACAGGTGTGTGCGTGTGAGAGAGAAGGTATGTGTGTGAGAAATTGTGTGTGAGAGGGTATAATGAGACAGAAAGGGGGTGTGTGTGTGAGAGAGAATATGTGTGTAACAGAAAGGGGTGTGTGTATGAGAGAAGATATGTGGGTGAGAGAGGGTGTGTGTGCAAGAGTGTGTGTGAGAGAGAAGGTATGTGTGTGAGAGTGTGTGTGAGAGAGGGTGTATATGAGAAAAAGGTGTGTGTGTATGAAAGTGTATATGTGTGTATGGAGAGAGAAGGTATGTGTGTGGGGTACAGTGTGTGTGAGAGTATGTGAGAGAGAGAGGGTGTGTATGACAGAAAAAGGGGGGTGTGTGTATGAGAGATAGTGTGTGTGAGAGTATGTGAGAGAGAGAGGGTGTATATGACAGAAAAAGGGGGGTGTGTGTATGAGAGAGAATGTGTATCTGTGTGTGTGGGAGAGAAGATATGTGTGTGTAAGAGAGTGTATGTGGAAAGAGAAGGTATGTGTGTGAGAGAGTGAGTGTCTTTGTGTGAGAGAGAGGATATGTGTCAAGTTCACCTGGGAACCTTTCTGAGGACTGTAGCCGGGGGGACAGCCTCTCTGATAGCTCAGAGGGCCTGCTCCAAAGGAGAAAGGAAGGAGCCAGGATATGTATGAACTTTTTTGCCGAGAAAAACATGTAGTCAAGCATAAAAAGATTACTACTACTCACAAAGAACAGACATCAAGTTAATGATTTTAGTGCTTTTCTACGTACAAGAAGATGCAGGAATCTGAGCTCACTGAAATTCTCCCTCATTATCCAAGCTATCTTCACTATCCAGGGGCTGGCATGCCCAAAGCACAGAATGCTTGTTTTTCTCCACTGTGAATTCCTCTCAGGCTGCACTGTCAGGGAGCCACTGCAGTAACTAATGCCTTGATCCTTGTAGAACTGGAATGGTGGCAACATTTTTTTCCTTTACAGAGACATGGAATCCAAGAAATTGTCACTCCTTTCTTTTCCTCTTCTTTGGATTTCTTTCTCAGGTAAGACTATTCAGGCAGTCCCTGAAACCTAGGTGTAATGAAGCAGAGCTAGATCATGAAGCACAGGCACAAACCAAAAAACAGAGACTCAATCCCACATTCTGGGTTTTAATCTAATCTGGCACCACCCTTTACCAGCTAAGAGATCTCAGGCAAGCCACCTAACCTCACTGAGCCTCATGGTTCCTAACCAGTTAGTTAGGTGGGCATCATATATGAAAGACTCTTTTGTAAGGCCTAAAGGAGGTCTTGTCATACAGTGTACTGATAAAGCACAATCCTGATAAATTAGTTCCCTTCCCACCTTTCCAATACCTCAACACAAGCAAGGTTTTAAGCCAAACCCCTTACTCTCCTTTATGTCCTACCAGGGAATAACCTCTACCCTACCCTGGGTTTTCCTGCCTGGTTGGTACCTATGCCCACGCATCTGGGCTTCATAAAAGCCTGCAGAAGCAGCCTGGAAACAAGCACAAGGAAAGCAACTGCATCCAGAGCAAGGGAGGTAGCAACAGGTGCAGACGGTCCAGATGGCCCCGGGGTGCAAATGAATACTGCGCGGGGAGAGGTTGGCCGGCCAGGCGCTGCCAGGACACGCCCTGACCACAGGACAGCGCCTGGAGGCCTGCAGAGGCAGGGCCCAGGACTGTGTACAGCTCTGAGGCTACACCTATGTGGGGTACGGAGAGGGCAAGGCAGGTAAAAATGACGGGAAGCCACTTCCACCAAGAGTGGAAAAGGAGACTCATCAGGAGAAGCTGTATACAGAAAAGCAAAATTCCGAATTCCTCAAGAAGGAATTCTGCTGCAAAACTCCTATCCTATGGAGAATTCAAGAAATACAGACACATACAATTATACTTTGGAGGTCACGCCACATTTTCATACACCAACTTTGCTTGAAGCAAGGATATCTTTAAGCTAATGAACCTTTCTCTGAGGTCACTGGTCCTGGACACAGGGAGTTTCATTAGCAACATGTGAAAGGGTCCTAAATGTTATTACCAAATGGAGCCAACTCAAGTAACACAGGAGGGAGCAAAGGGGAAGATGCTTAACCATTTCCAGGAGACGCAGCAATTTCTGTCTGATACATTTGATCATAGTGATCCAAAGGTCTTATTAAATAAAAAATTAAACATAAGCAAAAACCATGTCTCACTGAGCATATCCAGGAAGAAGTCCTAACAGGCCTTTTCCATGATAGATCAGCTTCCAAATACAGCATTTGACAAAGAAATACTCAAAGAAGGAGGAGTGGGAGAGCTGCCGGGTACCAGTACAAGGTAACCATGGAGTTCCGAGGTTGGATAAAGTGGCCTGATCTAATTCCCAAAGCACCGGTTAAGCGCCTCTTGCTCAGGTTTGCTCCCACCCATCAGAGCACCAGGGAAATGGTAGCCTGGAGCCTGGTACCTCCAAGGCAAGCAGCACAGGCCACAAATGGCAGTGGCATTGAGCTGAAGGGCAGCCGGCAGGAAGAGGAGGTGGGCCCAGCCTTTCCTGCAACCCAGCTGCCTAGTTGGACCTCAGAGAGCAGCAGCAAAGAGATCCCCTGTTTGCAAATACACAAACGTTACTGAAACAATAGCCATGGGGGTAAATTCTAGAAATTCTCAATCTTACCTGCACAAAATTAACAAAACCAAATGGAGAAAAAAATACTTTGCCTGATAATATATATTTTCTTACCACTCCATGTTCAGGGCTCTCTGGCCAATGGAGTCGCGAATCACAACACGTTATAGTTTTCAGCATCTGTGCCTACTCTCCCCACCCCCACCCTCACCCCAACCCCCGCCCCAGGCTGCTTGCAGGCAAACAGCATCTTATTGTCCAGCACTCATCTTACATACAGTAGTTGCTCCATAAACACATGCTAAGAAGAAGCCCCAGCAGGAAGTCAAAGCTCTCAGATTCTGGGCCCTCTGTCCCCAGGCTCCCTGAGGGTGGTCCAGGCAGCAGCATCTCTGGGTCCTGCTCAGCCCACTGAGGCACACCAAGTCCAATGAGCCCTGGAGGCCCAGCCATGCTGCCATCTCACCAATCTCTCTCCCCTGCCCTTTACTGTCCTTTTCTTCCTTGCTTCCTCTTCTTTTTGCTCCCTCCACACATCACCTCACAGCAAGATGATTAAATGCACAGGATCTGCAGTCATCCAGCCTCCGCAGAGTATCTACGGTTCTGGACCTCAGCCTCTCTGGAAGTTTCTCGAATGGGAAGCAGGAGACTAGAAGTGGTGTGTGCTCACAGGTGCTTGGCAGTGTCTGGCCCACAGTGAGAGTCACTGAGTGATAGCTGATCCTATGTAATTGCCTATGGAATCCACTTGTCTAAAGGTGCTTAAAATGCCAAAGGCAGAAGGTTGTTTTTTTCCCTACCTATGCAAGTCTGGTTTTGAGAAGAGCCTCTCTGCTTTGGAAACAAACTGAAACAGGTCCATGTCACGAGTTCAAATACTTCCTATTCGTTTTTCATAGGGAAACAAATGACTCTGACCAGGCATGACCAAACTGGGTAAAGGGTTCTGTTCCAAACAGTGGTTAGGATCCCACACTAGTTCGTTTAAAAACAGAATAAAATAAAAATCATCCATAAAGTAATTGAGCTAGGACAGTGATAGGGTTTGCGCGAGTTCTTGGTTTTAGGGATCAGAAACCCACGCTAGGCAAAAAAAAGTATAGGAGGGAAGGGGACAGGTTTCCTGAGCTTTTCAGGGAGCAGACTTTAATCAACACTCTTTCCAGATCCCATGGCCCAGCCCAAGGTCCCTGATGACCCTACACTGTTCTAAGTGTACCTTCTGGGGCACCCACAGGTGTTCCCCTCTGGATGCTTCAGAGTCATCTCCTCCAACTCTGCCCATTTTGACGGAATACATGTTTAACCTAAATGCACCTTTCATAGACCACTTCAAGCAGGTAATGCAAAAGTGAAGAGAAGGACAATGTGAAACAGTGCAGGGATGGTTGGAAGAGAGAAAGGGTGGCCACCAGAACGGAGGTAAGTCCACCCTAGTCAGTCGCCTTTGACTGGTCTGTGACAGCACAGCTCTGGACCCGAACGCCTGAGTCTGAAGCTAAGCCCACCGTTCCCACCGGGGCCATCACTGAGCTCTCCGCCTCAGGGTCCTTGCGCAGGAGACAGGGGCGCCATGAGGACTGAGTGTGCGGCCCCCACCGAGCAGCCACTCAGAACAGGCCCAGCACACAGCCACCCTCCTCCATGCACTCCTGCAGAGACCGCCATCAAGGCACTGCTTACCCACTTCTCCTCCTCTCCCACTCACAAACCCCAACAACGCAATCACAAGGCAGCTGGAGGGGGTGAAGTGAGGGAAGGCATGGAGGAGTGTCGCTGGGACCTTCGTAAGTGGGCATTTTGTAGGCCGGGACAGCCTGCGGCGGTGTGTTGTCATAACCCAGGGGGTGATGGGCTGGAGAAGTATCGTCCAGCCCTGGTCCTGCCTCTGGGGTGCTCTGCCCCTGTCTTCAAGCTCCAATGCTGACGTATCAGCAACAGAAAAGAGGCAGGGGAAGAGACAGGACGAAGCCAGACCAACCACAGTTTCATGCTGCCTTCTGTGTAGTTAGGTGTCTCAAGATAGTAAAGAAAAATCAATAAAAGCTACTAGTCAACCACCTGATGGAATGCTGCTCCCCTCCTTCCAGAGTCCACCAGACCAGATCCTTCCCTAGATACACAGTTAAACAGACCTCTGTAGATGGACCTAACGCAATGAGACCCTCTCCTGGCCTTCAGCCAAACACACACGCACACGCACGCACACGCACACACATGCACACACATGCACACTCACACACACACACGCACGCACACCACACACAAACACACACACACACAACACGCACACACGCACACACACACCCCCCCACACACACACCCCACACACACACACACACACAACACACACAGACACACACACACACACGCACACAGACACACACACCACACACACACGCACACACACCATACGCACGCACACGCACACACATGCACACACATGCACACGCACACACACACACGCACGCACACCACACACAAACACACACACACACAACACGCACACACACACCCCCACACACACACACCCCACACACACACACACACACACAACACACACAGACACACACACACACATGCACACAGACACACACACCACACACACACGCACACACACCACACACACACCCCTGCTCTTTCCTCCTCCCCACAAACAGTGAGGAGGTACCTCTAAGGACTGACCACTTAGCAGATGCTCCTGCCTTTCCTCTTCCACCTTCCTCCAGGGTTCAAACCAACAATCCTACTTCTCCCTTCTTTAATCTGATTATTACCACTTTATTCCTTTTTTTTTTTCCCCAATTGTGGCAATTTTTTCTTCTCTGTGAAGACTGACACTGACAAAAAGTGAATGAACTGCAGAGTTTCTAGGGCAACAGTTTCCCTGTCCTCCCTCCCCAGTTTCTTGATTCTCATAATAAGCCTTAACACCAGAAGACAGCTAAAGCCCACACCAAGAAAACAGCAAGTCACGTGCAGCTGCCCCAGAGAGAAGCGATGTTGTTCTGTCCCCTCCACCACCCAGTCCACTCCACAGGATCAGAGGTGAATTCTGAAAAGTGGAACCAAAGGTGACAGAAGGGTGCATGGAGGCAAGGGAAAGCCCAAAGAGAGTTTAGGTAAATTTCTCAACAATATCCCCACCACTCCCAGTGTACCACATTATTTGCAGAAATTAGAAACCAAAAAGGAATCAGATTTTCAACTCTGCCACCTAAAGTAGAAACTGAGAGTCTTATTTACTGCACAGATTTTAGCCCAAGTGCCAGGCCTCCGAAGTTTACAATTTCAATCTGCAGCTTAAGTTTAAAAGCCTGGGTACTAAAGGAGTTACCTGAGTTAGAATATCACACATTTCTTTCGTACACAAACCATTTCAATTGTCTCCCTCTCTATGTTCCCCATTTGGCCTCGTAAAACATTTCACACTCTCCAAATACAGATATTTTTTCAACTCTTATTTTTTTCTAAAGTAATGACCTGGCTAAAGAATGCTTCTGGCCCAGGAATAGTCGAGAATCTTTTCCACTATTATACTTCAATGAAAAATGAAACCCCTGGACAAGCACAGCCCATCAGAGCCAGGCAAGCAGTGGCAACAGGTGTCAGAGACTCTGCTGTCTGCTCCTCGTCTCTACTAACACCCAGGGAGGTTAGAAGCACACACTACAGAATCAGCCCAGCTTTAAGGCCTGACCTGCCTTGTCACTGCCTTGCCCTGCATCTCACCAAACCCTAGTTCATCATCTGTAAAACCAGGGAAAATAACATGTCCTACCTTGTAGACTGTCGTGGGGAACAAATGAGGTAATGCACGTGAAGCGCATGGCACACATAAGCCCCCACACATAAGCACCCAGCAACTAGTCTCAGCTCTCTAGTAATCTGAAAAGCATAATGCTTTGGTATCTTTAAGTCTTCCAGGTTTCAAAAAAAGAGGGTTTTTTCTCTTATGAAAGTATTAGTGAAATTCCATATGAAGGAAAAATCGAAGTCCAACTTAGCCGTCAACACACAACTTAGAACAAATCATGTCCCCCCCATTTCTTTATCCATAAAGTGGGAAATAATATACTGCACTAAACCTGATGACCTCAGACGAAAAAGAATCAGTGAGATAACAGGCGATAAGAAAGCTTTCACTTCCTCAAAGAAAAGCAGCAAGGAAATCCAGAGTATGATTATTACTGAAACGTCACATCCAGTATAACAGGACATACATAAACCACTGATGTTACTCAGGCTTTCAAGAACATTAGGTCTGATAGCCTTTTAATCTGGTCATAATGAGCCTGGTACAGTAAGAGGGGGTACATGGCTGCTCCCTGCAAAGCCCAGTTCAGAGGTACAGCCCATCAAATCTAAGAGTGTGCCCTGTTTGCTGGTCAGGTGTCATCCACCCAGGCCATTTCTTAGATGCCAGTGCCAGGAGAAATTAGGAAAGGCTTATGGTTCCACCTGGACAGGTTAAACCAACAGCAACCAAAATCCTTACCCACGGGAATTTGTTCAACAGACTGAAGAAAGGGTCCACTCTGACCCTTTATTCTCCTGTGCTGAGTCAGTAAGATCTCGTCTACGGTGCATACCATCCTTTCTGAAAAAAAAGCACATGTGAGCTAGAAGGAAGAGCTCAACTGTTTCTTGTTTGATATTTACTTCTAGGTTCAGAGGTCTGAGTTTCATTTTTAACAGATCATAAAAATGTTGGTGTGAGAGCTAGAGGTTGGGATGGGAAGAAGAGTGGGGGGATTGGAGGGTTAGTCTTAACTTAAAAAGGGAACATGCAAACAAAACTGTATCCAATTTCATCATCCACAGGTCTCCCAAACCCAAACAGGAAAGAAAAAAAAAATTACTTATGGTTATTAAACACTTACTATGTATGTGCCAGGTATACTTGCACGGGGTTATTTGGTACACATTACTCTAGAGCCCATTTTCTGCCCCACACCTAGAAACACCATGATCACCTGAACCATACCAGGTGTGCGGTGGGGGGACCTCACAATCTAGCAGTCAAGTTCTAGACATTTCAAAGGCTAGTATCGTGAACACAAAAAGGCAGCTTGGCTAGGAAACCAGGTCTAAGTTCCTATAGATTCTTTGCAAGAAGACCATCTAAACCGTTTTCCCTATAATTCTGGAATTGAGCCATGGTGTTTAGTATCCTATCCAAAAAGTAAAAACAATTTAAAATCCTGGAGCACAAGGAGAATTCACTCTAGGGCCACAACAACCTGAGCCAAGTTTCTGACCAAGTCCACTTGACAATGAAGTAAGACATGTATGCAAGCCTCTGGAGGGCCCTTTACAGAGGTGCTCGGAGAAGAGCCAGCACCAGGAGCTGCCATCTACGTGGCCAGGTAAGGAGGGCAGGGCCTCCCCGCCGGCCCAGCGCAGACGCGGAAGGTCCTGCTCACTGCAAAACCCATCGCACCTCACCCGCACCCCCGGGGTACGAGCCAAACGGCTGTCTCCCGGGCAGAATGTCAGATGCGACTCGCCAAATTTAAACGCCATCTCCCCATCCACGTCCCAGAAAATGAGAAGGTGTAAGCCTCGAGGAAAACACTGCTCACAACTGGCTTGCTTTTCTCAGCACTAAGCACTGATGTCACCGTAACCGATGCCTGCGGTAAACAGCCGCCACCTTAGAGCTCACGGGCTGTGTGCGGGGCTGCAGACGCCTTCCTTCAAGTGAGTCTGCGGGGAGTCGGGAGACCAGGGCGGTCCGTGATCGAGGTTGGGGGACACGGGGGAATGGGAGCACAAGGAGACAAGGGGACGAGGAACATGGGGGGAGAGGACAGATGAGGGACACGGGGGAAGGGGACACACGTGGGGACCTCAGGGGACAGAGGGCCACCGCAGGAACGAGGGAGTCGAGGTCGCGCCGCGCCCTCCCTCTCCCGCGCGGCTGCTCAGCTGCGCGTCCGCTCGCGGGTCCCCTCGTGCCCGGCCTCGGCGGCGCCGCTGGCAAGCACGTCCAGCCTCCCGCCCGCCGCCCGCGGCCCTGGACCCGGGCCTGCCGTCCGCTCCGGGGCTGCAGCGGCGGCCAGAGGGAGGCGCCCGGCCCGCGCGGGTCCCGGGCCAGGTCCGGAGCCCGTCTCACCTCCGCCTCATGCCGCGCTGCGCCAGCGTCCCGGCCGCAGCTCACAGTCCAGACCTTCGGCCGCGGCGTCCGGCGGCCTCGCCCCGCGGCGACCCCCGCTCGGGCCGGCGCCTCAGCCCGCAGCCGCCCCCTCAGCAGTCGGCGCCCCGCGCGAGCGGCACCGCGGCTGCTGCTGTGGTAGCGGCGCGGCCGCCGGGTGGGGCGGGCACATGGGAGGGCGGGGCTGCGGCCCCTGGGGCGCGACCACCGGACCCCGGCCTCGGGGCGCTGGCCTCAGCGCGCCTCCAGAACCCGCCCTGCCGCCCGTCCCCAGGGACGCCGTCGCGACCCGCTGGCTCAGACTTTGCCAGAAGCTCATGGTTCTATGCTGAAGGTAAAAGAGAGGGCCGCCTCCACACCCTTCCTTCTCTCCACTCCCCCCGCAGGTTCAGTGGTATAGTCCTCAAGGCCCGCCCCGAGGGACCAGGGAGAAGCTGATTGGTTGAGAACCTTGGACGGGGGCGAGGAACCGCGCGAAATGACCAATGGAAAAGCATGGTGGGCACATCAAAGCCGGCCAGAAAGGGAGGAGAGAGGATGCGATTAAAGGGCACGTTATTTGTTGCGCTCTGTAGCCGCCGCACAACACAACTGGAATTTTCTATCTGATCCAATCCAGACAGGAAACAAAGAGATTGGGGATTCTCAAATTTTGGAGTTAAAAGAACGAAAAGAAAATATGGAGAGAACTGAAGAAGATATCTGCGTGTGCCTTTCCGCCGTCCCGTTGTCAGTTGTCTCATCTAATCCAATAAAGATATTGGAATAGAATTGATCTCTCGTAGTCCTTCTCATACTTTGCAAGTCTATAATCCTTAGCTTGGGATTACCAATGTTTACATATGTTCTTCAATTTGGGACATCAGCTAAAGAACTTTGATTGAAAGTTGACACCAGTTCCTTTGTTCAGACAGTATTAACCCCAGCTTTTGTGAAGACAAAGTCAATATCCTTTCTGACTCCCTCTCTGAAAGCAGAGCGTTCTTTTCATATGTGGAGGGCCACACTTTGCCCAATAATTTCTACTCTAATTAGACTCTACTAAGAGTCACCTCCTCATCTTCTCTCTTCCTCCACATAATCAGACAACACCTCAGTTAATAATCTGTTTGCCTGTTGAACTGTCCAGAGCCCCTGGCTTCAGCAACAGGTCTTGCTGGTCAGGCCTCATCAGAATTGCCAAAGTGCTGGTCACTATCTCAAGTCTGTGGCAGCCATTTAACCGAACAAGGAAAGTGAGCTCTCAGTCTCCCTGCCTGTCAAATTCAAGACCTGAAAGCATCCTGAAAGGGTCCCACCTACGCTGTTTCAGAGGTTTACACGGGCAGCAGGCCTGCACTTTGGTAACAACCCTCCCGACAACTCCACCTTCTTTTTTCAGAACTCTTTGACTGTGCCAGGTCTTAGCTGCAGCACCAGGGATCTTTCTTAAGTTGTTGCACGTGAAATCTAGCTCCCTGGCTAGGATAGAACCCAGGCCCCCTGCATTGGGAGCCTGAAGCCTTAACCACTGGACCACCAGGGAAGTCCCAAAACTTTTCAACCTCTCTACACCCCTCAACCCTCTTCCAAATTGTATCAAGTGTCTGGGGTACCCGTAGTAGCTCCATTCCCCAGCCAGACAACACATCTTCCAACTAGTAGGCAGAGTTCGAGAAAGTCCAGTTCCTTCATGAAGTCTTCCCAGTCTGATGAACAGAAGTTTCTGGCTTATAGATTTCCTATTTCTACTCTGTGTTCCCCAAACCCTATACTATGCAATTTTTATTGACATATTTACCTCTCTCCTTCATTTACAGCAGCAGCTCCTGCTGCTTACATTTAGCATTAATAAATGCTTCCAATATGCTGGGTACTGTTTGGAAGTGCTTTGCATGTATCACTTCATTTCAGCCTCAGACAGGCTTAGAGAAGTTGACTTGCACAAGACACACACAGTGGAGGTCTAACTACAGTGCCTACCTTCACATCCCCCACAATGCAAGGCTATCTCCTATTTCTTCAGAACCAACTGGATTCCATACAAAAGATAATGTGATGCACCTATATCGTGTTTTACATTGATCCCTGTACCTGTAATATTTCAGCCTCAGACAGTCACGTCAGGCAGGTTAGGAACAGTTTGTTACAGGCAAAGCTGCAAGTGGACTGATGCACTTGCCTCCTGTAACAACGCTGTTGAATAAGGCATTTAGTTTTCCAAGTTGTGGACTGGCCCCTGCAACCCCTGCTCTCTAAGTGCACACAGACTTTGCATATGTAGCAAGTAGAGAGCCTTATAAGCAACAGGGGAAGAAATACAAAATAGCAACAATAACAACAAAAAAAACCCATACGGTGGAACAGAGAAGCCTGGTACAGCGTGGAACAGAGAAGCCTGGTACAGCAAGTGCTCTCAGCGGACTTCTGTAAACTGGGAGAAACACCTTCTACTTCACTTTACTGGCTTATTGTTCATATGTTGTCAATGAGATTATGTCTTTGACACATCTGGCAAATTCCACAGAAAAGGGCAACAGAAACTGCACCCCACTCCCTATGGTGCCTGGAGACAGAATCAACCCATGCCCGTGACAAAGGGGCTTCCCTGTGTGGGGTTGCTGACTAATTCGGGGAACTTCCTGATTTGCCATTGAGTGAAATATCCTGCTCCACTGACAGTGGTGCCACAGCTTGAAAAAATAAGCTGGGCTAATGATTTCATTCTTTTTAAACTGCTGAAATCGTCACAGGGATGGGCAGGCCAGCAAAATGGCATGGAAACCAGTAAACTTTAGATATCATTTGAGAAGGCTGAGCATGACCATCCTGGAGTCAGTCTTTCCAAGTTGCTGTCTGCCTGATCCAGCCCTTACCCATCCAGTTAATTTTCACTCCCATGGCACCTCTGTCTTTTCCCATCCCCAGAGAGCTCTAAAATGCCTCTGCTTACCTGAGTGTTTTATTTATGCATCCAAGCATTTCTTGGGCACCTACTACGAGCAAAGAACTGCCAGGTTGTGTGAGGTAATCCTGATGGATCGCCCAGGAAGCCTGCACCTACTGATTAGTTAAGTGTGGAAAACTTCAGACCCCCGTGGTGAGGAGCGGATCAGATCAGCAGGTGCCAGGACTCTACCCCTAGCTAAACATACAAGCTGCCATTAGACTGCCCCTGCCCCAGGGCAGGAGGAGCATGGGGTGGGGGGTGGGGAAAGGGCCTGTGTTGTGTCGGGGAGGAAGGTGGAGAGATTGAAGGCACCCAGGAATACCTGCACATGAACCAAACAGAAGGCAGGATGATGTCCATCCATAATTTGGCCACTGAAAGAATTGTGGTGCGGTCTGTCTCACTTTTAAGAAAAGGAAAATTCCTAATTTCCAAAGTAATACATGTCCATCATTTTAAAATGTTCAATAGGGAAAATTACAAAAATAATAAAATAAAATCTAGCCATTGCTCTTACCAGCATATCAGCGTTACAACTTTGATATGTTTTTCCCATACTTTTTGTGTACATGTGTATTTTCTTTTTTGTATATATCTCCCCTGCCCCCAACCAGGGATCCAACCCATGCCCCCTGCAGTCTTAAGCACTGGACTGCCAAGGAAGTCCCCCTGCATATATCTTTTTTTTAATAAAAATTGATCAAACTGCTTTGTAATCTGTTAATACTTTCTCCTTAACAAGACCAGGAATTTTCCCATGCCACGTAGATTATTCTAAAAGATGATTTTAAGTGGTTGCATCATATGCCTATACCTTAAGTCATTTAATTCTATTTTGGGGCTTTAAGATTATTTTCAATTCTTCATTATTATACGTAGCTTCAAGGAGTATCCATATATGTAAATATTTATATATTTTTACAATTATTTCTGAATATTTCTAGAAATAGAATTGCTTGGTCAAAATGTATGTACTTTTTTTCCTTTTCTTAAATTTATTTTAAATGGAGGCTAATCACTTTACAATATTGCAGTAGTCCCTGCCACACATCAACACGAATCAGCCACAGGTGCACACATGTCTCCCCCATCCTGAACCTCGCTCCCCACCCCATCCCTTGGGCTATCCCAGATCACTCGCTTTGAGTGCCCCACATCATGCATGCAACCTGCACTGGTCATCCATTTTATGGTAATATACATGTTTCAATGGCACTCTCCCAAATCATCCCACCCTCGCCCTCTCCCACGGAGTCCAAAAGTCTGTTCCTTACATCTGTGTCTCCCTCACTGTCCTGTATATATTTCTAGAAATGGAATTGCTTGGTCAAAATGTATGCACATTTTTAAAATGTCTCACACTGAAGTGGTCTTTCGGAAAGTTTACAGCAGTTCTATCCTCACCAGCCATCTATGATGTGGCTATTTCTCTGAACCCTCGCCAATCCTGGACATCTCTTTTGTAATCCTTGCCATTTGACAGATGAAAAACAATATCTTGTTGTTTTGATTATCATGGTGTATGTTTAACCCATCAAGGTGATAAATATGTATCCTTCCTTCCAAGTCCCCTGAATTGAATGGCGAAATGAGTGCTTCCTTTTCTCTCCATTCAACCACTCTTCTCCAGAATCTCTGAGGATAGAGAAATCAAGAGTAAAATCTGCTCAAATGACGAGACAAACTCAGGGCCATGGCACCTGAACCAGTAAAGAAGGCAGTGGAACAGATGGCTCAATAGAGCACATATGCCCTAAACTACAACTTTGAAATGGGTAACAAGTCCTTACATAGAAACTTTTTTAGCTATAAAAGGAGATGAGTCCTCTGAGTTATATTTAGTACTGGCTAATACTAAAATCATTTGCATTTCTTCAACAACACCCAGTTCTGTGATGGGGCAAGTCCACGACGAGCCATCCTCCATATCGAGTGGCCAAGCCACCCAATATGACTCTCAATTCCTGCCTAATTTTCTGGTCCCCTGGCTTTGTTTTTGTCTGTGGCTTTCTCCACAGCCTCTTATCCCTTCCAGCTGTCAGTATCCTAATTTCCCACTGAAGAACTTATCCCTCCCCCACTCCCAGCTGTGTTTGGTCAGGATTGAGTCCAACCCCTCTCTGGACTTGACGTGGGATGCAGGAAGCTCTGGGAGCTGCTAGCAGCCATCCTGGGCCATGAGGTTGAACCTGCACCAGAAGGAGAGGAGTTGAGAAAGTGAGAGGGGAGCTACGTCAGGTCAAATCTGTGAGCCCTGATTCAAGTCTCTTGGGAAGCCTGTGTGTAAAACAGTACCTTCCCTCTTTCTTTAAAAAACTTAAACCAGTTTTGGCCAGCTTTCTGTCATAAGCCAAGAATCCTGACCGAAACGCTGCCTGTGGATGGATTCTGTGGTGCAGTAGGAACTCAGTCCATTCAATTCAATTGTTCTCAACGTCACTGCCACTAGTTCAGCTCATCATGACCCCAAGAGTGTTCTGATGCAAGGTACCACCAAGGAAAAACCAGGCTACGTGGAGCCTGAGGATTCCAGGTTGCCTTGAACGGACTCAGGAGCCCGCCATCTACCTGTAGGATGAGAGTCAAGGGGGGAAGAACAGGAGGTGTGGTACAATTTGATTCCTGGGAAACCTCCGCTGTCATGTGGACCTACTGAAGACAAGAGGGTCTATAAAGCTTGATGTCTTGCTTCTCTTCTACACTGAAGCCTGATTTGAAAACAAGCCAGTCTTAGGACTTCCTTGGCAGTCCAGGGGCTAAGACTCTGCGCTCCCAATGTGGAAGGCCTGGGTTCAACCCCTGGTCAGGGAACTAGATCCCACACACTTCAACCAAGACCCAGCACAATCGAATAAATAAATAAATGTTTAAATTAAAAAAAACAAAAAACAGGACATAGGATCTGCCCTCAAGGAGCTGACAATTGGGTACAGATAGGAAAGGATCGTTGCCAGGTGGGAAGTATTATCTTGTGAGATTGAGAAGGGACCCATTCAAGACGTCAGGGGAGGTTTTGTGGAGAAGGGGCTGAGTGGCCCCTCAAAAGAGACAGAGAGAGAAAGGTGTTTTAAGAGTTGAACCTTTTTAACTTGTCCTGGTTCCCACAAGCAAAGAACAAGCAGAGTTCAATTCCCAAGGACCATCTCACTGCCCCAGGGGCAGGCAGGTTGGTAGGTTAGGAAGAAAGGGAATTTGAGAGGGAAAAGATGAACATGCTAACATCTCAGTGAAGAGAGGGACGGGATGGGGAGTCTTTGAAATTACCTTCTTTGGCTTATTTGTGCTCTTTCATTTTGGGAGAAAATGGACTATGGAACCTCCTTTTGTATTTTTAACATAATGAAAGTGAAAGTGAAGTCGCTCAGTCGTGTCCGACTCTTTGCAGTCTACCAGGCTTCTCTGTCCATGGGATTTTCCAGGCAAGAGTACTGGAGTGGGTTGCCATTTCCTTCTCCAGGGGATCTTCCTGACCCAGGGATCGAACCCAGGTGTCCTGCATTGTAGACAGACGCTTTACCCTCTGAGCCACCAGGGAAGCATAATAGACTTATGGTCTCTGGGTCCCAGTCCCCCCACAAGCACAGGTCTTTAGCCAAAGCTCACCTGCTCTGAAGCCCACCCTAGACATGTCAGCATGGTGCCCTCACAGATTATGTTACAGCAGAACTGCCAAGGAGAAGCCTGTAAATAATCTGGGCCACTTGGGCCAGACACCCCTAACCTTATCTAGAGGAGAAGTTACCCTGATTTCCTGGAGATGTTTAATTCCTGACCATGAAAGCCCTATGCTGAGAAAGAGTAGGGATAGGTGACACCTGACCACTCCCCTGTCCACCTGCCTGAACCTTCAGCTGGGACCAGGCAGGGCAGAGCTGCCCCCGGGGGTTGATGCCTCAGCTCTCCCAGGTGGTGGGCCCACCTCCTGCAGGAGCACTTGAGGGTCCACCCCAGGGTGCTGTTCGATGCCGACTTCCAGGGTGTCCCAGCCTGATGCGCGTGGAAAGCACTGAGGCCCCATGGTTCGCAGGTCCGGGCCTGCTGTCCCACAGGAGGGCTCCGGGTGGACGTCTGTGGCTCTTGCCAGCCCAGCGTCCAGGCCCTCTCACGGGGTAACAGCACCTACAACCTCTTTTGTGGGTGGCCATGTGAGCAGGGTGCCCTGCTCTGGAGGCAGTCCAAGCCAGGCAGGCTGACTTCTCCCCCTGGAATCTGAGTGTTGAGCAGAGAGACACACACACTGAAAATAACCGGAGCTGATTCATCCAGTCGCAAGTGCACTAAAGAAGGAAACCAGTGTCTCTCTGCTCTCTCGGGCCCCTTAGCTGCCTGGGTTCTCATCCTTCCCGAGGCCTGGCTGTTTACTTTTCATTCCGTTGTGTGAACTAATTCCTATTCTTCCAGTAAATGTCCTCACCCTTCCCCAAAGTTAGCCCTAAAGCCTACTTCCATTATTGGAAACCAAAAACCCCCAAAAGGTATAAGTTCTAACCCTCGTAACAACCTCGTTTGTCATTATTATCCCTATTTTAATGTAAGGTAGTTGAGCTTCACAGAAGTTAAAAGACTTGCGCAGGGACCCACAGCTCACGAATGCCACACTTGAACGTGAACCCAAGTATCTCACTTAGAGGCACAACAAGAGGGCGGATTTCATCATGAGACTAACACGAGCCCACTTCCCTGGTTTCTGCAGAAAACTCCTGATCACATCAGTGTCGCGGAATAGCAGGAATCCTCTCCAAATCAGAAAAATGGAGAAAGTAACACTTCACAGAGTTATTGGGAGTTGATATTGGCCTTCTGAGTCGACCCAAGTACAATGTTCTCTGTGTGTGGGTCTCTATTCTCTTGCCCTTCGGGGCTCTCCCATACATCTCTATCTCCTCCTGTGTCCTGGTGTCCTGTTCCTGAAAGGCCTATCAGAGAATGCAGGAAAAAGAAAAGAAAACCCAGACATCCTCCAGGAAGGGGTGCAAGGGGCACATAAATATGTATAAAACCTAAACCTTCCACTGAATATGCCTTTGGAAAGAAGAGAGCAAGAGTTTTCATTCCTCTTAGGATGACAGAAACACAGAGACACTAAATGTTTACGTTGAGGTTACATCACAAACTCAGAGGCAAGGTGACCCCAGGCCAACTGGTCTGAAAATTCCAGAGAACAGGTATCCCAAGTTTCTGGTTTGGAACCTACCCAATCCCTGCTTCCCCTCTTTCCCTACTCTCTGTCCCAATTCAAATAAATCATTTACACGTCCACGTTGGGCAGATTTCTAACAAAGTTTCCCCAGACCTCTGTCCATCACACATCTTACCTCTCCCTTCAGGGTTGTGACTTAAACTGTTCTTATAACTGTTTGAATGGGGGGAAAGTTCCCAAAGTTGTATTCCCTATGCTGGAAAAATTAAAGTTCCCTTAGAAAATACAGTTAAAGACAGAGTGCTATTTCCATTAAGATTTCTGATGCTTCTTTAGAGACAAATTAAAGTTTTCCCAGGACTGCGATTATAAATAGCACATATAACTAAAAGATCAACCAGTCAGAGTTTCCCTGGTGGCTCAGTGGTAAAGAATCCATCTGCCAATGCAGGAAACAAGGGTTCGATCCCTGATCTCGGAAGATCATAAAGCAGCTAAGACCATGTGCCACAACAATTGAGCCAGTGCTCCAGAGTTTGGGAGCCACAACTGCTGAAGCCCCTCCCCCTAGAGTCTGCGCTCCGCAACAAGAGAAGCCGCTGCAAGAGAGTAGCCCCAAGCAGCAACGAAGACCCAGCACAGCCAAATAAATAATTAAATTACAAATATATATTATACACACACACATATGTGTAAAGATCAGTCAACAGCTATTCACAAACTATCTGCCATAAGCAAGGAATTTACCAAAATTGACACTAGCTTACAAGTAAAAAAAAAATCCACCCAGCATGAAGTTATTCCACATAATTTTGATTCTTGTGATTTTTCTGGTTTCTAGGGCCAAGAAAGCAAATTCCCAGATAATTTCTGGGATTTCTTTTCTTCTCCTGTACATTGATTCCTTCCAGTCTTGAAAGTTTTACACTCAACAGCAAATGAATTTTTAAAACCATGACCCATCACTTTAGCAACTTGCACATAGGCATTTGTCTTCCACAAACACACAGATTATTTAAAGTTACAAATATGGTGTGCTTGCTAGTTTATATTCTCTTTTTCATTTTACAAGTCTTTCCCTGTTTCTCCCTGTATGTGTCTGGATGTAAACTTTCACTGAAAAACAAAATATTTCATTATACAGATACACCACAAAAATTTTAAACTGTTCCTCTAATGTGGGGACATTTCAGTTATTTCTATTTTTTTCTATTATAACTAACACAGTCAAGGATACCTTTAATGTATTTAGAACTTTAAAAATCTTTATTAAGTAATTTCATTGGGAAAAATTCCTGGGTATAGTACTTTTATAGCTTTTCCTAGTATCATGTTGCATTCCTCCCCAATTTTACCAATTTAGATGCAACCCACAGTAAAAAGCGCAATTTTACAGCACCCTTAACAGCATTAGATGCTATGTTTTTAATTGTTACTCTCATTAGCAAGAAGTAAAACAGAGTTGCTATGATCTTCACTTTTGATTACTGTCAATGAGGAACATTATCTGTGTATTTTTTCTTATTCATTTACTCATCTGAGTAAATTTCTTATTTCTTTCTTTTAAAAAAAAATCATTTATTTACTTGGCTGCACCGGGTCTTAGTTGCAGCATACTGAATCTTTAGTTGCAGTGTGAGAACTCTTAGTTGTGGCATATGGGATCTAGCTGCCTGACCAGGCCCCCTGCGCTAGGAGCGTGCACTCTTAGCCACCAGACCACCAGGGAAGTCCCTTGTTATTTCTTTCTAAAATGCTGGCCATGACCCACCAAACTGATTTCATGAGCCACTAATGAGTCATAATCCAGTCTGAAAAAATGTAAAACAGGGTTTCATTTCACACTGCAGTCAATGAACTGATACACATGGATTAAGCCAAATCAACTGGATACCTGACCCCAGTGGCCTGTGAAATAAACCGCCCATTTTCAGAGACTAGATATTGGTGGTCGTGGACGAGCAGATAGCAGCAAGAAGTAAGACGTGGTGTCGCTGTTGCAAATGCCCATCCGGGGGCTGGCTGCCTTCCCAAGGCTGGTGTAGCAGCTCTGTGGTATCATGTTGGGAAAGGGCATTTGGGCCTGAGGTCGCAGAAGCCCCTGGGGGCCATCCTTCATGTGGACTAGCCCAGAGCATCTCCAGTCCAACCAAGAGGCTAGAGCAGCAGGTGAATTATCCCCACAGCCTGGCCGTGCCAAGTGATTACAGGGGAACCAGAAGGAGGCCCAGGCTGGGTAAACAAAGGCATTGTCTCAGGAGGTCAGGTCACTCCAGGAAGAGACACGAAAGTGCTTCGTGGACCAGGCAGGCACTGGGAAGGGGCCCCTCCAGGTCAGCACCCAGGGACGCTGGAGGGTGAGTCCAGGCAGGAATGTGGGAGAGCTGCGGTCATCCTGGGGACGCCCAGGTGTCCCCCAGCCACTCCCACGGCCGCCCTAGTACATGAGTTTTGTGATCCACACCAGGTGGCTGTATGACCTTTAGACAGGTCCTAATTCTCTTGCCTATGGATGAGGGGAATGACCAAGCCTTGCCAGGGGTCTCAGAAGAGACAGTGCTTTTATGCCAAGCCATCAGGGAGACCATAACCAATCTCTATCAGCCAAAATTACAGCAAGCACCTTGAGAAGCTGTGACTGGTGGCGTTCTGGCTCCAGGTCAGTAAATTATGCTTTCTAGTGTGTCTACATTTCTGATGTCTCATGTTCAGAATCTTCCAGCCTTACCTAATTTCCTTGAGCACCTTAGGCATTGCAAACTCAAACTTGCCTTCCACCCGCTTCACAGCACTTATGAATATTCATGAGGTGTCCTTAGCCCGAAAGCACTGGAAAAACCTGTTCAGACAGGTGGGCTCTCCTGTGGGCAGTCGTACCTGCAGAGAAGAGGGGACCCTGGCCCTTAGATATTCAGGGAAACCCCTCAAATTCAGGGGGAGTTCAAGCTATGCTGAAGGGTTTCAGGCCTGAGAAAGATAAGAATTTCTAATTCTTAGGTGTTCTTCAGTTGCTTCTCCCTTCTTCAGAGTGGCTACCACATTCCTATTTGTGGTGTCCATCCTTCTAAGTGTCCATCCTCCTCGAAGCAGGGGGGAGATCTACACATGACCCTGACAACTACTAACAGGAAGTCATCACCTACAAGAAGACACAGCTCTCAGCCTGCAGACTTGCAAAAGCATGCTTCTCTTCCCCCGCTTTCCCTGGAATACAAATCAGAGTATTTCATTTAGTGAGAAGACCTGTTCTCAGAGAGATGCTTCCTCCTTCCTCTGAAACAGCACCTTCATCCCGAGCCTCTCTGAGCGGCTTGAGCATGTGGACATTCACAGCAGTCACACACCTGCCCTACGACAGCTGCTCACTGGAGAGAAAAAGCCACAACAAAGCTCACCTGGGAAAACACCATCCCAATTGAGCAGAATGCTGCTGCTGCTGCTAAGTCGCTTCAGTCGTGTCCAACTCTGTGCGACCCCATAGACGGCAGCCCACCAGGCTCCCCCGTCCCTGGGATTCTCCAGGCAAGAACACTGGAGTGGGTTGCCATGTCCTTCTCCAAGGCATGAAAGTGAAAAGTGAAAGTGAAGTCGCTCAGTCGTGTCCGACTCTTAGCGACCCCATGGACTGCAGCCTACCAGGCTTCTCCATCCATGGGATTTTCCAGGCAAGAGTTACTGGAGTGGGGTGTCATGGCCTTCTCCGATTGAGCAGAATGGTGAGTTGCAAACTTAGCTCGTTAGAATCACCCTGGAGCTTAAAAAAATTGGCTGTATCTCAGACCAATTAAGCCAGAATCTCTGGAGATGGGATCCAGGCATCAATATTGTATTTTATTTATTTTACTGGGAATTCCCTAGCAGTGCCGTGGTGAGTGGGGTGTCATGGCCTTCTCCGATTGAGCAGAATGGTGAGTTGCAAACTTAGCTCGTTAGAATCACCCTGGAGCTTAAAAAAATTGGCTGTATCTCAGACCAATTAAGCCAGAATCTCTGGAGATGGGATCCAGGCATCAATATTGTATTTTATTTATTTTACTGGGAATTCCCTAGCAGTGCCGTGGTTTAGATGCTGTGCTCCCAAGGCAGGGGGCACAGATTCGATCCCTGGTTACGGAACTAACCCTATGTCTCTCAGCTGCACCACTCGGCAATAAATCAATATATATAAATATTCCTGGGCTTCCCTGGTGGCTCAGTGGTAGAGAACCCACCTGTCAATGCAGGAGACAATGTTTGGATCCTTGACCCAGAAAGATCCCACATGCAAAAGATTAACTAAGGCCATGTGCCACAGCTATTGAGCCTGTGCTCTAGAACAGGGGAACTGGAACTACTGAAGCCCATACGCCCTAGGGCCTGAGCTCTGCAACAAGAGAAACCACTGCAACGAGAAGCCTGAGTCCCACGGCTAGAGAATACCCAGCTCTTCCCAACTAGAAAAAAACCCATGCAGCAAGGAAGACCCAGCACAGCCAAAAATAAACATATAAAATTGAAAATATACACATTAAAACAAATTGAAGTATAATTGACCTACAACACTATCTTAGCTTCTGGTGCACCACATAGTGATGCGGTATTTCTATATATTACAAAATGACCACAGCCAGGCGTCAGTACCTTTTAAAGCTCCCCAGGTGTTCCAACATGCAGGCCGGGTTGAGAACCACTCCCAACGGTGCAGCCTTCTGTTGATCTCTCATTTAGCAATACTTCACCCTTCTCTTGAAAGGAACATTTATAACAGCGAAACCTCTAAACCGTTGATCACAGTAACCAATAAGAAGAACTTTGGGGGTGGAGAGATGGGATGATGGGGACTTATGAGCAGACCAGGAGAGGGCTTTACATCCAGAGGGTATTTTACCATGGAATCACAATCCTTGGATTCTAAACAAAGCCAGTCTCCAGGAAGGCATTCGGCCCTGCCTCGCTTCCGGAGCAGCTGAACTTCACACCCTTTGTCAGAGCTCTCCAAGAGAAACACCTGCGTGGCAGCCACCGCGACCCCCGGTGCGGTCACGCGCGCCGGGTCCCGCCCGGGGCTCCGGGCTTGAGCGCGCGGCCTCCACTGGCCGGAAGGAGACTCCGGGGTCGGAGGAGGGGGCACGGCCTCACTACGGAGGTGATGGGCACGCTGCCCCCAGCGCCGGCAAGGGCATCTGGCAGCCGCTGTTTGCGCGGAGGCGGCTGGGAGCCCAGCCCCGCGGCCCCTCGTGTAGGTTGGGGGGGGGGGTTTGCAGGGACCCGCGCGGTGGGTCGCTGTCGGTAATGGAGGCCCCGGGACGGCGCAGCTGCGCTAAGAGCGCGTTTAGGAGACGAAATAATAAGACCAAGATGTCAGAAACGAAAAGCCTTCCCGGCCACAGGCGATTTAAAGGTGTGACTTTTGAAGGCAGCAACAGTCCAGACAGCGACTGACCGTGTGGTGCGGAGACCCGCTCCGGAGAGGACAGGGCGGCACTCACCCGCGGGCCCTCGGGCCGGCGGTCCTCGGCGCGCGCAGGTGCTCCGGCCGTTCCCGTGCTGAGCGCGCGCCGCCGGCCCCAGGCCCTGTCCACGCCGGGCTCCGGCGGCCGGAGAACGCGACCCGCGCGGCGCTAGGAGGAGGCCAGGTCCTGCCGCAGCCTCCTGTGCGCCCGGCTCCGCGGTCGCTATGGAAACCAGGCGCAGCCCGAAGGGTGACACAGAGAGGCGCCCCCGGCCCTCCCGGCATCTGCGGGCCCGGGCCAGGTCTGCGGTGGTGGGGCTTCCCGAGCCGCACCCTCGTCCCCTCCACCCCCAGCCAGACCCTCCCTTCTCCGTCCTCCCGGCCTCCTCCCTCGCCCCCTCCCCAGCCCCACCTCGGTCCGCTCGGTCCCGTGGAAATGCCGGCGCTTCTCCGCTCTTCCACTCGGAGACCCCGAGCGCTGGGCTGGCTGCTCAGCGACCTGCGCCTCTGCTGGGGTCTGGACCCCGCCTCACTGTGCACGAGCCCTGGACTGCAGCGGCTCGCGAACTGGAAAGCAATCTGCCAAGCCCTAAGGAAGGCAGATGGAACGCTGGAGAGCTCGGAATAAATTCCTCAGCATTTGCCTATTATAATCGGAGCAGAAAGAAGCCTTAGCGATGATCGCGTCTTCAAGGATCATTGGCTTCAGTAAGACATCCATCAAGCTGAGCAGCGGAGAGCAGAGTGACTCCAGCAGCACCCTCAAGACAGGGCTGATGCCTCCAAGAGCCCCGCGGCTCCTGCGTGTTTCTGTTGCTGCCTGGTACTCCCGCCGTCCCTACTTCTTTTTCCATTTTTTTTTAATACCACCTTTTATCAGATTCCCTGGTGGCTCAGACGGCAAAGTGTCTGCCCGCAATGCCGGAGACCCGGGTTCGATCCCTTCCAGCAGCACCCTCAAGACAGGGCTGATGCCTCCAAGAGCCCCGCGGCTCCTGCGTGTTTCTGTTGCTGCCTGGTACTCCCGCCGTCCCTACTTCTTTTTCCATTTTTTTTTAATACCACCTTTTATCAGATTCCCTGGTGGCTCAGACGGCAAAGTGTCTGCCCGCAATGCCGGAGACCCGGGTTCGATCCCTGGGTTGGGAAGATCCCCTGGAGAAGGAAATGGTAACCCACTCCAGTACTCTTGCCTAGAAAATTCCATGGATGGAGGAGCCTGGTGGGCTATGATCCATGGGGTCACAAAGAGTCAGACACAACTGAGCGTCTTCACGACTTCTATCAGATTATGTTAACACCTCAGAACTTGTAGGGTCTGCATAGTATTCTGGAGCGCAAGTGTCCTATTTAATATTTATTTTATCTTTTGGCTTCACTGGGTCTTCGAAACTGCCAGCCCTGGCTTAGCTGCCCCTTAGCCTGTGGGATCTTTGTTCCCCAACCAGGGATGGAACCTGTGTCGCCTGCTTTAGAGGGCGGATTCTCAACCACTGGACCGTGGGTGCAGTCTCCCTCTCTGCCGCCTTGAGGCTTCTGTTGTCCATAACCATTAATGTGAGTTGCCCAGGCTCCAGGATCCCTGTGTGGCTCAGAGCTGTCCCAGCTTATCACCCGAGGTCCTTTCTTCGTCTCGGCACTTGGCCTGCATGTCTGCTCTACCTCAGTCTGCAGGTGTTTTGCTCCATTTCCAAAATAAGGGAAGGAAACACACTTTTATGGAGCTCTGACAATGTGCCTAGGCTATTCATGGGTTATTTCATTTAATCCTTGGGTCAGCCTGTGAGATTTTACATCACTGTTTTATGAGCTAAGAACATAAGAACAGAAAGAATTTACTTACTTGTGTAACCTACACAGCCAGATCAAGGTAAAGCTGGAATTCCCAGCCAGTTCTCTCTGACACACAGAACTGACACACAGTTGAAGGCAGGAGGCCATCTGGGGTTGGCCCAAGTGGGTATTAGGGAAAACTTCCTAGAATAGCTAGAATCCCACCTTTCATTCACTTATTTATTTCCAGTAAAGGCCCCCAGCTAGGGAACAGCTGCTCCAACAGCTCTGCAGCCTCAGGAGCCACAGGAGCAGAGAGACAGGGACCCATCTGCAGTTCTTGGTGCTGCCCACGGCAACTGGGGCCATCCATGTGTCCATGTGGTACAACGTGGACACTGGAGTCCATCCACCAGAAGATTGAGAGGGCCTGAGCTCTGCTCCCAGGGATGAAGGGCCCAGCAGCTGTGCCAGTTTAGCTTGGAGACTTCTGCTGTCAAATCTCTGATGGACTGTCCCAGGAAGGAGAGGTATGTGGCCCTCCACAGGGCAGGAGCAAGGCCACTGGGGACGCAGGTCAGTGGAGCCAGCTCTCTGCTCAGTCTGAGGATTTCCCATCACTGCTGGCTCACAACAGGGTGATCTGCAAGTGAGCTCAGGAAAATGCAGGGTCCACGAAGCCAAGGGCTTGGAGGAAGATACCCTTCATTCTCCAAGGCCATCCTCCACATATATGACCTAAATTGACGTGGGTGGCACCAGACACCTGCTTTGGGAAACGTTGACTCTGTGACTTCCAGTTCCCTTTCACATCAAAGATTCTGTGACCTGTCAGTGTCTGTTTTTCTTGTACTGCTATTTCACTCCAGTAGATAATGTTTTTAGAGCTTTTG
The DNA here is from genome assembly GCA_006408615.1 of Connochaetes taurinus. Classification (NCBI taxonomy): domain Eukaryota; kingdom Metazoa; phylum Chordata; class Mammalia; order Artiodactyla; family Bovidae; genus Connochaetes; species Connochaetes taurinus. The sequence goes on along the minus strand of SJXO01004213.1, from coordinate 10,982 downwards.
ACTTTTTGACTCCCAAAACAATTCAGAATGGTTTGTACTATTAGAATGCATATTTTTAAAAATATTTTTTAATGAAAAAATTGAATCCAGAAGAATCCCTGGGAAAAAGTGAGTTGCTACAGAATTCAGGCACTAAATTAAAAGCAAAGTTTGTTCCAGTGAAAGTCACTCAGTCATGTCTGACTCTTTGCAACCCCTGGACTATACAGTCCATGAAATTCTCCAGGCCAGAATACTGGTGTAGGTAGCCATTCCCTTCTCTATGGGATCTTCCTAACCCAGGGTTCAAACCCAAGTCTCCTGTATCGCAGGCAGATTCTTTACCAGCTGAGCTACCAGGAAAGCCCAAGTTTGCTCCAAGTCTGGGCAAATAGAGGCAAGTGTGATGTTATTGGTTCTCACTGTTCAGGAAGGGGATGCCCACATTCCACTGGCCTCAACTTCCCACTGGGACTAAGAAGCCCAGAACGACAGGAGCAAGTTCTTCCCTTCATTTTATTTAATTTTTATTAAAACTTTTTAACATTTATTTATTTAGCTGCACTGGGTCTTCATTGTAGCATGCAAGATCGCTTACTTGTGACATGGGATCTAGTCCCCTAACCCAGGATCGAACCCTGGGCCCCTGCATTGGGAGCTCGTAGTCTTAGCCACCCCCATGGAAGTCCCCTCCTCTGCCTTTATGCCCTCCCCTTCAATAACATGCATGGGAACATTTTATACAGAGTTGGTGCTTAGTGTGTTCTGATTGACTTGACTTACTTTTTGCCGCCACACCATGAGGCTTGTGAGATTTCAGCTCCCGAGCCAGGGATTGAACCTTCGGTCACAGCAGTGAAAGCCCAGAATCCAAACCACTGGGCCACCATGGAAACCCCTTTTTTCGTTTGTTTTGTTTTTTATTTTCTTTTTTTTTTCAAAATTTCTTTATTTCTTGGCTGTGATGGGTCTTCGATGCTGAAGGGCTTTCTCTCCAGTCGTGGCAATCTGAGGCTGCTCTCTCCTTGCATTTCTCAGGCTTCTCATTTTGTGGCTTCTCTTGTTGATGTGCTACATGGGCTCTAGGGCACTCGGGCCTAGTTGCTCTGTGGCACGTGGGATCTTCCTGGACCAAGGATCAAACTCGTGTCTCCTGCATTAACAGGTGGATTCTTTACCACTGAACCATTGGGGAAGCCCCTGTTTTTCACTTTTCTTAAAGATGGAATATGATGCTTTCTCCCTGGGGCCTGGTAGAAGCAGTGTCCTGGTCAGGCTCTCAGCTGTGGCTCTGAACTCACATGATACTGCTCTAGGGGAGGGTGGAAGGGGGGCTGGACCTGGCCTATAATGGGCCCCAGGCTGCCGTGCGTGGCACCCACTGGTCCCTGCTCATGTTTTCCAAGCAGGTTTCCATCCTCAGTGTGACTGTGCTGCAGAGCACAGCTGCTCCACACACAGGCCTGCTTCCCTCTGGAGCTCTAGTCATGCCCAGTAGTAACAAGAACCAACACCGCTATTTCTCTTGCTTAGAACACAAGGCCCCCTGTTATGTACTCATCCTGCCGGTGCTCTGTTAAGCAGTTACTTCTCAGCCCTTTTTCCAGGTGAGGAAATGGACGCATACAGGCTCAGGGACCTGCTCAAGGTCACAAGCCCCACGGTGACCTTAGCATTCTGGCTCTAGGTCTGTGCTCCCAACCACATACCCCCTGCCCCTTGGGAGGTATCTGTATGTCCTTAATCAAGTCACCCAGGGACCAAGGTCCAAAGTGAGGTTTTCTTGGTAGAAAGACTCCTGGTGCTGTGTTCTCTGCCCTCCTCTTTCCAGGCTCCTCTCTTCCCTGGAGACAGGCGCTGAGGTGGCCCTGTGTTTCCTTCCCCACCCAGCTTCCTGGGAGGGCTGCTCTCCAGCCTGCCCCCACCTCTGCTTGGCTCAGGGCTTTGGAATGAAAGACGCAAGACTGAGCTCCTAGGAGTGACTCAACTCTGCTTGGAGGGATTACTCACCTCTGGTTGGAGGGCTTTCATGCCACTTAGCCATTCCTTCTCCATTTTTCCTAAAAATGCCAGATGGTCTATATTTTATTTTAAAATCAGCAGGGGGACTTCCCTGGTGGTCCAGTGGTTGAGAATCTGCCTTCCAATGCAGGGGATGTGGGTTTGATCCCACATCCTACATGCCACAGGGTAGCTAAGACCATGCACCACAACTAGAGAATCCCCCCAGACACAGCAATGAAGACCCAGTGAAGCTAAAAAAAAAAAAAAAAAAGAAAGAAAGAGTAAATAGACTGTTCATAGAATTTGCTTTGGGTGATTGTCAGCACAACCCGTTCCTTCACCTCCTCTCCCACTGTCCTAGGATCATTACAATCACCTGGGCAGGTACTATAGCCCCTAAAGGCCTGGGTCGCTCTCCACCTGTGACCTGTAGGTAGACACTTAATAGGAACCTCCTGATCCCACTGTCTCAGGCCATCTCAGGTCCAGTGGAACGGGGCCAGGATCAAGCCCTGGGTGTGGCTTCCAGGCCTGGGTCAGCAGGAGCAGGTCTGTGCCGGGCATCTCCTGCTTCTGCTCCTGGTAGACTCAGCTAAGCCCAAGGGCAAGAAGACACAGAGGGCGTGCCCGCAGGAGGCGCGCCCTCTTGTGCAGTTTCCCACACAGCCAAGAGTCAGCCCTTTCTTCCACTCAGACCAGCCGAGTCACTGGCACCAAGAACACTGTCTGGAGTCGTATGAATCTCATGCCCGTGAATGTTCTCTGTAGGAGGCTCCCAGGCTTGAAGCAACAAACAAGTCAATACTCTTCCCACCTGGACACAATGGGCCTGCAGGCCTGGGAGCAGCCAGGCTCTCCCGTGGACTCTGTCAAATCTGCTGAGACAAAGGCCAGATGGAGGCCGGACTTCAGGGGTCACGCAGAGAGCATCTGCTCTGTTACAGAGTCCTCTGTCCATGGGATTCTCCAGGCAAGACTACTGGAGTGGGTAGCCATTCCTTTTCTCCAGGGGAATCTTCCCGACCCAGGGATTGAACCTGGGTCTCCTGCATTGCAGGAAGATTCTTTACCATCTAAACTTCTCTTTACCAGAGAAGCCCCATTGAACAGGTTACTTCACCCAGGTTACTTCAAAAATGTCTTCAGACCTAAACTGAGAAGGTCTGGATTTGAGTTCCAGCCAGATTATCTATTAACTGCATGGCCCTGAGCAAATCAATGAGCTTCTCCAAAGCACAAATTTCGTTATTTGTCGAATGGGAGCAGGAACATGTTTCCTTCACACAGGAGCATGTGAGGATCAAATAACAGCACACATGAAAACATTTTGTAAACTGTGATGTACTCTGGAACTGTCGAGGGTCGTATAAAATGCTGTTTATTGCAGTTAACAATGATAGTTTCAGTAGTTCCTCTACTCAAGTTTTGACCAGAACAGTGTGAACAGTAAAAAATGGTGAGTTTTGATTTTCTCTCACTTTCTAGTCCATGTTCTGCCCCAGGCAGGCAGGAGCAGCAGGAACTGAGGGGGGGCGGGGTTGGCACAGTGCACACTTGCTGGGCACACAACAGGTAGGAAAGAAACACGTACCTGTGCACTCGTCGTGGTCAGGGGCTAGATGCTGACAGACTTTAGGGTGGGCTGGAGGCGGCCAGCCCCCCGCAGAGCTGACCATCACTCAGCAAGAAGCACAGGGGATGCTGACCCACTGACAAGCCTCCCTACCCACTGGGCTCCCTGACCTGGGCTGCTCAGAAAACCCTGGTCACCTCTACTCTGGACCTTGACTGCAAGGACCTTGGAAGCAGCTCACTGGTAGAGTTGGGATCTCTTCAGTATCCACAGCCCTGGTGTTTCCATTCAGATTCCCAAGCAGGCAACACTGGATCACAGAAAAGCCTACATTTTAGGGATCAGAAACTTCATCCTTTACGCATCCCAGTGTCTTTGTGTCTGGGACAAGAGTTCCAGCAGTAAGGACGCTGCTGTTGCTGTTACCGAACAAAGTTCATGTGCACAGGAAGGCAAATAGAAAGATCAGAGTTTGGAGCAGAGGGATGTTTATTGCAGAGCCCAGCAAGGAGAACAGATGGCTTATGTTCAAAAACACTGAACCTCTCTATGGTTTTTTGGGGGAAGGTTTTTGGGTTGTTTTTTTTTTAAGTATTTATTTGTGTTTGGCTGCTCCAGATCTTAGTTATGGCATGCAGGGTCTTTGATTTTCATTGCAGCATGCAGGATCTTTTAGTTGAGGTATGTGGGACCTAGTTCCCTGTCCCTGCATTGGGAGTGTGGCGTCTTAGCCACTAGACTACAGGGAAGTCCTGAAATGTATTTCTTAAATAATGAGACCTGAAAGTCAAGATTACACCTTGATCCATGGGCTGTAGGACGGATGTTGTGTTAGCAGGCAGGAAAACAGCATTCAACTCATTGTACATCTATCTCCATCAGAGCTCCTGGGTGACCAGGTTCCTTGTCACTGAGCAGTAATATTTTTGAAAGGAATCTCTTTTTCTGAGCAGTAGGTCTCCGCAGAGGATTTAAAATATTAATTGAACCATGCAGTAAACAGAAGTGCTGTCATCCAGGCTTCATTGTTCCATTTGTAGAGCACAGGCAGAGTAGATTTAGAATGGTTTTTAAGGGCCCTAGGATTTGGGGATTGTAAATGAGCATTGGCTTCAAGTCACCAGCCACAACAGCCCCAACAAGAGAATCAGTCTGAAAAAAAAAGAAAAAGAATCAGCCAGTCCTTGAGGCTTTGAAGCCAGGCACTGACGTCTTGCTTGCTGTGAAAGTCCCAGATGGCGTTTTCTTCCAGTAGAGGCTATCTCATCTACATTGAAAATCTGTCATTTAGTGTAACCACTTTCATGAATGATCTAAGCTGGATCTTCTGGGTAAGTTGTTGCAGCTTCTACATCAGCACTTGCAGCTTCACATTGCACTTTTATGTTATGGAAAAGGCTTCTTTCCTTAAGCCTCATGGACCAAACTCTGCCAGCTTCAAACTTTTCTTCTGCAGCTTCCTCATCTCTCTCACCATTCAGAGTGTTAAAGCTTTACTGTGGATTAGAGTTTTATTAAGGGAATGTTGTGGCTGGTTTCATCTTCTAGCCAGACCACTCAGACTTTTTCCATGTAAGCAGATATCATATCAAGTGTTTTCCTTACTTATCATTTGTGTGTTCACTGGACTTGCACTTTCCATTTCCTCTAAGAACTTCTCCTTTGCATTTACAACTTGGCTAGGACTTCCCTGGTAGTGCGGTGGATAAGAATTTGCTGTCAATGCAGGGGACACAGGTTGGATCCCTGGTCCAGGAAGATTCCACGTGTCTCGGAGCAACTAAGTCCATGCAGCACAGCTGCTGAGCCTGTGCTCTATAGCTCACGAGTCACAGCTACTGAGCCTGCATGCAGCAACCACCGGACCCCAAACCCTAAAGGCTGTGCTGTGAAACCATAGAAGCCAGCAGAGTGAGAAGCCCAAGCACCACAAGAAAAAGTAGCCCCTGCTTGCTGCAACTAGAGAAAGTCTGCACACAGCAACAGAGACCCAAGCAAACAAAAAAACAACTTGGCTAACTGGTGCAAGAGGCCCAGCTTTCAGCGTATCTCAGCTTTCTTGCTTTCTTTTTTCTGTTGTTCATGCCACATGGCATGTGGGATTGTAGAGCCCCCCCAGGGGTTGAACCCACATCCCCTGCAGTGGAAGTGTGGAATCTTAACTATGGGCCCACCAGGAAAGTACCCCCCTCTCAGCATTTGACATGCCTTCCTCACTAAGCTTAATCATTTTTAACTTTTGATTTAAAGTGAGACGAGTGGCCTTTCCTTTCACTTGAACACTCACAGGCCTTTGTAGGGTTATTAATTAGCCTACACTCAATACTGTTCTGTTCAGGGAACAGGAAGACCGAGGAGAGGAGGGAACAACCAGTTAGTGGAGCAGTCAGAACACCCACAACATTTATTGATCAAGTTCATAGTCTTACACAGGTGCCCCAAACAGTTACAATAGTACCATAGGTCACCATAACAAATACAATTAAAAAGTTTAAATGATTGTGAGAATTGCCAAAATGTAACACAGAGACACCAAGTGAGAAAGTGCTGCTGGGAAAACAGTGCCAGCGGACTTGCTCAGGGCAGAGTTGCCACACACAGATCATCAGTTTGTAAAAACCGCAGTATCTATGAAGTACAATTAAGTGGAGCACAATAGAACAAGGAATGCATGCATTGCTAGGTTGTCAAAATTAAAAGGAGAGAATTTTAAAAGCAGCAAAAGAAAAACAGCTTGTTATAAGGGGACTTCCCTTGGTGGTCCAGTCGCTAAGACTCCATGCTCCCCATGCAAGGGGCCGGGCTCCATAGATCACCCATGCCACAACTAAGACCAGTACAGCCTAATAAATAAATATATCTTAAAAAAAAGAAAAAGATTGTGTTGAGTCTGATGGCAGCAGGTAACTCTGCAGAGGAGAAAGTGCAGCCTTAGTGAATAAGAGGAAAACGGAGCGCATGAACTCACACTGAAGAAAAGGCAGTATGCACAAAGGTGGTAAAGCTTTACAGTGGTGCAGAAAAGGCCAGGGGTGAGTGTGTATGTGTGTGCGTGCGTGTGTAAATTGCCAGAGACACTGACACTTTCTTAAAAAAAAAGACAAACTATTTATCCAACAGTGATTGGGGTGGTAAGAATGTTGATTTTTCTTTCTGGAGGTGAGATTGTATATACACACATCCTTTGTATTGTGTGTGTGTGTGTGTGTGTGTGTGTGTGTGTGTGTGTGTGCATGCTCAAGGATGTGGTTGGAAGCCCCTGTGCAAAGGGCAGAGGCTGGCTTGAGTGTGAAGAGTCCAGAATTGGAGTGAGAAGGGTTTGCTGTGTAACCAGGGGAAGGGTCAGAAAGAGATTGCTCGGAAGAGTCTGAGCGGAGCGAGTAGACTGTCTCAAGCTTGCAGTCGCAGGAACAGAACAGGCCGTCTCAGTCTCTCCCGCACTCTCCTCCCAACAGCTGTGCAAAGACCAGCACGTGACCCTGCAAAGCTTCTGACCGCACCAGGAGAAGGGCAGGGAAACAAAGGCCACAGGCACAGCCACGCCAGCTGCCAGGAGCCCCAGTCCCCACGGCGACACAGAAAAATAGTCGTGAGACTGCATCCAATGTCACTCTCCACCGGGGACATCCCAGCCCCCACCCCGGGACTGAAGCACCAGGCCCGGGAAACAGGCCGCTCCTCTGTCTCTCCCTGGAAGGTCCGAGGGCTGCTCCGGCTGGGCAGGGGGGATTCCTGGGGAGCTGGGGTGGGGAGGTGGGTGTTCAGGGAGCTCCATCCAGTCCTGCCCCTGGGCTGGGTTCTGCCAGCAGGACTCCAGAAGAAAGTAGACCCATCTCCTCCCTCTCCTCACTTCTCCAGGTCAGCCCTCCACCTCTCCTTTCTGCCTCAGGTCCTACGCCGAGACCTCTGCTTCGATGACTTCAGACCCACTACACACAATTCACAAATTACCTTAAACCAGAGTTTTAACTTTGCTGGGGCTTGATTTAAAACAAACAAAACTTCTATCTTCTCTTTCTCTCAAGGATAAAATGGGGTTTTAAAAGTAACTAATGAGGACTTCCCTGGTGGTGCAGTGGACAGGAATCCTCCTGCCAGCGTAGGGGACACAGGTCCTGGTCCAGGAAGATTCCACATGCCGCAGAGCAGCTAAGCCCTTGCACCACAACTGCTGAGCCCGAGCTCTAGAGCCCAAGAGCCGTAACTACTGAGCCCGAGTGCTGCAGCTACGGAAGCCTGCTAACCGAGAGCCTGTGCTCCCCAGCGAGAGAAGCTTGTGCAGCGCAGCAAAGAGTAGTTCCCGCTTGCTGCAGCTAGAGAAAGCTTGTGCACAGGAACAGAGACTAGCACAGCCAATAAATACACTAAAAATAATTTTTTTTAAAGATGGAGACTCTTTTTCAGGAGGTTAGTCACTCTGCTGGGCCCTCACAGAGGTGCTCAGGAGACCTGCGGTCTCCCCAGAATGTCTTGATTAACCCTGACAGTGCTTTCCAGCAGAGAACACTGATTTCAGCCTTAAGTGATACAAAAGAGCACAGGGCTTCCAGGTGGCTCCGTGGTAAAGAACCTGCCTGCCAATGGAGGAGATGCAAGAGATGCTGGTTCGATCCCTGGGTCAGGAAGATCCCCTGGAGAAGGAAACGGCAACCCACTCCAGTATTCTTGCCTGAAGAATCCGATGGACAGAGGAGCCCGGCGGGCTACAGCACATGGGATTGCAAAAAGTCGGACACGACTGAGCGCACACACACACGTAAGAGCACAAACTTGATGTTTAATCCTCCTGATCAAAAGGGAGATGATAAACTACTTGTTAGTCTCTAGTCATGTCCCTTGACCCTCCTAGAACCCATTCTTTTCCTAAGGAGAGTCGCTGCCTCTGTCCAAGGCAAACAGATGGGTTTTAGGCTCTCCTCCATTCATGAGCCAGGTGGTCACCATGTGATCTCAGATCAGGCTGCTCCCACCTGCTCATCTCCTCCCCGCAACATCCCCCCATCTCCTCCCACTCACCTGCCTTCTCAACCTTCCAACCGGGTCCATCTTATTACGCCTTTAATGGAACCCTTTCCTATCCTCCCTCATATTCCAGGGATTTCATTGCTTCATGTTTTCTAGGGTTTTTTAATCCACTCTTCTTTTTCACTGCCACCCCTTGGCTTGGGGCGTCACCTCAAGGGAGCCGACAGAGAATGACAGGGAGGCGGTGTCTGGAGTGAGGCCGGTGGCCAGGTATGGCTGCACAGGTGGAATCCCGTGTGCAGACCTATGGAACCCTTATGGGCCTCTCTCCTTCCGGTTCTCAAATCTGGGCAAATGAGACCTGGGTCCCCGTGAATCTGTCTTTCTTGTAGGCTGTGACAAACATCTGTACTTTGAGTGGCTCACAAACACTAGGAGGACACAGGCAGGGCAGCCACATTGGTCTGACTTTCTAGAGATCAGACAGAGCAGTGACAAGGAGCCGAGATAAGACTGGACCGCAGGGCGGCAGGTACTGAGGTGGCCTTTTGGGAAGTGACTCCAGGAAACCCTGTACCAGCCTGGGGTCTGGAGATGTGGGCTGTGGGCTGTACCATGCGTAGCTGAGCATCACTGGGGAAACCTCCCAAACATTCCATTTTCTTCTGGAGGGGCTGTGGGTGGCCGAGTGGGGAGGTAAGGGACTGAGATGGGGGAGTGGACCGGGGAGTCTGGAGAAACCATGACAGCACGCAGTGGCAGAGAGCCACGGCTCCAGGAAGGGCAGCAGGAGCCAGAACCGGGGCTGCCTTTTAGGGAAGCAGCCTTACCAGCAATTCCAGTTTAAAAAATAACTTTGCCAGCGCAGATCAAGTCTTGGCTCCTTCTGCCTGGAACTACAATGAGGAACATGTCTTTGGGGTTCAGCCGCAAGTCTCTCTGGCCCCCTCTTAGCCCGCTGGTTACTGGAGACAGCAGAGGCTCGTGGGACCCTTCAGTTGGGGAAGGTCCCAAGGGCCTCGGTGGAAGTCTGGCCTCAGAGTTGGACGAGGTTGACAATTATTGATAACAAGACAGACTGTTCCCTGGCGCAAGAGCAGGAAGAATGTGGCCCCACCGCCAGGGAGGAAGCTGTGGCCGCCTTTCAGCGTGACCTTCCTGGTTATCTTCCCGCCAGAATCTGTCCCAATGTGCTATCTCACATGGTATTAGGAAGACCGAAGCCAATTAGGATGCAAGGAAACCTCTTGTTTCAGAAGACACATTCACCCCACCCCACCCCCCTCCAAAAAAACCTAACAAAAATCCAGAAGTCCAGGGACTTCCCTGGTGGTCCAATGGCTAAAGCTCCAAACTCCCAATGCAGGGAGCCTGGGTTCAATCCCTGGTCTGGGAACTAGATCCCACATGCAGCAACTAACACCTGGCATGGTAAAATAAACAAATTAAAAAAAAAAAAAAAAAAAGAGCAGGCATCTCAGACTTAATGCACTGGATTGTTTCCCACTCTAAAGCAACTGATTTCCTTGTTTTATTCAAATCGCTGAAGGAAAACCACTATTTACCAAGTCACTCAGGACAAAAGCGAGACGTCATCCTTAATGCTGCTTTCTCCGTGAACCCTTCTCTCCGTTTCACCTTCAAAATGCATTTCACAATGGACCACAGCCAACTAATCCACCACCTCCATCAGATCTAAACCACCATCCTCTCTCTGCTTCAGACCACAACCCCTGCCTCTCTTCCTGTCTCCAACCTCGGCCCCTTTGGCCTGCTCCGTCCTCCATGGCAGCCCGAGTGATCTTTCTAAAACAGATACTGTATCATGTCACTCTTCCCTTTAAAGATGTCTCCACACTCCAGATCCGTATCTGTCCACATCCTGCCAAGCCCTGCTTAACTGGCCTGTCTGCTCCCCGGGCACCTCCCGCTCTCCTGTGGTCCACAGGGTCCCGCCCACCTACTGGCCTTCCTCACATCCTCTCAATGTGCCCAGTACTTTCCCTCCCTGGACACACTCCTCCCGGGGCTCGGTGCCTCCTCAATCTCCGGGTGGCAACATCTCCTCCAACACCTCCTCAGACATGCTGAGCCAACCAGCCCCTCCAGTCACTCTGCCTGGTTTTATGTGTGACTCAGAGCATTTGTGAGCACGTGAAATCCTCTGCCATATTCATTCTTTGTCTCCAGCTGCCCCATCTCCCACCACCACTCCAAACAGAAGTTCCTCCAGGAAGGGACCTGTCCGTTCACTGCGGTCCCCAGCCTGAAACACGGCTTGGCCCCTAGCAGTGGCGGACTTCGGGGGAGGACTCCAGCCCCCTTCCCATTCCTGCCCCCACGGCGATCCCCCCAGAGAGGAAGGGGGTCCCTGGGAAGTCCTTCTCGCCACTAGGCTTGCTTCCATGGCCTCCTGCTTCCTCCTGTGTGGACCCCATTTGCTGGGTGTGGGTAAGCCACC